>PVIA01000469.1:0-115997 GCA_004024845.1 Tonatia bakeri
AAGCAAGGGCCTACATCCCAGATTGCTCTATCCAGCAAAGCTTTCATTTAGAATGGAAGGGCAGATAAAGTGCTTCTCAGACAAGGCCAAGTTAAAAGAGTTCATCATCACCAAGCCCTTACTATATGAAATGTTAAAGGGACTTACCTAAGAAAAAGAAGATTAAAAATATGAACAGTAAAAAAAAAGTCATCAAATGTAGGGTTAGCAACAGGGAAGTAGGAGGAGGAGGGAGGGGGAAAAGATACAGAGAATAAGTAGCATAGACAGTAGGTAGAAAATAGACGGGGAGGGTAAGAATAGTATGGGACATGTAGACACTAAAGAATTTTTGACACATGGACATGAACTAAAGGGGGGAATGAGGGTGGGAGGGGATGGGCAGGGTGGTGGGGAGTGAAGGGGGGAAATGGGCCAACTGTAATGGCATAATCAACAAAATAAAGAATTTAAAAAAAAGAATAACCTCTTGCTCTTTTATTTAAAACAAGGTTGTCTATACTTTTTCCTTCATGAATTCTCCCAGATAGGTTTGTGACATTTCTGAGGCTCAGCAATACTGGATTGTGATATGAAGACTGTATCTTATAAATTACTGAATATTTGCTTCCTGCTCTCAGATGAGCGTACTTAGTTTTTCTTCTTTCAGTTTTTGTCCACACTCACTTACCCTTTCCACCTTAATCCCTTTGGTTGATCTCACTGTTTTTATGTTTTAGGCAGAGGAGAAGCAGACTCGTTCCACCACCACCAAAAAATAGCATAGCTAAGTGTCCTTTGATGATGTTGGGGGCGGGGGGGGCCTACCTTTTTATCCCAGGAGGTAAAGGTTCCACTCCGCTGTTGGATTTCAGTAAATTGAAAATGGTGATTGGCATATGATCCTGTAATGTTACTGACAATGACAGTTTCTGGACTGAGGTGACTTCAGCTTCTTCTGGATGACTCCTTGCCTTTCTGACCTTAGGACCTTCTACCGTTTTGAGGCCGTGTGGGACAGCTCGCTCCATAACTCCCTTCTTCTCAACCGAGTAACACCCTATGGGGAAAAGATCTACATGACCTTGTCGGCCTACTTAGAGGTGAGGAGACCCAGAACTTGAGTTGCTACAAACAGGCAGCCCTGAACAATGGGCAGGTTGCAGCAGGAAATGGGTAGGAAAGACTCCACTGACCTCCTTTCTCCCTCCACATCCTTGAGTTATTTATTTTATTATACTTCACTGGGTGTTCTGATTATATTAGATCTGTTCCTAGTCTCTATTTAATCAGAAAGGCACATGCCTGTTCTTAGAGCTTTAGCTTTAGTAGCCCCGTCTTCCAAGAATGTGTGATTTAAGAAGACTTCACCCCCTGCGTTTGTGGTTTTGAATGGAGCCTAGTCATGGTTAACAGTACGGACCCTGGAACCAGCCTGTGTGAGCCCAGACCCCCGTGCTGCCAGCTGCTCTCTGCATGTCCTTGGTCAGATGGCTTCATCGCTCTGTGCCTCGATCTCCTCATGTTTTAAGGGGGGACAATAATAGCATTTACTGTAGGAAATTGTTGTGATGTCATGTAAAAGGATTTAGAACAGTGCTTAAGTAATACCTATTAGCCATTGTTACAGAAAAAAACTTTGAAAAAACTTGTGAAAACTAAATGCATCTGCAAGGAACGCCACCTAATCTTGCCCACATTATCCCTGGCATGGCTGTTGAAATAGCTGGTAGAGCTGAAATCCTCCAGTCCCCACGTCAGGGACCAGCGTCCCAGACATGGCAGTACACAGACTCTTGTCACAGATACTTTCTCTGCCTCTCACGGAGCCCACTCCTGTCTGCTTTCAGCTGGACCATTGCATCCAGCCGGCCGTCATCACCAAGGACGTGTGTATGGTCTTCTATTCCCGGGATGCCAGGATCTCGCCGCCACGCTCTCTGCGCAGCCTCTTTGGCAGTGGCTACTCCAAGTCACCAGATGCGTAAGTTTTTGAGACAGGTTTGGCTTTCAGTTGGTTTGCCCAGTAATGAATCAGCAGAGCCCTGGGTGTCCCTGGCTTGCTGTCCAGGGGTAGTTTACAACCTGTAAGCCATTCTGGCACTGACACCTGGAATGCAGTGACTTGAATGTTGACATTTAATGAAATAATGAGTTGAGGAAAGAAGGGAGGAAGAAAGATTATGTTGTGAACACTTCCAAAATGGTCTGCAAGGACTGAATTTTTTTACAACAAAATGTCACTATTATTCTAACAGATTACCAGTGGGATTTTTCCTCTTTTAAAGATTTATTCATATTTAAGATACACAAAAATATATCAAGAATAACACAGCGAATACCTATGCATCACAGCCAGCATAAAATATAAGTATTACTAATAAAATGGAAGGTTCAGTGCCCCTCCCTAATTGTTCTCCCCAAAGGTCAATGTTTATCACTTCGTTCTATTTGGACTTTCCCCCTCCTCCTCTCTCGCAGTGAGAAAAGGCACATTTTTAATTTTTATATTTTTATTATAAGCTAATTTAATCATTCAACTTTATTCATTCTATTAAAATTAAAATGTTCAAAAGATTGAGATGAGAACAGATATAGGATGTAGGAAAAATATATACTTAAGTTCAGAATAGGAAAAAAGTAAGATACTCACATTCGAGGGTGAGTTGCAGTCCCTACAGAGGAGACAGTGTTTTGCAGGGGTGTCCAACCTTTTGGCGTCTCTGGGCCACACTGAAAGAAGAAGAGTTGTCTTGGACCACACATTAAATACATTGCAACATGTAATCACAAAAAAACTCAGGTTTTAAGAAAGTTCATGATTTTGTGCTGGCCCACGTTCATAACCTTCCTGAGCCACCCACAGCCTGCGGGTTACAGGTTGGACTGACCCCCCTGCTAGTAGAGAGAGCTGAGATCTTCCTGTTTCTGTGCTGTGAGAGATTAAGCAATTGTTTGTTTTCATTTAAATAGCAATCGAGTCACTGGAATTTATGAACTCAGTTTATGCAAAATGGCAGACACAGGTAGTCCAGGTAAGATCTTATGGATGGGGGAACATGATAATTGTCTCTGCGTATGTTTGGAGTGTATTATACCCAAAATCTACCCTACCCATGTTGGGTAGATAGAAGCTTTTTAAGATACCAGGCATATTTTACAAGCCATAATTTTGGTGCTGGAACTTACCTTTTTCTGAGTTATAGCACTTCAGTTCATGACATACAATACAGTTATAAAAACTGTAAAGTTTTGATTGGAAGGTAAAAACTTGATAAAGTTTTTATAACTGTATCAAACAAAATGTTTATCAAGCTCTGGAATATTATTTACAAATTCAGGTGTATTAGAATGAATTTGGCTTGGAAAACCTCATAAACATTTTGCTGTCCACCTTAGCCCCAAAGGTAATTTGGCAGTTTCACTTTACAGGTGATGTCAAAGCAGAGTTTGAACGGCCTGTGCTCTGGAACACAAACGAAGTTGCACTTTAGTTCTTTTTGATGTCTCTTTGGATTTCTTTTCCTTCAACTTGGTGGCCTTAAGCAGAACTTTGGATTTTTTTGTTTTTAAACTGGGACATGGACAAAAGTCAGGGTTTTTTTTCTGTTTAAGATTTTATTTATTTATTTTAAAGAGAGGGGAAGGAAGAGAGAAAGAGAGGGAGAGAAAGATCAATTGGCTGCCTCTCACATGTCCGCTACTGGGGATCCAGCCTGCAACCCAGGTATGTGCCCCAACCAGGAATCGAATCAGCAGCCTTTCAGTTTGCAGGCCAGTGCTCAATCCACTGAGCCACATTGGCCAGGGCAAAAGTCAGGGTTTTTTTAGAAAAGACATTTGGTTAATATGAGTTAGAATCATTTTAGAGAACATATATGGAAAGAGGTCAGGGCTCACAGGTAAGATTTAGATAAAAAAAAAAATGAAGACTTTGAGTATGAATCTGAGTCCCAGTAGCAGCTAATTATCGTGTCCAGGGAGTTTCTGGAGAGATTTTTAAAATTAACATAAATTCATGTTTTTTTATATGTAAAAGCAGTTTAACATTTTTAAAAAGTAATGTGCGCCCTGGCTGGCATAGCTCAGTGGATTGAGGGCGGGCTGCGAACCAAAGCATCTCAGGTTCGATTCCCAGTCAGGGCACATGCCTGGGTTGCAGGCCACGGCCCTCAGCAACCGCACATTGATGTTTCTCTCTCTCTCTCTCTTTCTCCCTCTTTTCCCTCTCTAAAAATAAATAAATAAAATATTTTTAAAAACACTTAAAAAAAAAAAGTAATGTGCCCTAGCTGGTGTAGCTCAAGGATTGAGTGATGGCCTGCAAATCAAAGGGTCACCAGTTTGATTCCCAGTCAGGGCACATGCCTGGGTTGCGGGCCGGGTCCCCGTAGGAGGCATGCAAGAGGCAACCACACATTGATGTTTATCTCCTTCTTTTTCTCCCTTCCTTCCCCTCTCTAAAAAATAAATAAATAAAATCTTTAAAAAAAAAGTAATGGGAGATGATGAGGGTTAAAGCCACCTGTCATCTTCCATTCTAACCAGACTACTTAAAAGTGGGGTGTGAGGTGTATGTACATGCATTATATAGTCCCTTCCCACTTTTTTCGTACAGGTGTAGTTTTATATATTTGGCACCACAGTGTATAGACTATTTAATCTTTTCTGTATTTTCCCTTAACATAATAATTTTTTCTCAAGTTGCATTGCAGTTTTCATAATTGCCAAAGACTATAAAACTCAGTTTTAAAAGCAATTCAGAGAATTGCTCTGGGGAGAGGGTGATGAACTGTTATTAATTAACAAAATCCCATGTATTTTTGAGACCAAGTCTATCTTAGTTCCCCATGTATATGAATTATTCATTCATTTTGAGGTAAAATTGGAATCAAATTTTTCTGAAAAAAAAAGAGTTGTTTCCTCTTGTCTCAGGCATGCAGAGGAGGAGAAGAAAAGTCTTGGATACATCAGTGGCATATGTGCGGGGAGAAGAGAACTTAGCAGGCTGGCGGCCCCGTGGAGACAGCCTCATCCTTGAGCACCAGTGGGAGCTAGAAAAGCTGGAGCTCCTACACGAGGTAGTCCAGGGCAGGAGATGCCCAGACGAACTCTCAAGCAGGAGCACCTGAGTATCAGTCATCCAGTCCCTGCCTCTGTGTGATCCTGGCTTTTCAGTTCTGATCATGATGAGGCATGACACTGAGGCAAATCCTAATGAGCTTTGTATTTGCTGATTTGTGTGTGTTGTTCTTAGGTGGAGAAAACCCGCCACTTCCTGCTGCTGCGTGAGAGACTTGATGACAGCATTCCCAAATCCCTGAGTGACTCGCTGTCCCCCAGCCTGAGCAGTGGGACCCTCAGCACCTCCACCAGCATCTCCTCTCAGATCTCAACCACCACCTTCGAGAGTGCTATCACACCCAGTGAGAGCAGTGGATACGACTCAGCAGACATCGAGAGCCTGGTGGATCGAGAGAAAGAACTGGCCACCAAGGTTCGAAGCCCCTCCCTTGGCTGAGCATTTTCCCAGTGAGACTCTCAGCTGATCTGTCAGTTCCATGTTCATCTTTCCTAGAGGGCCTCTGTTTCATGGCCTGTGCTAACACTGTGAATGTAGAAATAACTGAAACTCAGTTTTTACCCTTAATAAGCTTGTAGGCAAGTGGTGACAAACACGTGGTAGAGGTGTATGTCTAGGCATTGTGGGAGTCAGAGGCGAGGCCTCCACAGGGGGCACTTGTTTTTTGACCTTGGAAGGATGCACAAGGAGGGGGCCAGCTGTCCTGCGTAGTCAGTGTGGGAGTCCCGTGGGGGATCAGAGGTGGAGTTAGCAAGGTGGGCCAGAGCATTGTAAAGGGTCTGTGTACCATTCTAAAGAGTTTCCAGTGCATTGGGAGTAATGTGGAAGTATTTTAAGAAGGTATTTATGTTTTAGAAAGACTTCTCTGACAGCATTAAAGAGGGTGAATTTGTCGTGAAGAGAGAGACTAGAGACAGAAAAATCTCTTTGCTGCAGTAACACAGATGAGAAATGATAAAGGTTTTTATCTAAGACAGGTGTGTGGAATGAAGAGGAAAGAGGGTCATGCCAGAGATACTTGGGAGTTAGAATTGGCAATCCTTTTGTCCTGGACATGGTGGGAGAAGGCAGAGGGGTCATTGAGGATGACTGTCAGGCAGATGAGAGGGACTTAGTGTCTGTTTTGTCTTAATAATCAAACGGCGGTCTAATTGATTTAGGAAAGTAGGTCCATCCAGAAGTCTCCATGCCTTTTAGTGCCAGGGCAGAATAGGAATGAAAGGAATGCTGTTGCATTCTTAAGTACTTCTGAGCTCTGGTGTTGACGTATTCATATTTACTTTTATAGATTTGAGAATGACTTTTTTACCCACTCGTTTTATCTTTTTTTTTTTTAATTTTTTTAAAGAGTTTTATTTATTTATTTTTAGAGAGGGAAAGGAGAGAGAGAGAGAGAGAGAGAGAGAGAGAGAGAGAGAAACATCAATGTGTGGTTGCTGGGGGTGGTGGCCTGCAACCCAGGCATGTGCCCTGACTGGGAATCGAACCTGCGATGCTTTGGTTCGCAGCCCGCACTCAATCCACTGAGCTATGCCAGCCAGGGCTCATTTTATCTTTTTTATTAGGCATGTACAGGCTCCCTTGTTGTATGTTTAGTTAATTTCTAGAGCTGTTGAGCAGCATCTGACCTCCCCTGAGGGTCTTAGGCGTGTGATTTTTCCCGTCTTGCCTTGCATTCAGGGCTTCGTTTAATCACTGAAACTTACACTACCCCTTTCTCTTCCCTAGTGCCTGCAACTTCTCACCCACACTTTCAACCGAGAATTCAGCCAGGTGCACGGCAGCATCAGTGACTGTAAGGTGAGCAGCTCAGACTCTGTCCCCAGCTTACACTGCTTTTAGGAGGCTTGATGTGGTTAAAGCATGGTATTTGAGGATACATGACATACCTACTGTTGTATCTGATTGTTCAGAACACTGGGCTTTGAAGAGAAAAGTATATGTCTGTGTCTCTTAGAGTGATTATCAGATGGGAACTATTTTGGCTTTTTCCTGAGTCCCTTGGAGAATAGTCTGTAGGGGGTGGCGTGTTAGAGTATGATAGGTCACAGGAAGTCCCAAGGTTCTTGGTGGCATAAAATTCTGTTGCCTTCCACAAAGAGTGAGGTGAACACTTTAAAGAACTTCTGGGTCCTTCGCTCTATTCTAGTCACCTTGACCTTTTTGCTATTTCTGAAGATACTTGAAGCTCATTCCTGCCTAGGGAATCTTTGTAACCTTGTGTTCCTTTGCCCAGAGTAGTCTTCTTCCAGATGTTCCTGGGATTGGCTCCTTTGTGTTGTCTTTTTTAGTTCAAATGATGTCAATTTAGCAGCTCGATGTAAAGCCAGCAGCTCCCTTACACTTTCTAAACTCTTCCCCTGCTTCTTCATTTTTTGCTATAGCACTTAACCACTGTCCGACCCTCCTTAATGTGCTGTGTGTTGACTGGCTTATTGTCTGCCTTCTCCACTGAGAGTTTAAGCTCCAGCAGGGCAGGGCCTCTCCCCGGTTCTTAGAACAGTGCATGTTGTCTGTCTGAGTGCTCGGTTCACATACACAGGGTCCTTTAATTAATGCAGGAGGGCAGTGGCAATATAAAAAGCCAGCCTTGCCTCTTGTAAGTGTCTTGATTCTGACACTCAGGCCATAAAATACTTTTTTTTTTTAAATGAAATACTTTTGAATTTTACTGTTGTTCAAGTACACTTTTCTGCCTTCCTCTCCACACCCCTCCTCACTACCCCAGCCATCCTTCCCTTGTTTCTGCCCCTCCTCGTTTTTGTCCGTATGTCCTTTATAGTTGTTCCTGTAAACCCTTCACCCTTTTCCCCCCATGACCTTCTCCCCTCTCCCCCCGTTACTGTCAGTTTGTTCTTAATTTCACTGTCTTTGGTTACATTTTGCTTGCTTGTTTGTTTTGTCGATTAGGGTCCAGTTAAAGGTGAGATCATATGGTATTTGTCTTTCACTGCCTGGCTTATTTCACTTAGCATAATGCTCTCTGGTTCCATCCATGTTGTCGCAGAGGGTAGGAGCTCTTTCTTTCTGCTGTGTAGAATTCCATTGTGTAAATGTACCACAGTTTTTTGATTCACTCATTTACTTATAGGCACTTGGGTTGCTTCCAGCACTAGGCTGTTGTAAATTGTGCTGCTGTGAACATTGGGGTGCGTAAGTTCTTTTGGATTGATGTTTCAGGGTTCTTAGGGTATAATCCTAGCAGTGGAATTGCTAGGTCAAAAGGCAGTTCCATTTTTAGTTTTCTGAGGAAATTCCATACTGTTTTCCATAGCAGTTGCACCAGTCTGCATTCCCACCAGCAGTGCACTAGGCCCTTTTCTCCACAGCCTTGCCAGCACTTGTTTGTTGATTTGTTTATGATGGCCATTCTGACCAATGTGAAGTGGTATCTCACTGTGGTTTTAATTTGCATCTCTCTGATGGCTAGCGATGCTGAGCATCTTTTCATGTCTCTGGACCCTCCATATGTCCTCCTTGGAGCCATAAAATACTTATTTTTAAGGCTTGGTTTTTTGGGGGGTTTTTTTTGAATGACCTGAAGCAGAAGAAGATTAATGAAAGTGAGGCCACTGTTTGTCAAAGCTTCTTATTGCAGAGGGAGTTTTTCTCCATCTGTGTCTCACGTGCTGTGTTCTGTTTGCTTCCAGTTATCTGATATCTCTCCAATTGGACGGGATCCCTCAGTGTCCAGCTTCAGCAGCTCTACCCTCACTCCCTCCTCCACCTGCCCCTCTCTGGTAGACTCGAGGAGCAACTCTCTGGATCAGAAGTAGGTACCGATTTCACTGAGAGAAGCTAATCTAGGAACCCAGGGAGGTACCAGCCTTCCTCTAGCTCCGTGATTCTCAACCGAGGGTAGCACCATCCTGCTGGGCATCATTTAGAAATGTGTCGGAGCCTTTTCTGGATATCACAGTGACTGAGGCAGTGCTGCTGACATCTTTGAATACCGTGCCTTCTAACTTTCTACACCGAATCATTGCCTCCTCCTCTTCCTCCAGTTCTGCTCAGTTGTCCTTCCATTCCCACCCTGCTCAGCTACTCAGTCATACCAGGCATAGGAAGCCCCATCTTGGGGAAAATTATTTCAAAACTACTTTGGGGGAAAAAACAATTGGATGACACACAAAGTATGTAGGTAAGAATAATGGAATAAGTAAATTTAGTCTATATTCCATGAGTTTATCTCTACAGTCACTTCTTTGCAGTGCACCGTTAGACTCCTTTGCCCCGTCTCCATTCCTCACCCTCACCTGTCAGAACCCGCCTGGTTAGCATCCAGCTGTCTGTCTTCATGTACCCACACTCACGCAGCTGAATGTGGCTAGAGAAAATACCACAACCAGGTAACGTGATTAATTCTAGGGTGCTACTGCCTGTAAGACATTATTCTGTGTGCCACTGAGAAAGGAAAAGCACTCCCACTAAAAGATGACACACTATTGATTGTAAGATGCACCCCAGCTCGAGGACTGGTAAGGCGTTGAACACGGCAGAGCACAGGAGTTATTTCTCCCCCTGACAGCGCTGGACTGGTGCCCTGTGGCTCTGCGCCTCCTGGTCGTCGGGAACTTCCTGTTGGCCTGCTTTCCCTGCCAGCCCCTTAAGGCAGTGGTTCTCAGACGCCAGTGTGCATCATTTGACAGGCTCATTAAAGTCCCCACGGCTGAGCCCCACCCAGAGTTTCTGGTTCTGTAGATCTGGGTTAGAGCCTGAGAATTTGAATTTCTGATGAGTTTCCAGGTGCAGCTGATGCTGCTGGTCAGAGCACCACACTGTGAAATTAGTTTCTTTTTGTAACCTCTGAAGTTGAATTTGGAACCCAGTCATACTTCGGTACCCGCCAGCTTCAGAACTTGTCAAACCCTGTACTCCTCACCTTTAGATGAGAAAAAAATGTTTTAGCGCTTGGCGATTGCTCGGGACCTGTTGCACTTCTAGAACTGGCATGGGTCACGTCGCCATGCCACCCCACAAGAGAAAATGCTTCGTTGTTCAGTACTCGTCAGGAGTTCCAGAACGAATCAGCGACAAGCACTGAGGTGCCACTGTGCCTTACTGAGACCAGCTGGTCTCTCCGCCGAGCTCTCTGAGGCTGACGTGCGTGGGGCCCTGGTGGCCAGGGAGGCATCGTTCCTCCCGGTGAGATGGTTGTACGCATTATGCACTGACCTCACTGACGCTTTTGTTACCCTAACCTTTGTCTTTTGCAGGACCCCAGAAGCGAATTCCCGGGCCTCTAGTCCCTGCCCAGAATTTGAACAGTTTCAGATTGTTCCAGCCGTGGAAACACCCTATTTGGCCCGAGCGGGAAAAAATGAATTTCTCAATCTTGTTCCAGATATTGAAGAAATTAGACCAGGGTGAGTACCATACAGAGATGCCAGGTGTAAAAATGATCCAGCAAGAAGGTACTTTCAGCTCTTCCATGAGGTCTGTACTATACAGCTCAATGCACGTGGGTCCAGGGTGAGCGCCCTGTGCTGGGTTCTGCTCCAGCTGTATCTTATAACACACCCCCAGCCCAGCTTGGCACGTCCTGTGGTGCGCTGTTTTCTCTTGCTGCATTACTTTGGCAGATAAGGTTCTAGGCCAGATAGATCATTTGCCTGTTTTATTCACATGAGGGGGGACTTGGCTTAGGTGAGGCGTATTTTGATGGTCCTCAGCTCCTGGTCATTTTCTTTTTGTGAGAAACTAACCTTTCTTGTATTGTCCTTTTTATCCTTTTCAGCTCAGTGGTTTCTAAGAAAGGATACCTGCATTTCAAGGAGCCATTTTCTAGCAACTGGGCTAAACATTTTGTTGTGGTCCGTCGGCCTTATGTCTTCATCTATAACAGTGACAAAGACCCAGTGGAACGTGGCATTATTAACCTGTCCACAGCGCAGGTTGAGTACAGCGAGGACCAGCAGGCCATGGTGAAGGTCAGTCCTGCCCATTCTTGGCTCTCCATTGCCACACACCCCTTTGCCTTTTAAGTTCTGGACTCCGTTGTGTGGTACAGCATCTCTCCTGTGTATCTGAACCTTCAGTATCAAGTGCTACATGTCCTATGAGTATGCCAGGTGGTCTCCGTTGCTCGTAGCCTTTGTAACTTTCTCATCTACCTGTGTCTCTTTCAGGCACCTAACACCTTTGCTGTACTCACAAAGCACCGTGGGGTCCTTTTGCAAGCCCTCAACGACAAAGACATGAACGACTGGTTGTATGCCTTTAATCCACTCCTTGCTGGCACAATACGGTAAGAAGCCATTCTTGTGTGTCCTTCCCCTCCTTGGCTTTTGGTCCCAGGGACTTCAACATAAACAGAGAAGGAAGTCTTCTTGCAGACAGATTTAAGATAGACTGAGGACAGGAATGTAAGTGTGGTTATAGGGTGGTGATGAGGCCTCAGCTTCTCACAAGGTGCCAGCTGGGGTCCTGAGCAGGGCAGGAGACTGGTGGCATTTGCAGTCAGTTGATCTCCTTCTTTGACTTTTTGTTCCCAAGGGTTCTGCAGCCGGGATCTGTGGGACTGAGTAAAGGGAAGACGGTGAGGACCTTAATGGTCTGCCAGTCAATATCCAGCCCTATGATCCAGCCTCAGAGGGGCTTGTGTTCCAGGGTCCACTAGTGGGGAAGATCACAGCCCAGCCTGTGTGTTCAGGGAGCCTAGAGACCTGGCCCTCGGTGCAGCTTAGAAATGAATCCAAGGAGGGAGCCCTGGAGGAGGAGACCCGGGATGGAAACACTTCCGGATCAGTTTTCTCACCCTCCTCTCTGTGTGTCCCCCGTAGGTCGAAACTCGCCCGCAGATGCCCGAGCCAGCTGAAGTGCTGAGTGACGCCGCCGGGCGCCCTCACTCACCTTCCAGAGATAAAGAAAGTGTTACCTCTTATCTCTCTTTGTGATTCTTGACGGTTATTCTTGTATGTAATCCTGTGGCTTAACTACTTCTCCCTCCTCGTCCAGCACTTTTTCTAGCTCCCGACCCCCATATCCATTGCTCTCTGTACTCTCTTTCTCTTCTCCTGTGCTGAGAATCTTGTTAGTAGCATGTGGCCTAACAAAAGGGGGGAAAAACAAACAAAAAACCCAGAGGGGAATCCAATGAATCTCCAATTATTTTTGGTATATTTGGCTTCCTTTTGTATAATAGGTCCCCATTGTGACCACCTCTGATGTCTGTACTGCTGTCTTTGGATATCTTTGTCTTTTTTTTTAAGACCACATAATACTTTTTTTCTTTTCTGTATTTGTGATATCAGTTTAATTTTTCTTGGGTGGCTTAGAGACAAAGGAAGGAAACATCTGGTCTTTTTAGAACCTGCGAGGAAAAAACTTAACCTTTCCCCCTTCTGTTGCCTTTTTCCACCACTAGTTCCTGCATTTTCCATCAGGGAGAAGGCTGTGGTGAGCTCAGCAATGGGACAGGTGTATTCTCTGAAGTTGGGGCTTATTTAGAGATGGTCGTGCAGTTTTCAGTTAGCGGAGAGGAGGGGAGAGGACTCGGCAGCAGGCCTGAAACAGTGGCTGCTGTTGACCTTATCAGAAAGGAAGAGCCAAGGTTTCAGAGGAGTGTAGGGTGTGGGGTGGGCTGGGAGGGTCTGCATGGTGTTTGTGGCGCACAGCAGGATTCCTGTGAAGTGCGCTGCCCCGCTGGGAGGGAGCCTCTTCTCTGTTTCTCCATTCCGTTCTTGGCGTCAGTGATGATGTGCAACAGTGTGGAATCCGTGCGATGTCATACACAGATGTCCCACAAGAGGGAGTGTTTCACTTTCTGATGAGGAACTTGGCCATTGTTGTCCTTTTAATTGTGGTAATGCTGAGTAATGAATGACCTTGTGATTGTTGTAGCTCCCTTCCATCAAAGAAATATGGCTTTCAAGTATAAACTTGGAAGTCTCCTCTGAATCCAATGGTTATTTGCAATAATCCCTGTCAAACGGAAAATACTTCCAGTGATGCCTGTCCCTACTATACTCACAAATGAGCAAACGTGGCAGGCTTTGCTTTCTGGACCCCAGAATTAAAACCAGAGGCCTCCCACCACTGAAATCAAAACAAAAGCATGTCTGGGGTAGAGAACAGGGCCCACCTGAGCCCTGGCTCCAGCGTTTTGTTGCTCTCGTCCCTTGGCCCTCTCCTTGGTTCTCTTGTGTCGGGTGTGGCAGCGTTGCCAGGGGAGGAAGGAGGACGCTCATAGTTCCCCCTGACAGGACGGGGACAGCTGCTTCCACAAGCCATCGTGGAAGATGCTTGTTTTCTTTCAGCTGCCAGCAAGTTTTACAGGAACAACATGGAGAGGAAAAGGCCTCCAAGTTACTTGAGTTGCTTTGCCCGTTAGTTGATGTGGGTTGTTCTTAACATCCTTTATCTCTCCTACTCAGACCACCCGTCGGGCATTCAGGACAGTATCTGTTTGTTCCCACTCTGGAGACTGAGGGTCCTAAGCCTTGAGGTTGCTGGCTCTCAGGTGCTGAGGAACTGGGTGGCTTTGCTTCAGGCAGCAAAGGGCAAGGGCCATGCACTCTGCAGGGGAATTGCTGGGCTCATCACAGAACAGGGCTCCCAGCAGTATGCAATGTGATTGCCTTGCAGAGAGGGGGAAAGCGAGGCAGGAAGAGCTTAATAAAAGAAAGGATAGAAATCACTGACAGTGACCTGACCTGAAAAGTGGTCAGTGAAAACTCTAGTAGATTTTTAACTTTCTTCTCTTTAAACATAGGTCACTAACACTAATGTTACTTGTTTTCTAAACAATATTTTAATGTACTTAGAGGTTTCTGCATTGTCTGATAGACACAATATATCCTTCTGGTGTATACTCAAAATCTGGGATCTGTCTGTGCTTAGAGACAGCTTCCTAGACTGGAATTAAATCTAATTTCAGGGAAATGAAATTTAAAGGTTCCTTTTAGAATTAAATCATGGATGCTGCTGCTGTGTCAAAGTTTGGGGGAAGGACCCATGTCTGTGTGACAATAGGTGGGGAAGGCTAAGGGAGAGTAAAACCATGTGTTACACTGAAATGGCTTTTGCTTCTTCTGATTCAAAACCGTCTGGAAGGTCTTTGCTTTGGAGGTGTCAGCTCTTGGAGCAGGCTGCATGGACTGTTTATAACCTTCCCTGGCAGGACTGATTCGCAAGAACGCAGGGCTCTCGGGTGAGTGTGCCTGCTCCCAGCCAAGGGGCCTCTGCTGCTGCGGCTGACAGGCACAGACGGCCTCTTTTGGCATCTCTCTTTCTCAAAGGGCCCGTCTTCAAATGTGAGTTAGAGCGGTTTCAGAGTTGATTTTCCCTTTGCAGACACATTAGTCCCCACTTTGAAGCTCTGAGAGACGGTTTGTAACAGGAGCTATTTATGGGGATTTAGCTGAAGCCATAGTGGCAGGGAAGTTTAGTAATGAACTTAATGTTTTAAGAAAACCACCATTTTGAAGGTTTTTAAATTTTCTTCCTAAAATACTTCTTTCAACAAGCAAAAAAAAAAGGCAAGTAAGAAAACTCTACACAAATTAAGGAGAAATGAGTGCTAGTTAAAAGTAATCTTATCTGCTCCCCTCCTTCCCCACCCTCCTGTCTCCTGCCAAAGCAAAACACAGCCTCACAGCCCACACCAGACCAGTGCTCACACCCTCCTGCCTGTGCCTGCCTGGGGGTCAGCCAGCTCTCAGGCCGGGCTCTGCGGGGCCAGCCAGCCCCTGCACACAGCCAGGAGCTCAGGAAGGCTGCCTTGGCAGCTGGGCGGGCACCTAAATTGCAGTACATCATTAAAACAGGGTGATGGCGAAGGAAAATGATTTTTCCCAACCAGGAAACCACTCTTATTTTATCAATATATATATATTTTTTCCTCTTTAGCTCTGTGGAACTTAGAGAGCTACTCATATTTTTTATGGATTTTTTTCAGCTCTTTTAAGATGAAGGAATAAACTAAATCATTGTGAAAGGTCTTTGGGGATCTAAAAGGAAAATGACTTCACCTGGCACATATTTCAAAGCAAAGACTTTGTTGCCTGCTGCTTCTTCTCTAATTTACAGGGATATTTAATTTTGTAAGGTATTTGTATATTTATACAGCTGTAATTAATTGCACATTGGACTGGAAAAGAAAGGATGACCCAGCACGCAGCCCAGTCGGCACTCAGCGCCCCTCGTGCTGTGTGCTCCCCTCGGGCTCTGTGGGGCGGGATCAGGGCTTGTTAGTCTGTCTGACTTGGGTCCTTCATTTTTCCTTTCGGTTCCCTTTTTAAAATGTGACTGTTTACCTGCTCCTTAAAAAGAATTCCAATTCTGCTGCTGCTCTCAGAAGGTATGCTGAATGTATTTTCAATAGGACTCTAACTCGTGTGTACTGCATGCAGCCGTCCACCGTAGCCAGCGATGATTCAGCCAAGTGTGTTTGGCCAAACCATTACTGTATGAGATAGGAATGTATTGATATGTGTTTCCTTAGAATTGAAATATCAGCCGAGAGATTATCTGCTTTTGCTGTTCAAAAGGCCATTTATGAAATTTGTATTTGAGCCCCATAAAATCTAAGGAAAGCCTCTGATCATCTGAAGGAAGAAATTAGAGTTGATACAAATTTCATGTTAAAAACTCACAGCCGAACGGCTGTGCTCAGATGGGAAGTCCGTGCCGAGGTTGGTCTCTTGCCAGACCCTGGCTGTCCTGTGTCGTTTTCTGTCTTCGAGTCACTTTTTTTTCAAGCTGCATATTCTGGCATCAGTTCACTTGAGGACTCTATCAACCTTCTCACGCCGAAGGCAGTGTCTTAGACTTTGTGGTTCTCACGTACTTGTTGAGATGTCAGGTCTCGTGTCACCACCCTGTGCACTACAACAAAACCCATGAACATAAGTGGCCTTTTTGAACCAAGACTTCGCAAACTGATCTCTCCCCAGTGAAGGAGTTCAGCACATTAGCAACAGTGTACATTATTGATTTCAGGTTTTCATTTCCATGTTTTATTATGTAAATACTATCTGATGTTTGGAGCTTGGGTATACAGAGTGTAAATATAGTTCTCGTATTTGTACTAATTCTGGTTCTTTTGCTGTATAGCCGTAGACGTGCAATGCAGACATTATCTAACTGTGTATGGTAACCTTGCATCACGGAACTATTAGTGAACGAGGTCAAATAATAAAGGTACAACCAGTGCATCAGAAGGCTCTCAATGTGCATTCACTCTTCACCCTTTGGTAATCACACAGAGATTTTTCTTGACTCGTGGAGACGGTGTTACGACCTGCATGTTCCTTTCTGATCATTCAGAACACCAGTTACTGTGTGACCAGGAAAGCTAATGAGGTGCTGGTTCTTCGAAAGTACCTTCCTCCCAAATATGGCAGTGGGTATTTTAAGTGAAAAATCTGTCTCCATAACCCCCACCAACACCTCTCTTTATACACCTACCAATGAGTCTGTAGTGGTGGTATTTGGGGGTCTGAGGGAGTTGAAAATTTCACCGTATCAGCTTAAGTTAACAAGTTCCTGTTGTAAGCAGAGCGTGCACAGTGACCACTGTCTTGGGTGTTTGGAGAAAAACAAGAAGAGAGGGAGAAGCAGCATTCAGGCAGAAAGCAGTGATGTGCTCAACACACACTGAGGACCCAGCTGTCCCCGTGCTGTGCGGATGCCTTCCCTGCACCGTGGCCCTCCCATCCAGGTTTACGTCAAGTGGTGTGTATTGCAAAGTAAAGCTTAATACAGGGTTAGAAGGGGTGGGAAGGCGGCATCCTTCACGTGGTCTGGGAAGACCCCTCCTGGGAGATGATGTTTGCACAGACTGTGGAATGAAGGAATGGGTAAGCCATGCAAATTCCTTGGCAAAGAGGTCCCCAAGCAGAGAACTTAAACCCTTAAGGCAACAGCGTTCTCTGTAGGTTTCAAAAATAGCAAGGAGCCTGGTGTAGATTGAGCACTGGAGTCATGGCATCAGAAAAGGGCCAGCGCTCCAGTCACTTAGGGCTCAGGTAACTCTCATTTCATTAGAAGTAGGAAGCCAATGCAGGGTTTTGAGAAGATGAGTCACATGATCTTATGGTCACACATCACTTAACCGTGGGGATAGGTCTGTGAAATGCATCATTAGCAATATTGTCGCTGTGCAGACATCACAGGGTGCACTTACACAAACCCAGACGGTATAATCTACGACACACCCAAGCTGCGTGGCATACCACCGCTGTATATGCGATTTGTTATTGACCTAAACATTGTTAGGTGGTGTATGGCTGCGTGTATTTGCTTTTTTTTTTTTTTTTTTTTTTTTATTGATTTTAGAGAGACTGAGGGCGGGGGGGAGAGAAAAAACATTGACTTTGTCCACTTATTTATGGCTGATTCTTATATGTGCCCTGACCAGAGATCAAACCCGCAACCTTGGTGTGTCAGGACAACACTCCGACCCACTGAGCTGCCTGACCAGGGCAACTGCATATGTGTTTTAAAAGGCCATTCTGACTGTGGAGTGGAAAATAGCTGGGGGGGTGGAGGGGAGCAAGTGGGAGGAAGGGAGACAAACTAGGACGTTGTTACCCTGATGTTCCAGGGAAGAAGATGGCAGCCTGGACTAAGTGGGAGCAGCAGAGGTGGGGGGAAGTGGTCAGATTCAGGGTGTGTTTAAATCAGAGCTAACAGCTGGTGGAAGAACTGCACGCAGAGTCAGAGAGAAAGGAGAGCGTTAACTTGGAGTGTGCCTGAGCAGAAGGGACGGCGTGGCAGCGCCCTGAGGTGAAGAGGGTAGGGGGACACTCACAGACTAGTATGAATTAGGAACTTGATTTTGGTCATGGTCACTTCGAGATACCAACATTTCCACCTGAATGTGGAGTCAGTGAGGCAGCTGGATATACTAGTTGAATTCAGAGGGAGAGGTTGGGGCTGGAGACGTACATCTTGGAGTTGTTGGTGTGGAGGTGGCAGGTGAGTAGACCTGGCAGGTGAGTGTAGCTGGAGAGAACCAGGGCTTGTGTCTAGGAGCACTGCAGCCTGCAGAGGTTGGGAATCGAGGACAGTCTGGCGAGGACGAGTGGCCTATGAAGAGAGGGCGAGCCTGGGCAACCCAGCTGAGGACGCATTTCAAGATGGGGGAAGCGGCAGCCGTCCAGTGCAGCTGATAGGTCAAAATAAGTGCTGAGCAGTGACCACAGGCTGTGAGAATGGGGAGGTGTAGGAAGTTTGAGGGAGCCAGTGACCACCATCATTTTTTCCCAAATGCAGAGCCAACCAAGGAAAGAATAAGGTAAGATGGCAGATCAGAACACGACCTGTATTTGCTGTTAAAGATGTGATCAGCGAATGGGGCTGTCAGTGGATAAATGGATTTCCTGATACTGGACCTCAGAACTAGAGGGTTAGGAGCAGTGCTCCCTGAACTTGAGTGTGCAGCAGACTCCTCGGCTGGTTGCCGTGAAATACAGGTTCTGGCTGAGGAGGCTGGGGTCTGGCCTGAGAGTCTGCTTCTCATAAACTCCCTGGAGTGATGTCGCTGCTGCTGCTGCGGGGCCCACGCCAAGTAGCAGAAGTACAGAGGTGCAGCAGAGTACCATGTGACCCTGAGGCAGCCAAGGTCCTCAGAGAGGAGGGAGGTGGGGGAGGTGGCAGCTGTTTCTGCCCGGGGCCTCCTTCCAGACTCAGAGGAGCATCCTTTCTCTCCTGGGGGTCCGTGAGGGCCTGACAAGTCAGGAATGTTCCAGTAAGGGAGCTCACTTTACGTGGGAGGAGATGTCAGCTATGCCTCTGCTGTTTTTGTAGAATGTCTTTGGTGAGCAGAGGGTTTTCGTTCAGTGGTGCTGAAGGGAGCCTAACCAGAGCAGGTTCCAGGGAAAACAGGAGAGGAAGCTGAAAGAATGAGTACAGATAATTCTCCCAGAGGTTTTTACTGTAAAGGGGAGAAGAGGAGGGGACATGGGGTCAAGGAGAGGTTTAGTTAAAGAAGGAGCTAGCCCAGCGTGTGTGGATGCCAGTGGAGTGAATGAACCGGAGGGGAAGCAGGAAGGGGGGAAGGGAGTGATCCGCTGGAGTAGGCCGGTGGGGTGGAGCCGACACACCAGTGGCGAGGTAGGGCCTCAGTCCTCTAGGAGCACCTGCAGTTCACCCAGAACACCGGGAGACAGCACCGTGCGGGGGCAGACAGTGCCCCACCACCCACTCCCGACAGGAATGCATGCCAAGGCGTCTTCTGGGCACTGTCTTCTCTAGGACTCCCACTCCCTGGTGTTGGAAGTTGGTCAGCTCTCGGCTTCCACCAGACCGTGTCGTCCTGAACTCCTCTGGGCTTTTTGTTTGAACTGCATGAGTTTTGATAAAGCTGGTTGTCTCCTATCACTGGACCCCATCCAGAGTCACAAAGGTTCAGTCCCTCACTTCTGGTCTCTCACCAAGTTGACACCATAGAATGTCAGGAGATCCCGGGGAATGGTGCACGTTTCCTGCATTACTTTTCTATCCCATTTTCTCTGTCATTCCACTTCTGGTTGGGTGAAAAGATTTTCCCACTTCCCCGTAGGCATTCCTTGTCTCTGCACAGTCCTAAATTTTTAGTGTTTGTGAGCACCCGGCACACTTACCTGGCTTCAGAATATTTGGTCTCTGGGTTTTCACAAAATTACTCTTTCTCCCTAGCATGTGAACAAGTCACTTGAGTTCAGCTGCAGGACTTACACACCAGAGTGAGTGGCTGAGTTGGGATTTTCCAATCTGCCCCAACTAGTATGTTACACACCCTCTTATGTAAGTCAGACAAAGGACTCAGCCCTGGGATGTTTGCACAGAAGGGCTGTTTTTGTAGAATTCTTGCCCATGCTTTGAGCTGGGACTGGGGAGTTAAGGCAAGGCCAAAGGTTGTTAAGATAAACAGTAATGTGAGTTGACTTTCTTAAGTATTAGAGGCCAAGCAAGCATTTGAGGATTTTCTAAAAACTAAAGGTCAGCATGAAGCTCTAACTCAAGTAAGCCATGGCTTAGCTGTGTCCATCTCTGGGTGGGGGGTGGAAAGGGGGGTTACTTACCTTTGTCCCAGCTCTCCCAAACCCAGGTTGCTGTACTTTTCTAACAATCCTGGGACCTAGGAGGCAGTAATTTTTGTTGGTTATTAGCACCTTAACAAAGAAATAAGACTGTGTAGCATATAACATTAGTAATAGAAGAAGAAAAAAACTGGCCGTTGATTAGATATTTAAATGTCTTCCTTAAAAGAAGCCTACTTCACAGGAACTTGAGTGTGTCCAGATGTTTAGTCACCTTGACTCAGCATAACTTCTCCCTCGACAAATCTCAGACTAGAGCAATCAATTTGTTCCTGCAACAAATCTGATAGCAGGCTTCCTTGTAACCCAACCCACAGAAAGAGGAAGTAGTTGCAACAAAGCTGAAAGGTGTGGGAGGCCCTAGGCTCTTTTGAAGGGAGCTACTGTGTAAAGTTGTACCTGTAAAATGTCTACAAGTGCCTTCCACAACTACTCTTAGAAAGTTAATTTCAGTTTAGCTTTCCACTTAAAGTCAGCGGGACATGTTTAATGCACTCCTACACCCAGCTTCACTGGGAAGAGACCTCTGTGCATCTGTGTGATGATGGCATGCTCCTTGGGTCAGGAGGGAGTTCGGGGCTGGCCCTCGTGGACCTGGGGTAAAGTTCAGATCTGCCACTCACTGGCTGGGAAAGTCAGCCTCCGTGTGCTGAGTTTTCTGTATCTTATTAGGTAACATTAATAGTGACATCTTAAGTTGTCACTATTTAAAGAGACAATTTGAAGTTTATATGCATTAAACACGGGGAAGGAGGCAGGACCCACAGAAGGTGGAATCCTTGCACTCAAGGAGCTTGCAGACACAGCACCCAGAGAATGGCAGGGGCTTGGGGCTGCTCCCTCTGAGGGCCCCTTCTGAAGCTTCTCCCTGCATGTTCTGCTTCTGGGTTCTCACTTGCTAGGAGGCTGTGTGGATCCGGCCCATGGAAGAGGAATGCCAGGGGAGGCAGCACGAGGCTCAGGCTCTGCTTCAGCAGGCCGTGATCAGTGCCTTCACTAGGAGTCCCCAGCCCCTGACCACTCCCTGGGGACTCGAGGAAGGCCTTTGTCACAGACAAAAGGACTGGGACATGGAGGGTATACTGGCTACAGCAATGTGAATAAGAAAGCATATAATTGGTAAAAATGACCAAGAACATTTTAAGGCTCTTGAAATCAACCAAAGACAAATGAAAAGCCTTTTATTCTTGGGAAAAAATGACTAGAGCTTCAGGTAAGAGCAGTGGAAGCCCGCAGCCTTCTTGCCTGGGACTGCCTCCTCTCCCGCTCCCCGTTCCACCGTCTCCGTTGGTAAGAAAAGGTGTTTTACCAGCCCAAGACTTGGCTCCAAAGGGGGCAGACTTGATCATGTTTGTTTGGGGGAGCTGGGAGGGGAGGAGACCTGTACCCCTTCTGTCTGCTAAGACTAGCAACATTGGTAAGAAACGATGGGGGAAAGTCGCGGCTTGCTAGCCTGAGGTCTCCATTAGGCAAGCAGCAGACTAGCCAGAAATTTCACAGGGAGGCTCTGGAAATAAGAGCGCCACACAAAGACCAGAGGACCTCTCAACACATCCCTGGCAGACTGGGAAACTACATGTGCAGCGGAGGTTCCAGAAAGGCTAGCTGCGAGAAAAAGCCCAGGAAGCCCCGGGAAGCTGGTGAGCTGTGAGTGTGAGCACAGTTCCCAACCCGCACACAGACACATGGCCCAGGGGTCTGCACCCAGCACCTTCCCAGGTCATCAGCTGGCAGCTAAGTTAAGGAGGCCCAGGGCAGCTCACAGGAAGCCAAGCTAAAAACAAACATCCGAAAAAGTCTGAACAGAGTACTAAGATGTGAAATGGGAGTTCTAGAGGACAGGAGAGAAGAAAGGCCAGACAAAAATTGAAGAATTAATGGCTAGAAACTTATAAACGTGCTGAAGGACATTAATGTGCAGTTCTAACTCTGGGAACCCCGAGAGGGGAACCACCAAGAGATCCACACCTGGACACAACATAAACTGCTGTAAACTAAAGGGAAAGTTTTCAGAAGAGCAAGAGAGAAACAATACACCGTGTGCCAGAGGGCAGTGTGACTAGCGGCCGATGGCTCATCAGAAACGGTGAATGCTGTAGCCGCTGAAATGAGCCACTCAAGGCGCTGAAAGCAAAAAACTGTTAACCAAGAATTTCTTTATCCAGCAAAGTCATACTTCAAAAATAAGGGCAAAATAAAGACATTCTGGGAGTTAAAACAAAAATATAACCATTGAGAGAAAGAGCGCTAGCAGACCTTCCCTACGAGAAATACTGCAAGTCAGTCACCCTGGTTGACCCCCAGGAACCCAAGCGCAGACTGAGGTGCATGTTCCCAGGCATGTATTAGGATGTGCTCTGGGGGGAGGGTTTTTAATAGGATGTGCAGGTGCCCCATCTTCAGGGTGCCCTGAAGGGGTACAGGACAGAAGGGAATGGCCATGGGGAAGAGGTTAAGACACCTGGATGATATGTGTTTGGTTGGGAAGATACTGCAAAATTCATGGCTATGTCATTGTCAAGTGGGAATGTTGTCAATAGCAAACAAGCCAATTAATGGACCATTTTCTCACGAGTCTTAGCTGGAACTAGGGGAGCCACTCCAGCTTTGCAGGAAGCTGCAGGAGTGTGTATCCACCTTTCTGGAGGTTCACAGGGACTCCTGGGAGCAATTGTCTGCTTCAGTCCTATTTCCCTCTAGTCAACGGCTCTTCTTTCTTACTCCTTCCACTAAAAAGACAGATACTAGTATACGGGTACTACCTGCGTACCACACACAAGTATTCATCGGTTTCATTGGACCCCAGAGCTGCTGTGTGAGGTGATGTCTGTCATTCCTGTTTTACACACACAAGAACTCTGACGTTCAGTAACGTGCTCCAAATTGCACAGCTAGAAAGGAATGAAACGGGAGCCAGCTAAGGTCAGTGTGACACCAAAACCCATGCCTTTCCGTCTCCACCAGGCGGCTTCCAAGAGGGACATTCCAGACCACTCGTGAAGCCATTCGATCTGAGTGCGAAACCCTGCTGTCCTGTCACTGAGGCTGTGTCTGAATCCCGTGGTTTATTGCGGGGGAACTTTGGAGTGCATCTAATCTGTCCCCAGAGGGGCGGTTCTGGTGTCCCGTGACTCAGCGAGTCTCAGCTCTTCACTAGGTCGGCGGCGCTCAGACCAGTTGACTTCCGACCTTTACGCTCTTAAAAGTCACTGAGGACCCAAAGAGCTTTGTTTGTGTGATTATCTCTACCTATACCTACCACTTGAAAAATTAAAACTGAGAAACTCGAATTGCACAAAACAAAGGGAAAATTCAGTGAGATAAGTGGTATTTTTAACAACTTTGCAAGTCTGGCCTAAGGCAGCATAATGAATAGGTTGGATTCTCTTATCTGCTCCCACATGTAATCTCTTCGATATCACGTCATAGATCCTCTGGAAAACACTAAATTATGAGGAAATGAGAGTGAAAAACGCAAAGATGAATGAAAACTGTGGAAATAGTTTCATCCCCACTTCTCCCTGAAACGGTCTCAGGGACCTCCAGGGGCCCCAGACCACCTTTTGAGAATTGTTTTGAAAGGTGGTCCATAGCCCAGCCACAATCAGAATCACTGGGAGTCCTCATAAAATGTACATTTCCCTGTCAGCCCTAGACCTGTGGTATGGGAATTCACGTTTAAGTAGCTTCCTTACACACCGGAGTCTGGGGGCACTGGGTTGGGGGAGCTCTAAGATTCCTATCAGTTATCAGAGCTGAATGACTTTATTATCCTGACACCTGTTGCCTGTTGGGGCAGAGCTGGGATTCAGACCTAGGCCCCAGTGCAGGACTTCTGCCTGGCAGTGACAGGGCAGCTGCTTCACTCTCTCCGGGCAGCCGGGCTTACCTGTTCACCACCTTAGTATTCACTCCTTCCACCATTCAGGGACGCACCGAGGGCAGCCAGACCCCTTGCCTATAGCTTTAAAAATAAATTCTGGGCTTGCGTACCTCTCTCTCTGCAACCAGCAAAAGCAAGAAGAAATGAAGAAAAGGGCCGAAAAGACAAGGGACCTCTCTTAACCTCAGGAGGAAGCTGTTCTAACCTCGGCCCCACCTGGATGTGTGGGCCGTGAGTCAGCCACAGTCCAGAGCCCCTTTCCAGGATACGGGAGAATAGAAAAAGAAAAGAAGTGTAAGGCTTGGCTGGTACAAAATAAGCAATTATGGAAGCAATGCAAGGAAAAAAAGTTTATATAAAGAATCTATATGAAGAAAGTCTAATGGAAATATTTACATACAAGATAAAGCAGATTGTGGTATCATTTAAAATGTCGGAGTAACATCCCGTTATTGCATTAAAAAATACTGTTATTATGATTTAACATCTAACTTCCAATAGGACAAAACCACTAGAGTGGGACGTTTGCTACCATCAAAGTATCTGTTAAAACCTGTGTTACAAGGTAGCCTGTGCAAATGGTGTGATGGAAAAAGTACCAATTGCACAGGTTCCCTGAATCAGTCACAATAGGGCCCCTAACTGTGTGACTTTTGTAATTAAACATCTGCTGAACACTTTATGTACAAGCAACTATTAGGTGACATGAAGCAACAACAAAAATCCTAAAAAGTCCTGGTGGAGCTAAGCCTCTTCACCAAGCATCTGTTGTAGGGGGCGGCAGGGTTCAGTGCTGATGTCAAGATGCCTGGGCAGCGGGGAGAATTTTGAGAAGGCCTGGACCGACGGTTCACCATCACTTGGCCTCTAGTTCCAGAGCTGTAGGGGAACGGGTTCAATGACACGACCTCCGAGCCTGGCCTATCACACCATCGGCGCTCTCTGCGCGTTTCTTCACCTGCAGTAAGGGGCTGTTTCCCACACAGGATCGTGTGAGGACCAGCGTTTCCTGACACCCACTACACTTGCCCATGTACCGAAAGAGTAAAACCTCGGTTCCTGCCCGGAGCTGAGAGATGCGACGCCTAAGCCCCACGCGCGGGGCAGCGATGGGAGGAAGGAGTGATGGGCACTCACTCGGACAACAATCGTCCAAGCGCCTGGAACACTGGAAAGTGCGGCCCAGTCTGACCCGCCATCCCACAGGGCGCCGCAGAGCAGAGCCCGGCCCTGCCTGTCCTTTGCCTTGGGCGATTCCACCCAGCCCCCTCCGTCTGCCCGGGGACCCCCTACCCCGACCCGCGCCCCGCCCCTCCGCGGGTCCGCACGCCTCCAGCCCTCTGTGCCAGTCCGGGCGCACCCTGGGCGATGTCATCGATGTGCTCGGCGCTCTCCTGAGTCGGCTCCTGGGAGTGGGCGGGCCCGATGCCTCAGGTGGTGTAACAGGCGCCAGGGAAAGCCAATGGCATGTCGGTGTAGCTCCACCCCTTCCCTCCGATTGGCCAGTTCCGGAAAGCCGCGGCTGTGGCCTCCGCAGGAGAGCTACAGTGGAACTCAGCCTTGGTCGTCAGTGCTGTACGTTCAGTCATCTCCGCCTGTCTTCACTCCTGCTGGGTCCGCCGCTGCCCCCGACACCGCCATGGCCCAGTGAGTGACGGCACGCGAGAACTTTCCGACAGTGGGCTAGAAGGGTCGAGCCGTCCCCGACGTCGGGCACCGGGGGTCGCCTGAGTCCGGCCTCGTGGCGCTCAGAGCCCCGGATCTCCGGGGTTTCAGCCCACTCCGGCTCGGGCCCCAGAACTCCCCGCATGCGGAGCTAGCTCCGCAGCCTCGCCTTTCCCTCGGACCCAGCCCTCTGCCTCCCGCGGCTGCTTGGGAGGACCCCTGTTGCTAGAAAGGGCGGGGGTGGGGGGCCTGCTTGGCTGAGGGAACCCAGGGCATGATCCAGAGATGCGGGGGGATGGGGGTGCTGGACGGTCGGTAGCTCTGCCAGTTGGGGCTTCTTCTCTGTGGGGGACGGGGACACCTGGGACAGTTGTTGCCAGGTAGACTTAGAGCTTACGTGCTGTGAATACTCTCCTACGTGCAAGTTTAGTTCATCCCAAGAGAATCGGAGGTCCCCTGAAGTGGCAGAGTGGGGGGTGGTCTGTCTGCAGTTTCACGGAAAGCTGCATGCCTGGGTTGTGGAGTATAAAAGGGAGTAGGGGGCCCGAGAAGTTAACACAACTTCTTACTCAGCAAAAGCTGGAAAACTCTGGTTCCCCGAGGTGGAATGGATTAAGTGGAACTTACACATTTCTCTTTGTTCCTTTTTCTGGTCTTTCAGAGCTGATATTGCACTGATTGGGCTGGCCGTCATGGGCCAGAACTTAATTTTGAACATGAATGACCACGGCTTTGTGGTAAGTCACAAGGGACGTGCTCTTCTCTTGCGAGTTCTTGGTGTTCATTAGCCTGAGTGCCAGGGTGACCAGCCGATGTCAAAGATCCCAAAGAGCCTGGAGCATATTTGTCTTTATGTGTGCCCCACCTGTTGCTGCTTGTGACAACTTTGCAAAAGAAGGAGAAGCACCACTTTACTACACAGGGGTGTGGGAGGGCCAGTCCCACAGCTCTCTGAGGAAGGAGAGTTCGGCGAAATGTATCTGTTTGGTTTGCAGCCGGAATAAGCCTGTCAGTTCTAGAGCAGGAATCTTATTGGGTGCGCAGAGCTCTAAGTTTATAGCCTCAGGAGGTCTGGGAAGAGGGGAAAGTTTAGGTGTGAATGTGAAGCTGGCTTGTTAGATACAAGGATTATCAGTGACAAAATTTGTTGGTCTGGAACCAGCTGGTTCCAGATTTGCATGCTACCCAGTGAGTGACAGATGCTAGGCTGATACACCATAGGGTAGTTGACCTTTGCTTACACAGACAGGGTGGGGCAAACGTAGGTTGCCTTGTAGGGAAGGAGTGAAACAGAGTGTATGCCTGTGTCATTCTTGTATTATTTTCTGTATGAACAACTGTGAACCTGCTTCCGCCCCACCCTGCCTTCCGTTCTCTGCCATTTCATCCCCTGAAAGTAACTTTACAGTATCAGTCAGGGCAAGGCCAAGGCGGAGTCCAGCCTCCCCAAAACCTTGGGCTGGGTAGAAATTTCATTGTCACTTGCTCCACTGTCTGAGGGTCTTGTATGCCCCAGATCTCCTGATCGGCTTTTTGCCCTTTTAGGTCTGTGCTTTCAATAGGACAGTCTCCAAAGTTGATGATTTCTTGGCCAATGAGGCCAAGGGAACCAAAGTGGTCGGTGCGCACTCGCTGGAGGAGATGGTCTCCAAGCTGAAGAAGCCCCGGCGGATCATACTGCTGGTGAAGGCCGGTCAGGCTGTCGATGATTTCATTGGAAAATTGGTGAGGCCAGCTCTGCTCCCGGCTGCCACCTGTTTGACACCTTGTCGCGTTCTTTCCTTTAGCTATTTCATTTCTTTTTACCTGAGACATTTTCCCCCCTTCAGTTTCTGGATATGAACTGCTCCATCCCAACAAAATAATTGCTTAAATGGCTCAGTGTTGGTTAACTGGATTGGCACCAATGAAGTAACGACACATTCTCAGGTGGTAATAATTACATATATATAAAGTTCTGAGGCCATCAAGAAACATTGCCCTTTTTTTTATTTTTAGAGAGAGAAAGAAATATTGATTTGTTTATTTATACATACATTTGGTTGGTTTTTGTATGTGCCTACATACGGGCAGCGAACCTACAGCCTTGGCGTATTGGGACGATGCTCTAACCACCTGAGCTGTTGGGCCCGGGGCTCGAGAGACATTTCACTAAGAATTCATTAACGGGAGTAGACACAACACGGTCATGGGCCACTGAATGACCGGGGTGCGTCCTGAGAAATGCACTGTCGGACAGCATCATCGCTGTGGGAACGTCATCGGGCGCGCTCACGCAGACCTGGGTGGTTTGGTCTGACCTGTCACTCCCCGGCTGCCAGTCTGTATGGCACGTCCCTCTGCAAAACAACTCGAGGCCAAATCAAGCACAAGAGAAAAGGATATAGTCGTGAGACGTGCGAGGTGTGAGCTTCTGCTGCAACCCAGCGTGCCTTTTCACAGCAAACATTTTTTTAATAAGCAGAGTGAGCACACTCTAAAATAACAATAAAAAGTATAGTCTAGTGAGTGCACAGTCCAGTAACGTAGTCATTTGTCATTCAGGCGTTATATTCTGTACACGATCGTGCACGCTGTACTTTTATACGACTGGCAGTGCAAATTTGTTTACACCAGCATCAGCACAAACACCTGAGTACAAGCTGTGCTACGATGGCTGTGACATTAAAAGGTGACAGGAATTTTTCAGCTCTATCATTTTCTTTAAAAATTTTTTTACTGGTAATTTTAGAGAGGAAGGGTGAAGGAGAGAAACATCGACTTCTTGTTCCCCCCATTTATGCTCTCATTGGTGGACCCCTGCATGTGCCCTGACTGGGGATCGAACCTGCTGCAGCCTTGGTGCATTGGGATGGTGCTCTGACCAATCGAACCACGAGGCCAGGCCTCCATGATGATCTTACGGGACTGCTGTAGTACATGCGGTCCGTCGTTATGCGATGCCTCCGTGGGTCATCTCATGGACATTCAGAAAAACATTATGATTGTGTGTGGCAAATATTTAGTGCTGTTCACTAATAAACCTTTGTGTCCAAATTTTGAAACAGATTTTATTTCTCTCGGCATTCATATAAAGCAGCAGTTCTCCAATCATTGTAAAATTCAGCATAAGTGACAAGAGATCCCCTTTGGGAGTCCTCGGAACCACACACTTGGTACTTATCTTTGCATCACATGGTTGGTTTTAGAAAGTGTCTCTTTTTTGGAGGAAGACAAATAGGAATTTGGACTGTGGTGGCCATGCCGGGACAGGTGGGTGGGTGCCGAGTGCCGAGTGCCCCAGAGGCCTGGGAGGCAGGCCTCAGCTGTAGTCTGGTCCCTGAGCATCAGCCGTGGTGGTGTGGGCTTTATGGAGGTGCTGTGCCTGCTTCTTTAACACTCAGTGGTCTGGCGCCTCACTGAGGCCTGCCTCCCCCGCAGCCCCACTCCCGGGGCAAGGGGCTGGCGGGCCCCTTGCTGTGGGTGGTCATCACCACCTCTCTCTTGCTGGTGGGCTGTCTGTTCTTGTCCCAGCTTGTTCCCACCAGAGCCCCACAGGCCACGCTCCCTGGGACAGCTGTGGCAGAGGAGCTGCGGAGGGGGACAGCAGCAGCTCTTGGTCGAAGCTCTGCCACTGTAAGCTGTTTCTGGGGTGCCTGTAAGGCTCTTCCCTCAGCATGCCCCTGGGAAAGAGCGCCCTGCATTAACCGGGAGGATTTTCCTCTCCCACAGTGAACGGAGACAACCTCATTGCCGGTGCCCTGCAGTACATGGATGGAGGGGAACTAGTGGAAGTTACTTTTTTGGATAGTGACAAAACATTCTGCAGTGAGAGCCCTGGGGAAACCAAGGCACTGGCCATCTGGAAGGAATGTCTCGTGGGAAGTGTGGCGATGATAAACAGGCAGGGGACGAGCCTGCCTTCTCTGGAGGAGCCGTGTTACCACTGTGTTGTTGCTGCAGGGGGAGGGGTTTGTAGCCACCGTGTTTCCATGTTAACGAAAAGATGACCTAGAAAGGACAACATTGTGATAAGGACATAGCGAGCTCTTGTGTAGCAAGCTGCTGAGCTGCCCGTGATTAGCTGTAGACAGAATGGACTGGACCACGCTAGATTGTTCTTCAGCAGAGCAAGATGTTACATGGCCTCAGCTGAGCCGTGAAGGGGGAGACCGATAGTGAATCAGAACACCAGCCTGGCAGGCGTGCTCTAGGAAGGCGGTCTTGTCAAGGCCTCTTGGGCGCAGAGCGCAGGCCAGTGGTGACGTTGGGTTACAGAACTGTCCGAGTGGGTTCTGTTTCCTGTAGGATCTTAGGGTTTCCCCAGAGAAATGTCTCAGCTGGGGCGAGTTCTGACTGGGTTTGCTAGCCCAAAGCTTTTACATATGGTGTAGTATGGTTTGCCATTTTCGTCTTGAATGTCCTTGGGCCACCTTAATGCTGACATCTGCTTACAGGTGCCGTTGCTGGACACCGGTGACATCATCATCGATGGAGGAAATTCTGAATACAGGGATACCACGGTGAGTGCCCTCCAGCCCAGTTCTCCCAGGCTCTGAGAATGTTCTAGCAAAGGGTTAGCACTGCACCTGTGACAGAAAAGTGGCCCAGCCTCCTGTGGTGCCGGCTGTGGGGCCTGGTGCGGTCGGGCCCAGCCTTTGTTTCACACTTGACGGAGGGGCTTCTCCCCACCACTCGCAGGACTGTGTGACGGCAGCGTAGCCGCTGCAGGCCGTGTGATGCCGCTGCAGGCCGTGTGATGGCGTGAGCCTCCTTCGCTCGCCCCCCGAGGCGCGGCTGGGCAGCGTGAGGCCAGGTTGAGGGCCAGCACCAGCGCACTCGTGCCGGGAGGGTCCTGGTAGGACCCCCAGGGCTGAGCACAGCGCGTCGTCCTTGCCCTAAACCGGCTCTTCGCTGAGTCTTAGCGTTCGGCCTTATTACCACCTTTGGGGACAGGGCAGCTATATTAAACTCCATGGGCTTTTCTTTTTCTTTTTCCTTTTTAGGATCTTATTTATTTATTCTTAGAGGGAAAGGGAGGGAGAAAGAGTGAGAGAAACATCGACCAGTTGCCTCTCGCACATGTCTTGACTGGGGACCAGGCCTGTGCCCTGACTGGGAATTGAACTGGCGACCTTTTGCTTTGCAGGATGACAGCTAACCAGCTGAGCCACACTGGTCAGGGCGGCTATTTCTTTCAACTCCCAAACCGAGGGGATCCCATTTCTTTAACGGCTAGGTTGTTCTCGGATCCTCGGGTGACTGCCCATCAGATAATGGGTCTCTGCACCTGTCACACCTCCTTTCATTCGCTGGAAGGAACTTACTTTATGGAAGGAGGCGTAACAAGCTCTTTTTCCCCCATATAGAGACGCTGTCGAGACCTCAAGGCCAAGGGAATCCTGTTTGTGGGGAGCGGCGTCAGTGGGGGAGAGGAAGGGGCCCGGTATGGCCCGTCGCTCATGCCCGGAGGGAACAAAGCAGCCTGGTGAGCACCGCATTTCAGCATGGGGCGGGGGGGCAACCTTTGACAAGGGGTGAGCCCTGGGCCAATCTGCTGCTGGATGGCTGAAGGCTGCTGTGGTGACAGTGTGTGGAGATAGGAGGTGCTGGAAATGCCTCGTCTGCATGTCTTGTTGCTTTGGCCTAATTCATGCGCGTAGTCCTCCTGGGCCTCTTCTTCGAGACTGGTCCTGGAAGTTCTTAATAGGCCCAGGGGGGCAGAGGCTCCAAGGAGGCAGTTCCGAGGGCGTCCTATGACCTGTCTGGCTTCAGGAGCATGGTCTGCCTCCCTAACTGACGTGTGGTCCTGAACTAACTTGACTCTGATGGGGAGGGATGGAAAAATCTGACGTGGCCTCTGAGTCCTCTTGTCACCAGGAACAAGGTAGAGATTTTTTATTTGACTTGGGAAAGAACAGGCTTCCCGCTGTTCAGTGTGCGGTATATGAGAGGAAGGGTCGGCCGTGGGAGGGGCAGTGCTCTGGGGAAGGAGGAGAAGGGCATGTTGGACGTGGGGTGGGGCAGACAGCGGCAGGACAGGGGACCCAGGTGGGGAGGTGTGGGTAACCTGCCCGCAGGACTCGGCCTGGGGGTGCCCGCTGCTGGGCCTGCAGGAAGAGAGACAGCCAGACAGCGGCTTGGGGCCGGACGGAGGGAGTAGAAAAGGAGGGCTCCTTTAGGGAGCTGTGGAAAGGCAGTATTCTCTTCTAAATGAGTGCAATTTCCAAGCACTCTAGAACCACATCGGGCCTTCAGGTAAGGAGTGATCAAGCCGATCCCTGAAGGTGGAGGCCTTACTGGGGAAGGTGGTTCTTCACTTGCCCTCTCCGATGAGCACGTCGGGGGTTCACTTCCGGGGGATGAATCTGGAAGCAGAGGCCGTCCTGCTTCTCAGAAGCTTGAAGACACTTACCTGGGGTTGCTTGCCCAGGGGGCTGTTGGGAGTGCGGACAACATGCGTGAAAACGCTCAGCCGGCAGAGGGGCTCCAGTTGCCTGTTGCACTTTCTTGTGTGGCTGGCGGAGGTGGAAGTGGCACTTTGCCCTGAAGCACTAGGCAACAGATGAATGAAGTTCGAAGGTGTGGAGCCATCTTAGCTCCCTCATCCTGAGCGCTGACTTCACAGCCCTGGCCAATTTTTGTGTCTTTGCCAAAATCTTTGTGTGGAAGGCTGCGTTGGTCACCAGTGAGGAGGACAGGAAGGGAAGCGCATTGGGAGCTGTTACATCCTCCTGGGGGCGCTGTGGGAGGTGCAGTGGCAGCTGCCCTCCGCCACACCAGCCACACCACCCGCTTCCTCTGCAGAACCTCGTGGGGCCTGGTGACGCACCCTGACGGATGAAAGGGCATCTCACAGAGGCGGCCCCCCTTTTTGTCTGTGTTTTCAAATCGGACAGTGTGCAGCCTCCTGCTGGTTTGCCTTGAGGTTTGGGCGCTTCGTTGCTTCTTCATGGGCATGACCACCGCCCACGAGAGAGAGAGAGCTGGAGTGGGGGCGGAGGCGTCCCGGAGCATGTGTGTCTGCGCGTCTGGGCCCTGCTCCTTGGCCGCTCACCTGTGCGCTTTCTCTCCACAGGCCCCACATCAAGACCATCTTCCAGGGCATCGCCGCCAAGGTCGGGACCGGAGAGCCCTGCTGTGACTGGGCAAGTTCACAGGGCCACCTGGGCCCCACCTGCGTCCCACCTGTGTCCCAGCGGGTGGCCTCGTGGCGTAAAGCTGCTTGATCTTTAAGTTGCTAGCACTGTGGGGGCCTGAAATATGTGCCTGTCACAGCCCACGCCCTTGTGTCTGCATGGGGGATTCTCAGCCTCGAGGCTAGTTCTCGGAGTGGCCCTCTGCCAGTCTCCTAAAGGATGGGCTCCTTAGAGGGGAACAGGAAAGATAGGGGGGAAGTGAGACTTTTTAGCCGTATTTCTTCATGACTGAGGAAAGAGTGTCAAAATCAGAAGTAGGGCTTGCTCGCCTTGGTAGCATTCTATGCTGGAATGGAGGAGGCTGTGGCCTTTGGCCCTGAACGTGAAGGTGACCCGGGCTCATCACGTGCACCTGTCCTTCCTGTGCTTTGTGTTGCTGTGGAAATAAATTCTATCGCAGCCTCATGGGGCCGGGGAGACCCAGGTTGTGATCCTGGCGCTCTGTGAACCAACCAGGTGGTGGGTGAGTGAGGCGAGTCACCTGCCCCACGTGGACTCCGTTTTCTCACCTGTAAACACAGGTGGGAGTGGACGGGCTCCCAGATCTCTTTCACTCTCCAGCGCCTTTCATTGTGGATCAGCACTGCGTGTGCTGTTTTTGTCCCGTTAGATTCATGTTACATGCGATAGAAGGCAGAGGGGGAACGAGGACCGAGGTGGCCGAGGAGCAAGCCTCCCGCTGGGCCTCGAGGGGCCCGGCACCTGTGGCTGTCGCAGCAAATCATCGGGTCCTGGCACCCAACCGGCGGCCGCTGGACTGAATCACGTCCCGCTGGCGGGTGGAAGGAGGCCAGGGCTGCACCTTGAAGCGTAGGCTCCTTCTCTCGGTGGCATGGGGGACTGGGAAGGGCGCTGTCGTTCCCTGACAGTAGAGAACTTACAAGGAAAGCACAGGAACTGCGTGTTAGATACACTTTGGACGAGATCAGGAAGGAAAACAGTTCTCGCCCTTACGGATCTCGATCAATTCAGGCTTCCTCGGCCTCACAGCTCAGTGTCAGGCGTTGGAAACACTGGTGTCCACACCAAAAGCAGGGACTCTAGTTCCTTTTTTTATTTTTATCTTTTAGCTCATTTTCAGAGTTAGAGGAAGGATGGGGTGAAGTAAGATGTTACTAGCCAAGTTACTTCATGGCCACAAAGTGTCAAAACCAGAGGGGGTGGGTCAGCAGTGGGGACGGACAAAGGACGTTCCTGACGTGAATGTCCCTGGCGGGGATGTGGACGGTGACTGCCAGGACACGGGCCCCAACAGCCGGTCCGCCAGGCAGGTGTCCCCGTTGTCGGGAGGAAGGTGCGTGGGACTGCAGAGTCTGCTGCCTGTGACAGTGTGACCCTGTCACTCGCCTCGTTCTGGCTCCTCGCCCACTCAGGGGTTTTCAGATAATGGGACTTCCCACGCAGCTGGTCCGCAGGGACAGAGCGTGCCGACTGGACTGACCCGCTGAGACCCACAGTTAAAGTTCTCGTCGGCCGTCTGTAAACTGCGTCACGGTTTTACACGTCTTCCTGGCTCTGTTATAAAGTTGTCATATTGACGACTCTGAGACCTCGGCAGGAACACAGTTCTGAGTTTTTACAAGGTTGTGAGCCAGACCTGGGGCTGAGGGGCCTTTTCGTCTCTCAGTGGCCGTTAGAATCGACTATAGTACGTGCATATCTGTTCTAAAAGTACAGGTGACTTCCTTAGCCAACTTGTCACCTCCACTGGCTGCAAGAGTGGGAACCTCCCCCAGCAGGGAGTGGGGCTGGGAGTGGGGAGTTGCTTTGAATAACAATGAGAAAAAACAGAAATGTACTAAAAAGAACTATGAAGTACTTTCAGTGAATTTGGGGATTTTGAAATCTCAGAGGAATGAATTTGGAGTCCGTTTAAAATAACACTGGACTGAAGCTTGCACTGCATTTTTATATATTGAGCCTTACTTTTAACATACTGTTAAGTATTTGCCTCACACGTGTTCTGTTTGGAGCCAGAGTCTCGCCGAAGAATTTGGTGTGGGGTTTCCTGGCCTCTGCCCTCTGACGGCCCTGGGTGCTTGCGTCCCCGACAGGTGGGAGAGGAGGGAGCGGGACACTTCGTGAAGATGGTGCACAACGGGATCGAGTACGGGGACATGCAGCTGATCTGCGAGGCCTACCACCTGATGAAGGACGTCCTGGGCATGGAGCACAGCGAGATGGCGCAGGTGGGTGCAGACCCCGGTCCTCAGCGATGGCGCAGCCTTCCTCGCCCCTTCCCCTCTGGTCGTGCTGGTGGCCCGGGTGGACGCGGCCAAATGTAAGGGAGATCAGCCATCAGTGACAGGACCGTCCAGTACGCGCCGGTCCCTAGGCCAGCAGCCCCCGCCCCTGCATGACCCCCCCCCCCCAGCACCGTGTGCGGTGCACTGTCACTTCCCGGGTGCGTCTTGTTGGACCCGCCTGGGTCCCCTAGGGGTGCAGCGGAGCCTGCTTTTCCCATCAGACTGGGGCTGGCTTCCGACAGCTTTCCCCTGACATTTTATGGTGGAGATGCTCACACGCAGCGGAGGTGGAGGAGTCAGCGTGAGCCTTGTGCGCAGAGCGCGTGGACTCTGCCGCTAGCGCTTTGCTGCATGTGCTCTGTCCGCTCCGTCCCTTCCTCCCAGTTTAACCTTTCGTCAGTGCGCTTCAGAGTGAACTGCCGGCACCAGTGGTCTTTTCTCTAAAGACTCCAGCACCGATTAGGTAAACAATTTAATTGAAACCACAGGAAGGTAACCACCTTTGGTCACCGGTGAAATCTCTTTCTTTAAGTTCTGCTGATCAGCGTTCTAGCTGTCTTTCTTGTCAGAGGCGTGGTTTCCTGATTGTTACATTTGTGCCGCTCCCACTTCCTTGGTTCCCCTGGTGTTCCCTTACAGTTCTTTCCGAAACAACTTAACTGAGTTTTCTTTTTATCTATTTATTATTTTAAAATGTATTTTTAAGGAGAGAAACATCGATTTGTTATTCCACTTATTTACGCATTCCTACGCCCTGACCGGGGGTCAAACCTGCAACCTTGGCGAATTGGGACAATGCTCTAACTGACTGAGCTACCCGGCCAGGGCTAACCTAGTTTTCATAGAAACAGTGCCTTTTTGGTGTGTGTTCATGTTTAATTGGTTTACATACTATTTAGTGTGTTCATTCAGTGTGTGTATAGGAGTGCTTTGATGCATGCTAAGCACTGTTCTGAATGCCGGAGATATAATAGTTAAAAAACAGAAACAAAGTCCTGCCCTCGTGGAGGTGGGGAGACTGGTGGTTCAGCACAGAACGTGAAACTAGTCACCACTGTCATAGAGGAAAGGACCCTGGCGGAAGAGGTGGATCTAGATCAGGCAAGCAAGGAAGGCGCCGAGGAGGTGCCAGGTCCAGGCACCCACGCGAGGGGCAGGAGCCGTCGTGGCGGGGGGAGAGCGGTGGGGTCAGAAGGGCGGCACAGCCAGGTCAGAAAGCGCAGCTGACCCTGGGCCAGCAGCAGCCTCAGCGAGGGGAGAGCAGGAGCGTCATCCACACTGGTCAGAGAGTGGGCCTGTTGGCCTCGAGCACAAGCAGACTGTGCATTGGCCCGAGTCAGCAGAGGTAACGCCCTGCCTAATCCTGTCTCCCCCGTCCCGCATGTAGGCATTTGAGGACTGGAATAAGACGGAGCTGGACTCGTTCCTGATTGAAATCACGGCCAATATCCTCAAGTTCCAGGACGGCGACGGCACTCCCCTGCTGCCCAAGATCAGGGACAGCGCAGGGCAGAAGGGCACGGGGAAGTGGACCGCCATCTCAGCCTTGGAGTACGGCGTGCCTGTCACCCTCATCGGTAACGCGTTTGTGCCTCCCCGTGTTGAGGACGTGCTGTCCTGGGGAGGAGTGGTGCCTACAGGCCCCGGGAGAGAGGTGCCTACAGGCCCCGGGAGAGACCCACCCGGGCCTGTCCTGAGAGAGTGTTCTGCCCAGGCAGCCTTCAGGGGACCCCCCGCTCTTGGCAGTGAAGCCACCGTGTCTGGGAGCCCAGACGGCTTTGAGTCTCTTCTTTGTGATCCTCTTCCCAGTCATGGGGCTGTGTGGTGACCTCAGACCTTTCTGCATTACCCAGTTTGATCTTTGGGGTAGTTTTGGTGGTTTAGGGATAGGTTAGTGATTTAATCCTAGTCAGTGACCTAAATCTGTTTAATGGGCAAAGGGACTAGATTTTCCATATAGAAGTTCACAAGATAATATCAGTTTTTTTACTTTTGGCATTTATTATTTTGGGCTGAGGTTTTCCTCCCCAAAATTTAAAAATTAAAACGTTACCCATACATCTCAAGCCCCTTAATGTTCTTTTCCTAGGTTGCTTCCCTTCTTTAGGAGAAAACTCTGGAAGTGAGCGTGCATCCCTGCTGTCCCTGTTTTATCTTACATTCACAGCGAAGCTCAAACTCAGAAAGACGTACTGAGATGGAGATAAATAAACAAGTAATTAGAGGACTAACAAAGCTACAAGCAGATTCTTTAAAATAGAACAGGTACACTTGTGGCAGATTGAAAGGGAGAGTGAAAAAGGCACCTACTGTGTTTAGAGGACCTCTGCCCCGGGCCGAGTGGCTTCCCTGGAATGAAGCAGAATCTCTGGTTCTCCTGGAGTCAGTTGCCTTCCTAAGTCGGGCCCGCCTCCTTTTGATCTGGTGGGGGCCGTGACCCCGGTGGTGGGACGGCCCCCAGTTCAAGAGGGGAGGAGGTTGCTTGGTCCCGCTCTGTAGAGGGAGTTGGCTGCTTTTTAGCTAATTTGAGTGACACCATAGGTGAGGACCAAGGAGATAATAGCAGGGAGCAGTTTATTCATTGCTGACTCGAGTATAAGAATATTAGTCTCAGAAAGAATTCTGCCCTCGTGCTAGAGACTGCACCCCTTCCACTGGTCGAAGGCAGGCTCGGGCTGCTCCCTGGGGGGGGTGCCCGTTTGTCTGCAGAACTAAGGGGAAGCCAGCCTCCGGCTGACCCGGTTTCGCTACAGCTGCCTCCTTGCACCACTTCTTACAAAGCTCCTGCCCACGAACGCTCAGTCACCGTGTGAATGCTCAGTCACCATGTGTGCACTGCAGAAGCCGCTGCAAGGGCACCGGCACCGACTCTCTGCTGACCGCAGTGCGAGTCGGCAGGTGGCAGGTGGTCGGCAGCCGTTTCTGACAGCTGGCGCTGGAGGGCGCCGAGTATCTGAATGCCACAATGCTAGTGTGAAATGTGTCTCATTCCCATGAAGTCACACTGTGAAACTGTGGTGGGGGCCGCAGACACACGGAACACTAAACTGGAGGCACGCCTCACATTACTGTGCCCCAGATGTTGCGTGTGTTACAAACGGGAGGCGAGCCTTCCACCCCAAAGAGGGACCGCTCACTTTCCTGAGATGCTCACCTTGTCACGGGGGCCTGGGCTGCGGGGGCCTGGGGCTGCCTGGGCAGGATTGGTGAGCAGAGGACTGCCTCCCCGCAGTCACTTCACATTGGTGGGGGCTGCAGAAGAAAGGAAACTGCGTCTTTGGTGAGCATTTAAAAATTAAAGTCCTTGCAACTGAAATTGAAATTTTACTCATGGGCCAACACTGAGTAACTCTGAATAATAGTGGTTTTACCACTTTCTTTGTTTTTTACCCTGAAAACTCCCCTTTGAATTTCACGTTGATAATCCTGGTTGGATCCCTGTATTTCTGTTAGAAAATTGACTTGGAGGTTTAGTTACTGAGTGTAGAGCTTTTCATAAAACTTCTTTCTGATCCGGGTGAGATTTTGTGGCCCGAGGGTGAGACTTCCAGCTCTTGGAACAACCCAAAGTCTTGCTCCCTTGCTGTGTGTCCTGTGTCCCCTGCACTCCTGTGTGAACTTTGGTCACCTGTTGTTTCCCCTGCCCACGCCCCCACGTAGGAGAAGCTGTCTTCGCCCGATGCTTGTCATCTCTGAAGGACGAGAGGATTCAAGCCAGCAAAAAGCTCAAGGGGCCTCAAAAGATCCAGTTTAAAGGCGATAAGAAATCGTTCCTGGAGGACATTCGCAAGGTGGGGCACTGTCCCTGGCAGTCACTGTTGTACGTCCTCGGGAAGGCGGTGGGGGTGGGGCTGTTCCAGGAGAACAGGGTAGAGGTCGAATCAAGGGCAGCTTCCTCAGTCTCATTCTCAGCCTTTCCCACCCCCTTGTCCTAGTGGGGTCTGCACTGCTGGGGCGGGGGCCGGGGCTGGTAGGCACGGGGTCGCCTTGCAGGTTGCAGCACTCACCCGTCTGTGCGCCGTCTTTCAGGCCCTCTATGCGTCCAAGATCATCTCTTATGCCCAGGGCTTTATGCTCCTGCGGCAGGCAGCCACCGAATTTGGCTGGACTCTCAACTACGGTGGCATTGCCTTGATGTGGAGGGGGGGCTGCATCATCAGAAGGTACGTGACAGGGGCGGGGCTGGAGAGTGGGGGGTCTGAGGGTGAGGGCACTGCGGACCGTGTCCCTGTCAGCGGTGCCCCTTGTCCTCACACGGGTCCGTGGCCACAGGGCCCGTGTCGATGTTCACGTCCCATTGGCCAGAAAGTCCATTTAGTTTCTTCTGTAAAATAAGACATTTTTCATTTTCACCAATAACTTGATTGGTCTTGATATTTTGCGTATGTTGGCTATTGCCCACTGTTGGCTTTCCCGGAGTGGAGGCCAGGGCTGCTGCTGAACATCTTCCTGCACATCGGACGCCCCACAGCAGACCACTGTGGACGCGTGTGGTCAGTCACAGCACCTTCTCCATCACTGCACAGATCTTTTTTTGTGTTTTTACCTCTGTTGAAATAATACGGCACAATGTGCCCAAAGTATTGCATGTCTTCTTCCATCTTGAGTATTAAAATGGCTGCACAAAAATTCGCCAACCTCGGTAGGTTTTTTTAGGTGCATGCTGATGACAGCTGTCACAATGTGATCTAACAAACCTTTTGAATGATGTTAAAGACCACTAAGCACTGCCAGAGCCATCGTACAGGGAAACTGAATAAACTGTTGGCCAGCGCAGTAGACCGGCCACACTCCCCTTTCCAAAGCGCCTCTGCTAGCGCGCGCGCCCTCTGGCCGGCCCCTGGGACTCGGGCTCTGTGTTTTCAGTGGGCATGCAGCCAGCTCTCAGGGCTGAGAAGTGTAACTTCGTTCCTCTCTGGGGTGTGTATCAGCTTCCAGCTTCCTTCCTCTGCTTCCCGCCCGGCGGCCAGCCTGCTGCAGGTAAGGTTCACTGACCTCTTCCCTCGGATTATTTCAGCGTATTCCTGGGAAAGATCAAAGATGCCTTCGATCGCAACCCAGGACTTCAGAACCTGCTGCTGGATGACTTCTTCAAGTCAGCTGTCGAGGACTGCCAGGTGGGTGGCCTGGAGCCAGGCGCGGGGCTGTCTCGGGGCTTTGACCCCTCGATGGAAACTCTCACCTGGGCCGTGGGCCTTGTGCTTCCTGCGCAGGACTCCTGGCGGCAGACAGTCAGCACGGGCGTCCAGGCGGGCATCCCCATGCCCTGCTTCACCACGGCTCTGGCCTTCTACGACGGCTACAGGCACAACATGCTGCCGGCCAACCTGATCCAGGTGAGCTTTGGGAGGAGGCGGCACCCCGAGGGCGGTCGTGCGCCTGCGTGTCATCCTGACTGACCTCACTTTCTGTTTTCCAGGCTCAGCGGGATTACTTTGGGGCTCACACCTACGAACTCTTAGCTGAACCCGGAAAGTTCATCCACACGAACTGGACCGGCCATGGGGGCAGCGTGTCATCCTCTTCCTACAATGCCTAGGTGGGCGGGGGCCACCCACCCACACGATTCCGTAGACAGGGGCGTTCCGCTCGCCACGCAGCACCGTTCACACGGCCCTTCGCCCTACCTTCTGCGCAGATCTTTCAAAATAGTGTCGTCAGAGATTCCTGAACAGTCACCCCGATCTCACCTGGGGAGCGGTTCTGTGAGAACCGTCGAGCCCCCTGCCCTTGCCACCTGGGACTGGTGGGGCATCGCCACGTGCTCCTTGAAGCAGCCACTGCCTCGTGTCCCCGTGGATCGGGGGGGCCCCGAGCTTGCCTTGATAGAGGGACCACAGAGAAGGGAAGGGACCTTGTAGACTCTGCTCGGACCGGACCCTTTGTATCCTGCAGCTGAATTCCCTTTTCTTCTACGTAATAAAAGCTACGTTGTCTTTCAGCTTTTCTCCAGACTCTTGCGTTCTCTTACCTCCACCGCTCTGAGCCGAGGCCCCTGGCATGTGACATTTCAGTCAGTTTGCTTCCTTCCAGCCTTGTCTTTTCCTCTGTAAAAAAAAAAAAAAAAAAAAAAATAGATTCCAGAGTGAGGCAAGAACCATCAAAGTTGGGATAATGGTTAACTCTGCAGGAAAGGGTGCGAGGCAGCAGGGAGTGACCAAACAGGGAACCTGAACGTGTTGGTAATTTTTTTCCCTTGGGCAATAGGTATATGGATGCTTATAGTATCTTTCTCTTATTTTTTAAGATTTTACTTATTTATCTTTAGAGAGAAGGGAAGGGACGAAGAAAGAGAGGGAGAGAAACATCAATCTGTGGTTGCCTCTCACACGCCCCCTGCTGGAACCTGGCCTGCAACCCAGGCACATGCCCTGACTGGGAATGGAACTGGTGACCTTTTGGTTCGCAGTCCAGTGCTCGCTCAGTCCACGTGAGTCACACCAGGGCTATGGTGTCATTCTTCATGCCATTTTTTATGTCAGCTGTTTTGTGTTTTTTTTTAAGATTTTATTTATTTATTTTTAGAGGGGGGAGAGAGAGAGAGAGAGAGAGAGAGAGAGAGAGAGAGAGAGAGAGAGAGAGAGAGAGAGAGAGAGAGAAACATCAGTGTGTGGTTGCTGGGGAACATGGCCTGCAACCTAGGCATGTGCCCTGACTGGGAATCGAACCTGCGATGCCTGGTTCGCAGCCCGCGCTCAATCCACTGAGCTATGCCAGCCAGGGCTGTTTTATAATAAACATTTGAGAGGATTACACTTAAACTCTCTCACCCGTGCCAGTCTTTTTCTGTGTGCCTCAACCAGGCCTGTGGATGTGGTGAGGGATTTTTAGCAACCCAGGCGAGCTCCTGGAATCGGGCCGTTTCCCTTCATCGTACTCGGAAGGCAGGCTGCATGCCAACCTGTTGTGCGGCCTGGGTGCCCACGGGTGGGTTTCCTCTAGCAGCGTAATTCCGAGAGGCTTCCCTGTAAGGCTTCAGAAGGCCCTACAGGAGGCCTGAGAATACAGCCAACAGCGTCCATGTTTCATTGGCCAGAGTCTCTAATCTGACCTCTGACCTCTCAGAGGAATGCAGGGGCCTGGTAAACCAACCTGGGAGACAATCCTTTTCAATCAGTGATCTTCTTTTTAAGCTCTTAACTTGAGCGAGAATACTTAGACCTGCCCCAGCCGCCTCCTCCCACCCTTCACGTCCACCTGTGAGTGTAAGAGGCGCTGAGTCATGGCTGAGTCATGGCTCATGACTCGGGATTCTTTGTAAGGGTTGTGAGCTCCGGAGCACTTTCTCAAAAGTTTTTCTCGAAGGTTTATCTGCCGGTTTATTCTGATCCAGTAGGTCTGGGGCTGGCCACACCCCTTGCATTTCCAGCAGGCTCACAGCTGGCTCCAGGCTGCTGCCGCAGCGAGGCATGGAGCCCGGGATGGTTATTCTAGTGTGGAGACGGCGGAGTTCGGATCCTGGCTCTGCTGTCCTCTGGCGTTGTCCCCTCGGCCAGCTACTCAAGTCCTCCGAGTTTCCGTTTCTTCATCGGCAACACCGGGTGAATGACGACTTCCTCGGGTCGCTGCGATGGTGCGTGAAGCTTTATAATGCTTTGCACAGTATCTGATGCACGACAGAGCATAATAAGCAGAAGCTAAGCCCTGGCCGGGCAGCTCAGTTGCTTAGAGCATCATCCTGATGTGCCAAGGTTGGTTCTGTCCCTGGTCAGGACGCATGTGAGAATCACCCAATGCATCAATAAGTGGAATAACAAATTGAAGTTTCTCTTCCTCTCAAAACCAAAAAAAGTGGAAGCTATTTTTACTGTGCATATGAGCCTAGCTAGGTCCTTGGCAGGGCCCCTTTTTTTCTACATGTGCCTGCATGCCTTTGAACTTCGCCTGCAGGACTTATTTGAAAAACACATCCATGGGAAGCTCCTTGTTAGTTCTGTAAAGGTGGCAGGCCTCCTGGTGGGGAGCCTGGGGTCTGTGGCCATCCTGCCGGGGCTCATGGCTTAGCCCCCCACTAGTGCACTGTCCCTTCCCATGCCACTGCCCCTCGTGGCGACATCCAGCTCACAGCTGTTTGGAGGGTTAAATTAGTGCCTGCCACACGGTGAGTCCGTTTGGGGTTTGCTGTTTCTTACCTGCCTTCTGTGGACGGTGAGGCCATCGGACAATTCTGGAAGTGGATGGAGGTGGATGGAGAGGCGCCCTGCCCGCTGCCAAGTCGGCCATGTCCTGCCTGACCGCACAGGGACAAACTGGGGCTCTTCCCTCGGAGGCCTCCCCTGGCAGGAACTGTAGGCCTCGTGACTTCAGCCACTTCTTTCTGCTTTTCTGGGACACAGAAGGGTTCGTTATAAAGACATGGATCAGACAAGAGACCAGGCAGGATTTCTCAGCAGCAGAAAGACGTCAGGCAGGGGACTTGCAGGAGCTGGTTGCATTCTTCGAGGCAGGCGGGAGTCCATCTTTTCAAGAGAAGTAGGGGGACTTTCAGAATATATGCACACCACACAGTGACTGACGTCTAAGTCAGTGGCAGGCGATGTGCACGTCGGAGGTGTGGCACGCGCAGCCGGATAGCAGTACGCTGTGCCATCTGGGTTTGTGTGCGTGCCTCTGTGATGTTTGCACAACGAGATCGTCCATCGACACGTTCCTCAGAATACGTCCCCGTCACTGAGTGGCACGTAATTGCATTCTATGTTCAGTGTATGTGTTAGTACATGCATGTTCACCGCCTGGTAATCTTATTTGCTGTTCCAGTTCCTACTGTACAGCATATAACCAAACTCAGTGGTGTAGTCTAACCACCATTTTATTCTTCCGATTCTGTGGGTTAGGATTTTGGAATGGAAGTGTGGGGCGCGGGGAAAGCTCGTTTCTGTTTCCCAATGTCTGGGGCCTCGGCGAGGAAGACTTGAAAGCTGGGGGGCGACACTGTGGCTTGGATCACTTGGGGGTGTCTGTCTTCTTAATTTACCTAGTGGTTCCTGCTGGCTGTTGGCTGGGACCTCAGCTAGGACTATCAGCAGGAAAAGGTACAAGGGGCTGCACCATGTGGCCCTGAGCTACCTCAGCGCACGGTGGCCTCAGGCCCAGCAAACTTCTTCTGTGGTGGTTCAGGGATCCAAAGGGGGGGTTCCAGCCAACAAAGTAGACCCAGCGTTGCCTTCGAAGACATAGCCGTGGGTGTCACACAGCATTGCTTCTGCTGCATTATATCAGGAGAGGGTCATAGCCCCCCAAACTTAAGGAGAGGAGGATCGGACTCTGCCTTTGATGGCGGAATGTGAAGGTTCTGGATAGAAGAGTGAGTGGGTCAGGAGATACTGTTGTTGGTTTTTTTTGTTTGTTTGTTTGTTTTAAAGATGATCTGCCACATGTGCTTCCCTCGAAAAGGACAATTTGTTACATGGGGAAGTTGGGGACCCTGGACCTATTGAAGGGTTTTCCTGAGTATCTCCTATAGTATAAACAGCAGGTATAAGAATATAGTAGCCCTCGGAGTATAGGCCAGGCACGATTTTCTTTTTTAGATTTTATGTGTTTATTTTTAGAGGGAGAGGAAGGGAGGGAGAAAGAGAGGGAGAGAAATATGGATCGGTTGCCTCTCCTATGTGCCCCAAAAGGGGACCAAACCAGCAACCCAGGAATGTGCCCCGACTGGGAATCAAACCGGCGACCCTTCACTCTGCAGGGTGATGCCCAGGCAATGGAGCCGCACCGGTCAGGGGTGCCAGACACTGTTCTGAGTTAACTCCTTTAATGCAACACCTTCCGAAGGAGGGACTGTCACTGTCCTGAGTTGACACCTGTAGGTGGAGCATACAGCCGTATGTTTAGTAAGTTGTCCAAGGTCACCCAGCTCCTGAAGAAGAACTGGAATTTGAACCTGGCCGTCTGGTGCCGGAGTCCACGCACTTCATCATTAGACTGTCTTACTGTGCAATGTGCACAATTCATCGACTCATCACCATCTTTATCGTGCACCTACTATGCGTCGAGCACTGAGTCAGATGCCATTCATGGTGAGAGAAGTCAGACAATCCTGCCCTCTTGAGTCTATAAAATGCGTACGACAGCTGGTGGAGGCTGATTTTTGAGTCGGCATTTTTGTAGTGCAGATTTAGGGGAAATCAATGATGACTGCTGTTGAACTAAATGTGGATGCTGCCCCGTTGAACACAGGCGAAGAGGACTCAGGAACCCGAGAATGTCCTCGTCTTGTTTACAGAGAGTGGAGACTTGGTGGCGAGGCTGCCCAGGATCAAATCTGGGCTCTACCACTTTGGAGCAGTTTCACAGTGGGCAAAGCTCTTTCACCTCTGTGATCCTGCTTCCTCATCTATAAATGGGGAGGGGGTGACGGTACCTTCTTCCGAGAGCATTGGGGAAATAAAATGGGCCCCTAGAACAAAGTCAGAGCAAGTGATGACCAGCCAGGACCACCTCCTTCCACGGTGTGGCTCAATGCTGACCTCTAGTGGTCAGTGTGTACACCTCACTCTTCATCCAGGAAAAATATTGCCAACCAAATAAACTCATTTTCTGTAATGCAATACCTCAGCCCTGGGCCTTTTTCTTCAGACTCTAAAGTACCTGGATATTTCACAAGTCTCACTAGAATAATGTTCTGTTGCCCTGGGAAGAAACTACTTTAAAGTGAGATAATATGCAAGGCACAGAGCATAGAAACAGCCTGGGAAATAATTATTTCTTGAGCACTTATATTAGCAATTTAAACCTCACATTTATTAATCCCCACTGGAGAATATGTTTATTGATTTGAGAGAGAAGGAGAGAAACATCGATGTGAGAGAGAAACATGGATCAGTTGCCTCATGTATGCTCCCTGACTGGGGATCGAACCCACAATTCTTTTTGGTGTACGGGATTACTCTCCAACCAACTCAGCCACCTAGCCAGGGCTCAACCTCGCATTTAAACCTTACAGGTACTCTCTGAGGCTGGTACTATGATCCCCACTGTATGGATGAGGGTTGGAGAGGTTCTGTGACTTGCTCAGGGTCCCAAGGCTAGTGAGAGAGGCTGGGCTCTGAAGCCAAGGTCTGGCCCTAGGGCTGGAACTCCTCACCCCCTTGCCACCCCACTCCACCGCTCCTAGCTCACCTTCTCCACCCGCCCCCCAATTTAACCACTGGAGACCATCAGACAGCTGCCTGGGTTAGGGGCAGGGCAGCTACAGGAGGGTGGAGTGGCCCTGCAAAGGCAGGGGCAGCAGAGTAGGGCAGTTTCGCCAGAGGTCTGTCCTGCGTGGCACCGAGGACCATCCCAGGAGACTGGAGGCTGGGGTTCACCCAGGGAGCAGTGGGGGCCGGGGGCCAGAGGCCAGAGGCGCCGTTTCTCAGATACAGTGGAAATTGGCTGGAAGACCGATTCCTCCAAAAAGAGGCCCTCTGCCCTCAGACCTCTGCATGCTTTGGGGGCATGGGGGGACTTAAGAGGATGAGGAGGATGAGGAGCAGCTTATGTGCTTATCTTTAATCTAAAAGGAATGTGTGTTTGTTGAAAAATGCAGACTGCAGAAATTTACAAAGTGAAAAATTTGAGAGCCCTTATCTGCTTTCGCTATGACCCATTGCTCAGAAATTAATTGTCATGTATTCTTCCAGTGGTTTTTCTGGTCCTTTCAAATATCCCACACCACCACAAGAGATACAAATGTTTTTTTTTTCTTTTTAAAAATATTTTATTTATTTACTTTTAGAGAGAGGGGAAGGGAAGGAGAAAGAGCCAGAGAGAAACATCAATGTGTGAGAAAGACATCTATCGACCTGCCTCTTGCACGCCCCCTACTGGGGACTTGGCTCCCAACCCAGGCACGTGCCCTGACTGGGAATGGAACCGACGACCTTTGGGTTCACAGGCTGGTGCTGAGTCCACTGAACCACACCAGCCAGGGCCAAGTGCTTTTTTTTTCTTAAACAAAAGATTGTTTGGTTCATACTTGTCTGCAGGTTGTTTTCTCTCACTCAGTGTCAAGGAGAACATCATTCTGTGAACTGGCAATTTAAACACATTAGAGGCTTGTTTCCAAAAACCCTCATTTTGAAGAATAAAATCCTTATGTGAATAATCAACCCCAATCCCTTTGTGTATTGAATCTTTGCCTCCTCAGCTGCGGCCGCTTGGAATTCAGCTGAGAGGGGGGCGGCTGTCAGCGGAGGCATCGGAAGGAAACCCCGTGTGATTCCTCATCCGCAGCTCCTCCCCCTTCTTCGTCTTGCCCCGACTTTCTCCATGGACCGAGTAAGAGGGAGCCTGGCTGCATATTCTTCCAATACACAAAGCACAAATAAACATAAATACTGACCCCTGGCCTGGTAGCTCAGTTGGTTGGAGTGTCATCCTATACACCAAAAGGTTGTGAGTTCGATCCCCAGTTGGGGTGAACACAGAAACATCTACACGGGAGGCAACCGATAGATGTTTCTCTCTCACGTTTTTCCCTCCTCTCTAAAAATCCATAAACATAACCTCGGGTGAGGATTTAAACAAACAAAAAACAGACGTGATGAAAAGTCAAAACTCATCACTTATGCTACCACGTTGTACGTTTTTCTTCTGTCCATATTCCTGATGTTATGGACATCTGTCATATCTACATGGTGGGTGCAGCGTCTCTTCCCGGCTCTGAGTTCCCTGACTCCACTGTGGTCATTTGACATTGGGAGCGATGGGAATATTTACACCACAGAAATGGGCAAGCGCTACCAAACAGGGTTTGATTTGTCCTTGGCCGTCTACTTATGTGATGGGGAAAACGTTCACTATGCAGATTAGACTTGAATGTACGCCTCCTCCGGAGCTTTTACAACACAGGTGTAGGCACAAGGCCTGAGGGCCAAATCCGGCCCTCCACCTTGTTGTATCACGCCCGGCACCTTGTTTCTACCCAGCGGCAGTGCCGAGCTCTCGCTGAACTGTGAAGCAGCAGTTACATGTATACAGTCCTAAAATTACATTCGGCCCTTGGAAGGCAACCGCGAGGCTGATGGGGCGCTGGGTGAAGATGAGTCTGACACCCCTGCTTTTACATTGTGAATAGCACAAAACATCGAGGAAAGATGGTTTCCGTACTTGAACACTGTTATTTGGTTCAGCAAAGAAATCCCTTGCTGACGCCACGGGGATAGGAGCGAAGCTCCAAAAAGTGACGCTGGGAAGGTGGGAAATGACTGAAGAGGGTTTGGAAGCAGTGAAAATCCAAGGTTGGCTTTTGTTGTTTCTTAAATACAAAGGAAAACCAGTCAACGTTTGTATCAAAACCATACTCCTTCGTCAGTGGCGTGAGCTGAGAGACGTATTCGCTGAATGAGATGGTAACCAAGCATTTATACAAGGTCTGATTTTTTGACACTACTGTAGGTGGCAGATGGATAAAAACTTATTTTGCAAGGCACATGTAAGTTAGAGCTGTAGAGCTATAAGGAAGGTACAATAAGAAATGGTGCAGGACACTGCTGTCCACACACACACGCACACACACACACACACACACACACACGCTCGCGCGCGCGCATTCTTTCCCAGTGCTGGTGAACCACTGTGCCAGACACTGAGCTGGGTCCCGGGTGCACAGGGAGCTTGGCCTGCGGGGGTCCAGCCACCTGGCCCAATGAAGCATAGGAGGGGCCGGATCCCACGAACAGCGGAGGCTCTTTCCAGAGTGGCCGCCAGGGGGCGCACTCGAGGCAGCGTGGAGCTTTGCTCTTTGTCCCTCCGCGCGGCCCGTCGCCGGGCGCCGTGGCGGGAAAATCTGACTGCGTCGTCCAGTCGGCTTCTTTACGCATTCGCGCACCCGCCTTGGTCTTCGCAGTGATGGAGGAGGAGGCGGAGGGAGCTGAGGAGCAGCGGCAATTCTCTTATGAACAGGTACGGGAGACCCGCATTGTGGCTGAGCTGGGGGCGGACGGCGTAGAGTTTTTGGGGAGGAAAACCCCAGGAGCCCTGGCGCGTTCTAACCTTGGGGTCTGCCTCCCACGGGTAGGGGCGCGCCCCGGCCGGCTCCAGCGCCTGCGCATGCGTCAGTTTAGTTGCTGCGCGAGGGGCGGGGCGAGTGCTGGGAGGTTTCCACCGTGAGGCGCTGGGGCTGCGGCTTTCTAGTGAAGTGCGGCGCGCCCCCGGTGTGGCGGCTGGGGCTGGCTCTGTGGCTTTGCGACGGCCTCAGTCTCCCTTTTCAGACAGGGTCGTAGTGAGTTTGGGACGTGAACATTACAGGGGAACCAGGCAAAGCACTTAGCGCAGTGCCCGGTGCGCGGCAGGAGCCCTAAGGTGTTGGCTTGGCCACCGTAAGCGGTGCCTCTCCATCCTGCAGATCGGCCTCGGAGCTGCGTGCACACCGCGCCGTCCGGGTCGGGCCCGGAGTCCCCTCTGCGGTTGTACGTTCGCCTCTCAGCCCCGCAACGTGAGGGTGGCGTTGACTAGGCCAAACTCGGTTTTCTTACATAGAGAGTGGGAGTGGTAACAACCACCCGTCGGGGGAGTTGCGCGTCTTCAGCCCTTCCTTTAATGAGCCCGGGCGTGAGTGCCGTGAGGCCGAGCCGCGGGAACTCCGGCGCGCTGTCAAGAGGTGGGAAGCGAGAACCAGGCCGCACCCTCACAGAGGATTAACGAAGGGACCCGGGAACGAGCTCGGTACCTGGGAGTTTCCTGCCCGGGAAGTGTCACATTTCGTGAGCTGTTTACCCACCCCTTTTACTTTGAGAAGCCTTCGGAAAAAGTTGCAGGACTCCTGTACTCAGCACCCATACACCCCTCACCTCCATTCACCAGTTGTTAACTTCTCGCAGTTTTTGCTTTTTCCCCCTTGAATCACTTAATAATCAATTGCAAATATCTTGACACTTCACCTTTACATTTTAATACTTTGGTATGCGTCTCCCAACCTCCGATGTAATCTCAGTTATTACATTCATGGAGTTCAATAGTGATGAAATTCTGTTACTAGATACTGCTCAGTCCAACCTCACATTTCCCCGGTTGTCCCAAAGGTGTTCCTGTTAGTGGTCTGTCTTCACCCAGGGCCCATGGAGGACCGTGCGTTGCAGTGGTGGTCCTGTCTCTTCGGTCCCCCCTGGAGCGACCCTCCAGCTCTGTGTCTTTTTCCACCGCTGGTACTGAGCCAGGCCGTCCGCAAACAGTAAACGTTTACTGACTCAGTGAGTAAGCCCTCAAAGATGGGCTGAGAACACTTTTTTAAATTGCCAGTTAAACTTATATAGGCTTCAAGTGTACACTTTGATGACACATCATCTGTGTATTGCTTTGTGTGCCCACCATCCAGAGTCAGGTCTGTCGCCATGCATTTGACCCCTTGACCAGCTTCTGGGCTGAGAAATGTGAACCTCGGTCTCAGGGGCGAGCCCCGAGGCAGCTGTTCTTGGCACGAGGCGGACTGCCCTGGACAGAGCCGGTGAGGCCCTGTCCTCAAGGAGCTCCTGCGTCTGTGGCGCTGAAGGCGGCTTCCAGCCCAGTCCAGGAGGCTCGGAAGGAGGGGCAGAGAAAACCGGCTGGAGCGCTGCCCCTTCCTCTCACTCCTGACCGCGCCCACACGTGCTAAGAAAGATGACCTTGGAGGTCTTTATCCCCCAGGGTGATGGTCCTTTTGCCTCCCCCACGAAGCCTCAGTGCACCTAGTCTAAGGAAGGCAGGTGCCTCATCCGCCTAACCCTTACTCCAGGGTCCTGGGCTTGTGTTCCTGCAGCTCCCCCTCATGTTGCCTTGACTGTGAAGGGTGTGGGCTGGGGTTCAGCCACCACCGCACCCCGCTCAGTGAGCTCTGTCTCCAGCACACAGATGGAGCACGCACACATTTGTTGACCCGAGAGGGAAAACCTTGGCTTAGCTAGTTTGGCTTCTTTGTTCCTCTGTGTGGTGAAGAGATGTTTTCCAGGATCTTAATGGGTTCTGAGGAGCTGGGAGGGTCCTGCCGAGGCTGGCTAGGAAACCAGCACTCAAAGGAGGGTCAGATGTGCTTTCGGAGCCTTCCCAGTGTCGTCCTGGTCACATGCAGCCTCTGTCACATGCAGCTGTGGGGCTGCAGGGACTTGCAGCAGAGGGACAGGGTCCTTTTGCATTTACTTGGTTAACCCCCACCCAGGCAAAACATCCCCACCTGGCGTCTCCCTGCGCTCCCCAAGCACCCAGCACGCGCCTTTACCCAGGGGGAGCCTGGCACATGTTGGGGACTGAGTCCGGTGGCACAGATGCTTCGCAGGTGCCATCTGATTCTCTTCCCGCTGACCTGCCCCCGGAATTCCTCCCCCTGACTCGACATAAATCGTAACCGCTCACCGGGAAGTGGTGTTTCCACGAGCCCCACTCCAGAGGGCCTCGTTAATGTATCAGCACACTTGGAAAGTCACTGAGCCATCATGGGAAGGGCTGCAGGAGTTAGGCTGAGCAGAGCCTCTCCTTGGTCTTAGTTTTTTAAGATGTGAAAAGCTCTCATTCACAAGCCCCCTCCTGAGGTATTTTGGTCTTTGCTGCAGAGGCTGAAGGCTGCTGTCCACTACACTGTGGGCTGTCTCTGCGCAGAGGTGGCCTCGGACACGCAGGTGCAGCTCAGCAAGCAGACCGTCGCGGCCATCGCGGAGGTGACCTTCCGGCAGTGCGGTAGGGGGCCCTGGCCTTCCCTCCTGGGCGCAGAGGCGGGGGGGCGGGCGGCGGCGCTGGTTTTGCCTCGGGAGTGGCGGGTGGGTGCTGTGGGGCGGGTCCCCTCCCCTTGGTGCGCTGGCACCTCACACCGTTCCTGAATCAGTCTGTTTCTTGGCTGTCGGGTTCGGATAGTTTATGGAAGAACAATTTCTTTCTAGTACACTAACACTGGGGCATTAGCACCTTTATTTTATTGTTTTAAACTGCCTGGAACATTAGACATTAAATGTTTTATTTCCTTGCTTTATAACAGTTTTATATCACCCATAGTTTATTAGACAGTGGGACTTGTGGCAGAGGCATTTGCTTGACTTCACAGGAAATTAATGTCCTCGCAAGCCCTAACTTGTCACAGAACATAAAGTTAAGGGGTAGTTTCTAGAGTGACAGGTGTCACCCCAAGTACCAGGAGGCCCCGGGGTAAAGGGTCAGGGTGCCAGGGGACGCGGCGGTGGAGACGAACCCCCCGGGCCACAGGCGCTGGACGAGACGGGGCTGCGCGGAGGGCCTGCGCCGGCTGTGGGGGTGGCGGCCTCGCGTTTCCTTCCCGCGTAAGGTTGTGACGTGGAAGCTGAAGCTCCTCTCTTTCTCTTTCAGAAAATTTTGCCAAAGACCTTGAGATGTTTGCGAGGTGGGTGAAGAGCTTGATTATCTGCTGCTGTGTCTGTTTACAGCCTATTGATGCTCTCCATCTGGTGGGATATTTCAGGAGAGCGTTAGTGATCCTTTTTTTTTTTTTTGGCATTTTGTGGAGGCTCATCTCTAATCAAGGTTCCACAAGAATGTAACATCTGCTGTAATCATGTCCATTCAGACTTGATTTGTCATTTTTTGAAGTTTTCCCAGTGCTTCTTGTTAAGAGAACCGAAATCATTCAGCTCCAGGTTGAAAAGGCATGAATGGTGTCTCTGGGGCTCTGAATGTGCGGGCATGCGTGATTTTGAGGCCGTTTCTGCAGGGTGGTGCTGAGCGGTGTCCGGTCCCCGCGGGGGAGTGGGGCGCTGCGGGCGATGATTGCCGGCAGGTGGCCGGGTAATGGCAGCGTGGTCCACGTCCGGCCTGCGTTTGCCACGCTTGTTCCCAGTGACACATTTGCTCCGTGCAAAGCGGGTGACTTGCTTTCAGCTGGTAAAGCTTCAGCTTTTACAGGTGATTTACGCTCATCTCTTCAATTAGCGCCTCAGGTAATTGGAAACAATTGCTCTGAATTGCTTTTATGAAGCAATTTGAATGACTAAAGCCTGAAAGGGCTGGAGCTTTCTAGTTCGCTCCCACTTCTGATTTGGTGCCAGCCTCTCCACCGGCACTTTTCACCTTGCTCCCAGGAGCTCTTTGTTTCCCGGGTGAGTGCGCGGAGTGAGTTACAGCAGCAGGTGCTCGGAGGGCAGGCTCTAAATCTTCCCTCCGCCTGTGTGCACGAGTCCGTAGAGACCGCGCAGCGTCTCCGTCTCCGGCTGGCCCAGAAGAGGTACTGTGGGTCACCGACGGCTCACGTGGCCTGTTCACCCTCGGTCCAGCGGCAGCCCCTCCCCCGTGGCCCTCTGTTACCCACCCCGTGTCTCCTGTGAAATGCCTGTATCGCTTTACTTGCCATTTCTTTTCTTTTTTTCTCTTCTGAAAACAACTCTTTCATTACAAAGGGAGACACGGAAGTGTGACCAAGTGGACAGATGACGCTTCAACGTGAACGTGCAGCTCTCTCAGGGCAGAGCAGGATCCCCCGCCTGAGCACGGCTGCCCTGGGAGGGCAGGCGCTCTGTCGCCGGGCGTCCTGGGCGTAGTGGGTGGTCGTTAAGGTCTCGGGCCTCTGCCCCCCTGGAGTGTGCCCCTGGTTGTGACTCGTGTTTTTGCCAGTTCTGTGTTAGCTATGGGGAACGACTGAACATTTTTAAAGGCTTCTGCAAAATATTAGAAATAATGAAATTTGAAATATTCAGCATTGTGATCATCAAGCTTTCTGTTCTCCTGCGTTTTTACATTTCCTGGGCATGGCAGCAGAGTGGGGGGGTGTCACTGAGGCTGGAAGTCCCCCCCAAGGGCATCATCTTCTGAAGAAAGGGGTCTGGGCAAGGCTGTCAGCTGCTGTGTGGGGGGGTAGTGGGTGGGGGGGCAACTGTGGCCTCACTCACCCTTCCTTCCGAGAACCCTGAGGGAATGCAAGAGCAGATTTTCTTTGAAGACCCATCCTTTGTCTTAGTTTTACATTGGTTTTCATGATATTCCAGTGTGTTCTCGTGTTTTAAAAATCCTGTTTTAAAGTTTATCACTGAATAAAACCAATACTCCCAGAAAGTCAACTCCGTGTATCCTGTGGCTCTGAGCCTCCCCTGCCACCCAGTCCCTGCTTCTAGAACCGTGGTCCTGGGGAGGGCGGCGGGGGAGGGAGGTCAGAGATGCACGCAGGTTGGGCTTCTCACAGTAATCAGAGTTCTAGAAGTATGAAGTAGTCTTTGTGGGCTGCCTGTAACATTGTTCCTGTGAAAAAATATATTTCTTTCTTGAAAGATTTTACTTATTTATTTTTAGCAAGAGGGTAAGTGAGGGAGAAAGGGAAAGAAATAACAAAGTGTGGTTGCCTCTCAGGTGGCCCCCACCAGGGACCTGGCCCAAACCTAGGCATGTGCCCTGACTGGGAATCGAACCAGTGACCCTTTGGTTTGCAGCCTACACTCAATCCACTTAGCTACACCAGCCAGGCCAAGAAAAAACATTTAATTCTGAATTCTGAAAATACATTCAATTCTTATAAATACTTATTCAATACTTAGAAACTTTGGAGAAATCATCTCTCAGTTTAAGTTATGATTTCCTTTATTTAGCTTTGAGATCTCTTAGTCACCTAGTATTGCTAATGTGGTAAAGATGGAGTGTTTTGAAGAAAATAGATATTCTCCACTAAGTAAATCCTAGGAACATTTTGGGAATAACCTTTAAAACCAGTGTTACTAAAAGCATTATGTAAGAAAGTCGCTTTGGCCCTGGCTGGTGTGGCTTAGTGGATTGAGTGCCCGCCTGTGAACCAAAGGGTTGTTGGTTTGATTCCCAGTCAGGGCACATGCCTGGGTTGCGGGGCAAGTCCCCGGTGGGTGGGGTATGAGAGGCAACCACGCACTGATGTTTCTCTCTCTTCCTCCCTCCTGTCCCCTCTCTAAAAATAAATAAAATCTTAAAAAAAAAAAAGTTGTTTTCTGTTTCCCCTGGAGTGACTTTCTGGACTCAGAGGTTTGCTGCAGGAGAGTCTGATGGGCAGCGGCCCCTCCCGGGGAGACCAGGGACAGGCTGAGGGCCAGAGAGGGTGGGCTCAGTCCATCCTACCTGCCCATGCTTCTTCGTGACAGATGAGCCAGCCTCACTCTGTACCTGGTTCAGCCTCCTGCGCCCATTGGCTGCTGCCTTCCGCCACGCTGTGCGAAGAATAAAATACTGCCAGAGCTGCTGGAGCGGGTGGCTGAGACGGGACCCCACTGGCCCTTGGTGGTACTGCTGCCCTCTTCCCAGGGCGTCTGTGGCCGGCCTCACACTTTGTGGCTGCTATTGTGCCACCTGTCTGTTTTTTTCTCCCTCTTCACCTGGTCCTTGCAGATGGCTGCCTGGAGGTCATCTCCTGAGATGGGTGTTACCCCGAAACAGGCAGATGCTGTTGTCATGATAAGATGGCAGGTGATATTTGGACATTTAGCAGGATGTGAAGGAACAGTTTGGCCAAATTATCGAGTATAATTTCTGTGTGACTTTGCCTTAATTCAGCCAATATTTATTGTTGACCTACTATGTGCTGGCCACTGACCACTTTGCTAGTTACTAAGGCTACAAAGATTCCTACCTATTCCTATGTACAAAGTTCCTACTTATTTTTGGAAGAAGTTAGAAATGGCAAGAAAAGGTGTAGTTAGAGTAATAAATTATTGAATAGAGCTTATTATCTCAAATTACCTTTTAAAGAAAAGATGAAGGGATTGGAATGAAATTTGAGTCCAACTTGTGGGCAAGACACAGACTCTGGCGTCAAGGGTGCTCTCTGCTCCCGCCAGGCCATGGCTGGGGACTGCGTCGCCTCCTTCGTGGGCGGCAGCGCGTTAGGGCATCTGCACGAGCACGTCCTGCAGCCGGGCCCTCAGAGACGAGCTTCGGGGTCTGGGTCTGAGTGCAGCCATGCCTCATGGAAATTCATTCTCTCTCTCTCCCCCTCTCTCCCCTCCAACCCCTTTCCTCTTTCTCTCTGTTTTTTAATCCTTACCCGAGGATATTTTTTCATTGCTTTTTAGAGAAACAGGGAGGGAGAGAGAGAAACATCGATTGGTTGCCCTCTCTCGCATCCTGAATAGGGTGGAATCTGCAGCCTGGGTATGTGCCCCAACCAGGAATAGAACCCGCGACCTTTTGGTTCACAGGATGATACTCCAACTAAGCCATACCAGCCAGGGCTAATGTCTCTTTTAAAGCTTTATTTATTGCCCTGGCCAGTGTGGCTCAGTGGATTGGGCACCGGCCTGTGAACCAAAAGGTTGCTGGTTTGATTCCCTGTCAGGGCACATGCCTGGGCTGTGGGCAGGGTCCCCAGTTGGGGGTGTGCAGCAACCGATTGATGTGTCTCTTGCACATCGATGTTTCTCTCCCTCTCTTTCTTCCCTCCTTCCCGTTTCTTTGAAAATAAATAAATAAAGTCTAAAAAAGAGAGAGAGAGAAACATTGATTTATTCACTCATTTTTGCATGCTGGCTGGTTCTTGTATGTGCCCCGACCGGGGATCGAGCCCACAGCCATGGCATATCGGGACGGTGCTCTGACTGACTGAGCCACCTGGCCTGCTTTACTGTTTCTTTGACGCGTTGTGAGACTGGGCCGCTTTCTCTGTTCCTTGAAGCTGCGCAGTGACCTTGCTGTTTCTGTCGTGTTTGCTGTGACCCAGCAAGGCCTGTGGGGATGCTCAGTGCCTTGGACTCCGCTCCCTGCTGGTGTTCTTCCACACCCTTGGCTGAGGTGGAGGTGGACGGGTGGGCGTGTGTACTTGGTGTCTTGGCTTGTCACTTTATTCTTGTCTGTGTCCCTGTTGCTTAATGACTGTACTCCGAAAAGATGGGCTACTTAGAGGTTCGTGCTAGCCCGAAGTCTGACCGTGAACTTTTGTGTTTCATCCAAACTTTAAATACTACCACACATTTTGGTGAATTGTTTCTGCCCTTTCGACAGGCATGCAAAAAGAAGCACGATTAACACGGAAGACGTGAAGCTCTTAGCCAGGAGGAGTAATTCACTGGTGAGAGATGAGTTTCTTTCCTCACTCCCCTTTCCCATCAGAATACATTATTCCCAATTAATCACTATTAGCCATGAAGCGATTCCCCAGGGCACCTTGCATTAAAAACGAGAGACGGTTGAACCATTCAGACCTGCCTGTAATTTATAGTCTTTCTTTCATTAAGATGGATCTTGCCAAGCCAATTTGAAATTTTCTAATCAGCACTCTCCGGATTTCATAGTTTGCCTTTTTGTAACATCTCAAAACTTCGAGCCCGTGTTTCATTTGCAGGGTGATGTCAGAGACGGTCACAGGCAGGAGTGTGGGGGCATTCATTATGACGCCCAGTTTTCCTGGGCGGGCGTGAGGAGTGTTTGCATAGCTGAGATGGGCAGTTTTCTGTCTTTTCAGCGAAATCTGGAAGTCATCCTGACCAGGCCCTCATTTCACAGGGGATGCTGTGACCTGCCCAGCCTAGTGGCTGGGTTGGTGGCAGGTCTGGGACTCCTGTGAGGCCCAGCCGTGGAAACACTTCATGTTCCTCCCCATAATGTGAGCTGCACGAGGGGAGGATTTTATCTCTGTTTTCTCTGCTCCACCTGCTGTGCCTAGAATAGGGCCTGACACACAGTAGGTGCTGAATGAGGAGTTGTTGAATAAATTCCTACAGCAACTGACCATTCACAGGGGGCTTTTATAGGTACTTAATATATATCATTTAAGCCTCATAACGGTGTGACTTATTAGCCCATTTTATATGCCAGGCCCCTGGAGTTGGTAACTTCCCAAAGTTAAACATGAAGCTCTTGGGTTGACCCCTGAACCTTAACCTTTTAACTCTGAATTAGTGCTGTTTCTACTAGGCCCTTTTTGGCCTTTGCTCTTCTAGCATCCTTTCCTCAAAGTTTAAGTCGAGGTTAAGGATGAGAGTTAAGTAACAGAGCCAAGGCGCCTGGTGGTGCTGCGTCTCGGTGGAAAAGAGATTTCCCTCTTCATAAGCTCTGTCATCCTGTTACTTGGTCAGCTGCAGTTCGCGGTTTCTGTCTTTGGCAAAGGAATAGACGATGCAAGTTCCTCTTAGAGTATGAATTGCAGAGTTGTCTGCTGATGCGTATTTGTTTACTTCACAACACTTTTTATTTTGGACTCTTAATTTTTTTCATCTGACAGAAGCTTATATTAATGAAGACATACAGCTAAATTTGCACATTTGACTAAATTCTCCCTTAAGGCAGGGGCCTTGTCTTGTTTATCTTGTGTCCCTAACATGTGGTACGTAGTAGTTGCTCAGCAATTTCAGGTGGATAAATTTAGGTGGATATTAACCATATCTGTGCTTTGTAAAGTGTATCTGTGGTGGGTGTGCCTTCTGCCAGCTCCAGGTATTAACTCGTCGGTTACTCTGGGAGCGCCCTCCTGCTCGGTGGCATCCATCAGCAGGGAGTTGACTTTTGCAGTTGATTACTGCTGTGAGAGAGAATCCGAAGCTCTATTTAAATGGGAGGAATGTGATCCAGGCTTGTCCACCCAAATTTTTTGGGTGGGAGTGGTTGGGAGAGGGTGTAGGTTTTTTTCCCCACCCCCAGACTTATAAAATAGCTTTATAACCAGATAGCAATATAATTAAAAATTCTCCCTGGCTGGCATAGCTCAGTGGATTGAGCGCAGGCTGCGAACCAAAGCATCACATGTTCGATTCCCAGTCAGGGCACATGCCTGGGTTGCAGGCCATGGCCCCCAGCAACCACACATTGATGTTTCTCTCTCTCTTTATCCCTCCCTTCCCTCTAAAAATAAAATAAATAAAATCTTTAAAAAAAATTCTTTTCTGTGTCCTAGCTAGTGTGGCTCAGTGGATTGAGTTCCGGCCTGTGAACCAAAGTGTTGCTGGTTTGATTCCCAGTCAGGGCACATGCCTGGGTTGTGGGCCAGGTCTCCAGTTGGGGGTGGGGGCACAAGAGGCAACCACACATTGATGTTTCTTTCCCTCCCTTTCTCCCTCTCTTCCCCTGTCTCTAAAAATAAATAATTTTTTTCATAGCTAAAATACATCACAGAGAAAAATGAAGAGATTGCCCAGTTTAACACAGAACGAAAAACAAAGAAGAAAAAGAAGTTAGAGGCTGAAAATAAAAATTCAGTGGAGCCCGCAGAGGCTGGAGGAGTGGAAAGTGAGAATTAAACTCTGTCATCGTTTGGGAAAAGCAGTCCTCAGCAGGTAGAGCAACCAAAACACATATTGCCACCAAGGGAATTTTGAAGGAGTAAGTGGAGATTAAACAAAAAAAGGGGGCAAAGGCTTTTTGTGCTGTGTTCTCCACGTCATCGAGTGCAGAAGCCGGTGCGAACGAGGACTGGAAACTCTTAAGCAAAATACTCCTGTCCCGTGTCTTACTGAAACTCATGAGAAAGGTTTGTGTTTGAATAGACGTTGGAAATTATATCTATTGCAATGAATAAAACTGTGTTAGCAGTAAAATATGGTTGATTTGTTTTCAAGCAAAAATCCTCATTATTTCTTTATTGTTTTACGTAAGTTTGCAGGCTGACAGTTCCTGAAAGATGATAAAGCTGTATGTATTTAGTTCTTTTAATTACCGTTTTAAACTCATGTCACTTGGGATCACAGGTGAAAAGGCTGATCCTGGGAAATGTTCCTTTTTACTGTTTAAAAGATATTTTTTCCAGAAACACAGTTTACGGGACTTTTCCTCAGGCTGTTTTGGGGGTGCTTCCAGGACTCCAATCCTGCTGTCATCTTTCTGGGGTTTCTGAGAGGGCCAGGGCGCACCGTTTCCCTGCTGGGGCAGTAGGGTGCGGAGAAGGGCCTGGCGCTCATAGCCTGCTGTGCGTGCAGGGCTCTGCCCTGGGCGCTGCCCGTGGTGCTTCATGGGGTCTGCACAGCTCGTTCACGGGGTGAGAGACTGTCCTCGTGGTCGTGATGAGCAAGCCGAAGCTCGAAGAGGGTGACCACCTGCCAGGGTCTGCTGACCAGTAGAGACTGTGTACATTTGGGGTCCTGACTGGAGAGGGGGCAGGAGAGAAGAGGGCAGGCATTTGGGGTAGGGTTTTTACCATTGGTGCCCAAATATGGTTATTGCAGGACACCTCAGCGTCTGACGGTCGGAAAGAGATGCTGAGCTGTGGTCCTAGTAAAGACTGTTTTGTGGGGAAGGCAGTGTCTTTATTTAAATTTTTTTTTCATTGTGATTTAAAAAAAAAAAAGTTCATTTTTATTGTATTTTTCAATTACCATTTATCCCCCACGTACCCTCTTCCACCTCCACTCCCACCCCCATAAAGCTTTGAATTCAAACTTCATTTTCAGCTTCTGCAATAACTGATCACGTGATTTCGTGTTAGCTGTAATGTGGGTCACGTCAGTGAAGGAGAAGGGAATTGTGAAGCCTTCCACCCTTGCAGTGCCTTCCAGCTGAAGATCTGTGTGTCGGTTTCCTTTTTAAATTTTATTTTAATTGAATGTATTGGGGTAACATCAGTTAATAAGGTTGTATAGGCTTCCAGTGCGCATTTCTGTGGTTCTAGAGCTGCGTATCGCCGTGCGCGCCCACTCCCTGCACTCAGGCCACCGTGTTAGGGCCCCGCCACGCTCCCACCCCGCGTTATTTCCATTTTCAGATGAGCTGTCCCTGAACCCCACGTCGAGGGGAGCTTGGAGACTGGGGACTGGGGACTGGGCCAGGTCGGCGTAACTGGGCTGCACCCGGCTGTGCCGCTCTCGGCGCTGCGTGGCTTTCTGGGACGCGGCGCTCTTCTCAGTGCTGTGGGGTTAGGGTACCTTGAAGCGAGGTTACATGGGGTAGTAACATGGGGTAGTAAGAGGGAGGGGGCAGAACCACCATAATGCATCTTACTCTTACGGATTTCTGTAGCCCTGAAACTTGGTGCACGCGTGACTCAAAGTGGGGAACCTGTGTGTGTGTGCCATGGGTGTTCCGTCTGCTTGGAGGAGTGCAGAGGGCCCCGCCCTGCTGGCATGAGGGCTCTGACGTGAGGTTTCCTGGCCATGTGAGAGAGTCAATGTGGTGTTCGTGTAATTTTTGGCTTAATTAGCATGTTTATGTACAGCCTCTTTCTATTTTAGGCGCGTGGTCTTACATTTTTCGGGGGGTGTAGCACAGGGGTGGTCAGACTTTGTCAAGAACCGCTGGCTTCACTCCCTGTGTTCTCATGAGCTCTGTCTTCCCCGCCACACGCCCCAGTTGGGCACATTTACTCTGGACTTCCAAGGCATGTCAGCCAGCCTTTCATGTCTGTCTTTGGTGACAGTGGCAGAAAGGAGCTCTAGAGGGCCCTTTTTCATGGGCTCGCTTCCTCCGAGCTCTGGAAACTCATCCGAGCTTTAACTAGACTTGCTGACCATATAACCAGACGATTAGCCATAAAGAAGCAGAGGTCTTTGAAGTAAATGTGGCCTGGTAAGAAAGGTGGGGGCAGTGTACGTTTTCAGTGTTTGTCTTCCGTGTACGGCAGTTCCTCAAAGAGCTTGAAATGAAAGACCCCATGTCAATGTTTGTTACTGAGATCACGAGCCAGGCAACCCTCTCTGCTCACAGCTGCTGCCGGGAAGTGCCAGGGAGGGTCTGCCCTGCCGCGCACAGCCGACCCCTGGAGAGGTCATCGGCGCCGCCGTGCCCTTCACTGAGCTGTGGAGCCTGGAAGGGGCCATGAGAGCCCATGTGGGCCGGCTTCAGTCCCCGGGAGGCCCCTGCCTGGTGTTCCTGATGCGTGGTTCCCCTGGCTCTGCCAAGCTCCGGGGACAAGGGGCCCTCTCTGTTCCTGGACACGGATGATTGCAGGTTTCTTCTCCTCTCAGGGGAAAGTCTTCCACCTGCTAACGTCTGTCCGGGTCCTGTTCTGCCCTTCAGAAAGAACAGTCCTTGTTTTTTCAAAATAATCCCAAACTGGAGTCCTTTTCCTCAAAGTTCCCGTTGTACCTCTTTTCAGAAACACACATTCTTGCACTGAACGATAGACGGCAGGCTCCCTGAAGGCGCACTTTGGGCCCCTGAACAGCGGCCCCTTGGTGCCTGCGCAGCACCTGCCTCGGTGGGTGCCCTGCGAAGACTGCACCCTGCACTCCACGGCGTGTGCGGGGGAGGGGAGAAGCGGGAGTCCTTGTGGAGGTGGCTCGGCTCTAACCTGGGATTTCCGCAGCGAGGAGCCCTTTCCATTGCGGGGTTGCGGAGTGAGCGCATCATCTCAAACATGGTTTCAACGTGAGTGCCTGGTGTGTGTCCCACTTGCACCAGGGGCTGTGCATGACCCCAACCTGGTTCTGGCAGTTCTGTGAGGTCAGCAGTAGGACCTGTTCTCTTGTCCCATTTTGTAGGTGAGGAAACTGAGGCCACGGAGAGGTTAATTAAATGGCAAAGCCAGGAATTTAGTCTAGAGCATTCACTAGACTAAGCTGTGAAAAGCTAAGCTGTGCTGCCAGCGCCCGAAGCCCTCCCCGGAGGACCCTCCAGGGCACACCTGGGCTCTGGGAAGCACTGTCCTCCCTGATGTTCACTTCTGGAAAGAGCCGTTGGTTCTTCGGTTGCTTTGCTTCCACCTGGAGCCTCGTCTTGGATGTCGGTCATCTTCAGTGCGTTTGAGGTGGGTGTTTCAGATTTTAGGGGTGGTCTCAGTTGGGGACACAGGGGCTGTGCGTTTATTTCTGTGGTTCTGAGGGTGGGGCCTGTGAGGAAAAGCCAGGAGGGGGCACAGAGGACGCCCCAGACTGCGCTTCTGAGCAGGGGTGCCGTCCTGAGGGAGAGTCAGCCTGGGAGCGGGTCGAGTGCAGGTCCTTCAGTGAGAAGAGTGTTTCACACCTGACACTCACACAGAACAAGTCTATTCTTACTCCCTGTGACGCACTCTTAATTTCTGTTTACTCAAAAAAAGTGCTAGTTTAGCCCTGGCTGGTGTGGCTCGGTGGGTTGGAGCATTGTCCTATACACCAGCAGGTTGCAGGTTTGATCCCTGGTCTGGGCGCATACCTGGGCTGCAGGTTCAAGCCCCGGTCGGGGTGCATACTGGAGGCAGCTGGTCGCTGTGTCTCACATTGATGTTTCTCTCTCCCTCTCCCTTCCTTTCTCTCTGAAAGCAATGAAAGAAATGTCCTTGGGTGAGGATTAAAATAGAAGTGCCAGTTTATGACTCACTAGGGAGTGGTCAGTAGCACTTTGAAAACCACTGGACTTGTGCCTGGCTACTCTGGGGTCAGCATCACCTGGGTGCCTATTAGAATTGCAGGACTGTGGCTCCTCCTCGCACCACATCAAGAATTGGTATTTTAGTCTGAATTGCAGTAAGGTGATTCGGGTTCACAGCTCAGTCTGAGAAGGCCTGGGCTGGGGGACAGTGTCTGGCTTGCTAGGCTGGGAAGTGGTCACTGGGGTTGTCCTTGCCTGCAATCTGGTGAAACTGGGGAACGCTCTAAGCAGCTGCCTAAGCCCTCATTGTGACCCCCTTTCCTCTGCCCACAGCAGATTCAGTCACGCTCTCCTAGGGGCAAAATTTCAGATGGTGAGCTCCTTACCCAGGGCTAAATTTAAACTGCGTTAAATCACGCTGGTTTGTTCTCACGGCTTCCTGCCTGCTATAACCATGATTGCGAGGAAGTGGAGCAACTTCGGAAGCAAGTGCACGTGAATTGCAGAGGCAGAGCAAATCACAGGCAGAGACCTGTGACTTTAATGAAGGGTTAAGTCCCATCCAAAAGTGCCTTTGTGGGCACTGATTGCTGCGGCATATGCGTCACCACTGGAGTGTGGGGGGAAAGGAGGGTGCAGGCCTTACACAGGTATGTATACAAAATACCAGCTGCAGGTTGAGCTAAAAATAGCCCCGCCCCCAATCTCCAGAGAAAGGACCCACATCCACAAAACCCCGATTTTGGGGCTGTCGAGGAGGATGAGCCGCCGCAGAGCTGGAGAGGAGTGCCTGTCAGCCCACAGAATGCTGCCCCTCTGCCTGCTGCTGCTGTTGCTGCTGCCGCCGCTCCCGCCGCTCTCAGGGGCCACCGCTGCCCTCCCCCTGGAGGGCGGCCTCGCAGGCCACAACAGCCGCAGTGGGGTGAGTAGTCCGTGTCTTGGCCACGCGCTAGCCCCCTTTCTGACCGTCCTGCTGCCTGGCCTACTGGCCATGCCTGTGGACTCCCCAGCACCCACAAGGCCGAGTGTGCAGGGCCGGGTGCAGGGCTGCACTTCATAGGGCCGCCCCTGGGACTGGGACGTGTACACAGACCGCCGAGTCTCGCTTACCTTCCGTCAGAAAGTGCTGAGACTGCAGAGCGTCCTCGTGCAGCGGGCCCCTGTCTGCTCCTCTTTGCGCATGAAGTGGTCGTACCAGTCTGTTACAGAACGATGGCGGAGCTCACTGCAGGGTTAGCCGTGTGTGTGCACACACATATGTCTAGAATCTTAATTTACGTACTCAGCGCCTGTTCTCACCAGCTCGGATGAATTGACACCATTGCATTTTTCCCTGTGAGAACTCGTAACTTCATGAGGTGATTGATTCTTCTCTTTTTCCCATTTTGAAAAAGTTCCAAGAAGAGTACATAAAGTTGACCATTAAACATGGATTTTTCTCTGAAATTACCAGATGAGTTTCAGACAAGTCATTTATCATCAGATTACTCCTAGGCGCTCTCTGAGGAGTTTGCGAGAGCAGGGCATCGTGTCCCAGTCTGATCTGTCTTGAGGAGCAGTTTGTGGACAGCAGGGGTGAGAGCAGAGGTGGGAAAGCCGTGCTCTACCAGCCTGACCCACCTCGGGGCTTCTGGGTGGCTGGCCAGACCCTCCTCGCAGAGAACGGTAGGGTTCCAGGCGTCTTTGAATGAAGGGCCTCAGCGCAGATATGTGCCAGCTAACCAGCTAAGCAGTCTTTTTCTTTTCTGATTGAAAGTCTCAACTTTCCCTTTTCTCTGATTAGAGCAGTGCAGTTAAAGTGTTCTCTTAACTTTCTCATCCTTTCAACAGGTGTGCGATTTATTATTCCTGAGCGGTTTTTTTTTTTTTTTTGAAGGAAGGAAAGATTTATTTATCTTTTAATGCTGGCTGAGCCAGATGGTTGATTTTTCTTTGTCCTCTCCTTCTTTTCAAAAGCATCGGCAGGAAGTGGCAGAAATAAAGAAAAACAGCCTGCAGACTTTCCTTGCTCGGTGGTATGAGTGGACCTCTCAGGCCCAGGCGGCCCCCTCCGTAGGCGGGGAAGCCAGGGAGGCCTCCAAGCGGCAGGACGACCCACCCCCCCAGCAGTCCACCCGCCCCGACAGAGTGCCCTGCAGGAATTTCTTCTGGAAGACCTTCTCTTCCTGCAAGTGAAGAACCCACCCGCGTCACTCATGCACGGAAGTGTGACAATGGACCCGAATAAAACGTGTTAAGCAGCTGTGATCTTTCTTCTTTATGCAGTTGTCATCTTGTTTCTGTGTGATTTGAAAAGTGTTTTTAATTTAAGCTCCAGCAACGCCCAGTGCTGAATGTCTTGAGTAGTCTGGAAACCAAAGTGAATATTTCTGAGAGACCTTTGTGGGTGTTGCTGCGCTGCACCCAGGGCAGCCCCGGGCTCTCCCTCCACCTTCACCCTGTGCTTGGCAATGGTCGGTCCTCATCCTCCTTTCTTGGGCTCACATAGCTAATGGCTACATGCTTAAAAGTTCAGGATAACATCTTATTTCAGTTTATATTGATATAAACTAATGCAAATATTTCCCTCATTTTAAAAGCAATTTTTTAATACTGCTGAAAGAGCAAAATGGTGTGTGTGTGTGTGTGTGTGTGTGTGTGTGTATTAAAGGTTTTATTTATTTTTAGAGAGAGGGGGAGAGAGGGAAAGGAGAGGGAGAGAAACATCAGTGTGTGGTTGCCTCTTACACACCCCCACTGGGGACCAGGCCTGCAACCCAAGCATGTGCCCTGACTGGGAATTGAACTGGCGATCCTTTGGTTTGCAGCCTACGCTTTGGTTTGCTGAGGTACACCAGCAAAATGGTGTATTCTTCATGATTTAGCAAAGACTTTAATTTAAAAACAAATGCCATCCTATTAAACAAGCATCATGCTGACATGTTTATAAAAGCTACATTCGAACCAGCTGTTACGCACAAACTACTTCTAATTAGTATATCAGTAATTCGTTAGAATCCTTTTTGTGGATGAGTGCTGTGGGTTTCTTTCAAACCAAAAGCTGAGCTGTGCTGCTGTGTGGCCTGTGGCCCACTTGCCTCAGGTTCCAATCCAGGGACCCGCGGAGTCAGAGTCCAGGCCGTGTCCGGAGATGGGTGCACACGGATGGAGATGTATTACATGTGTGATTGTTGCGTTTCCACAGTCCTCGGGGATTCCCACAGAAGTGACAGTGAGTGACGATTACGGGAGGGGGTTCCTGCAGAGCAGCCGCTGGGCCCTGTGTGGCCAGGGTTTCGGTCTGCCCACAGGAGGTTAGGAGCAAGCAAGTTGCTCCATTTCGAAACCCTAATCAAACTTAATTCTCCCCCATGGCATCGAAGTCCTTGCTTGGTTTTACATGATTATAACTCGTGAATCATAGATTCCGAAGCAAATTCCAGGGTGATGTTTTCAGATGCTGAACTTCAAAGCTTAGAATCTTACCTGGAATCAGGCAAAGGCTGGCCAGGGGACACTGATGTCCTCTCTGACGCCAGGGGGACAGACTCGCAGAGTCTGACCACTGACCGTTCCGTCCTGTTTCCGCAGAGCTGGCTTGTCTTGCTAATCACTAGCTGAGTGAAGGTGTAATGTAATCGAAGAGCCTCTGTAGCATCCGCCTTTCCAAACACGGCAGCTTTCGGAGACCAGGAGCTGGGTCAGCGCTCGGGGGAAGGTTGTCTGCCTGAAAGACCAGCTGACCTGCAGAACTTTGTCTTCCAGGATTTTTCCAGAAGGACAGCACGGCCGTTGTTTTTAAGTTTCAACTGAGGTCACGCACACTCAGTCCTTCAGACTGGGACTTTCACTTTGAACTAAGTAATATTGGAAGGATAATGAGGCTAAACTAATGATACTGCCAGGCGATCCATCACGTCTCAGCCTGCCTTGGTTCAGGGGAATTAGTAAAATGTGAGCTGGCGTCAACTGCATGTGAGATCCAATTAATATGCTTGTGATTAATAAATTAGCGTAAAATGGGTAATTAGGGTAATTTCCAGCCATCAGGTTTTTGGTAGACTGCTCTTAGTCTACCTTTCTGTAGTTCAGTCTGGTCACATGTGTCGATCTGGGACGTCAGCACCCGGACAACTTCTGGTTCCTTCTCTTTCACTTATTTCCAGCATCTATCACCAGAATAGATCCTTAACTGCTGACGAAGAATTGTGACGTAAGCCTGCGGCAGAAATCCCTTCCTACCACTCATGTTTCAGGGCTGACAGCAAACCCACCCAGGCTTTCGGAAACTCAGGCCAGGAAGCTCAGGGGCAATACCTGCTTAAACAACTAGATTGGATAACAGCACCTGCTGAAGGGATAACCCACATCTCGTTAGCAGCAGCTGCTTCAGGGGCAATGTGGATTCCATTTGGAACAAATGAGCAGAGGAAATGTCATTCAGGTGGTAAAAACGAGGAAACTTTCTGTCTCCAGGTTAGAAGAGAAGAGGCGAAGGGCAGCTGAGCAACCCACTATTTCGTTTCTCATAACCCTCGGAACACTCATTTATCCTTTCCTGTATGATTAAGTAGTGAACTGGTCAGAAACACATGTGTTTGTCTGGTTGAAATAATTATAGACCGGATAAAGCTCAAGCTGCTTGGTTACACTTCTTGTAACATGGCATTGGAGTGCTGAAGAAACTCCGGTGTCTGTGTTAACCCGTCGGTTTACTTCTCTGTAATTGTGTGAGTGGTACCTGATTTAATTCAGGCGAATGCCCAGTGTTGGGGTTCTGCAGTCTGAAAGTTGAATGCACCTCCTGGGGGGCGAGTCTAGTCCCCTTACTGGCCTCTAGGCCTTCAAATAGGATGGGGGACCCCCCTGCCGGTTGGCAGCGTGTTCGGACTGAACATGTTCAGACTAGATCATTTTAAGGTCCTTAAAAACCTCAAGTAATAAAAGGCACAACCAAAATAATTTAAGGCAAAACCCTACAAATAAAATCTTGAAAAACCCTGAAAACAAACAAACAAAAGGATAATTAGGAAATTAAACAGCTAGACACCGCTCTGGTTAGCAAAGGCACCTTAATAAGTCTTGTATTAATGCAGGGTATTTTTTTCAGATAATTATTTTATTCCTTTCTCTCTGGAAAATGAAAAATCCATTAGTTTTTTCCTTTTGCTTTTACCCAGAAATTAAAGGTTGGTAAGTGGTAATTAGCACAGCTCCTGTCAAAGCCAATTGCCTAATGGGGACTGACACTTGACTTGCGGTGAAAGAATGGGACATGGCTGATGTCGAGTTCATTAGTCCCGGCTGCTTTCTTTGACATTCCTTCTCCTACCGTAAAAGGCTCCTGTTTTTAGACGGATTGCTGTGCTGCCACTTGTCTGTGTTAGAAGGACCGGGGGCACGGGCGGAGGGGGCGAGGGTCACCGGGGCAATGCTGTCTGTCTGCACTGCCTCTCACCACACCTCGGGGCTGGAGCGTGCAGACGAGGGTCTTTGCCCTGGACACCCAGACAGGCAGGCACCTGCTGTCCCTGTCTCTGCGCCTGCCCCCCACTCCTGCCCCCGGAGAAGTGAAAGCGAACCACGCTACAGTCTGCTAGGCTAGGCATAGCGCACCTTCTCACGTGTCATTTAACCCTTTCCATCTTGGGGCCTCACGCTAACTGTACGTTTTTGGAAACTAAGGCTCGAAAGGCTAGACTCTACCTGGGTTTGTCTTACTGCAAAGCCAGAGTACTTTTCCCGTGACCCTATCTGTGCAGCGGAGATGCTTGGTGACTTCAAGTACAGAACACCAACCGCCAGGCCAGTCAACCAAAGCTCCACTGCGTATTTGACAAAAATAACTCAAGAAAAGATTTTTAATTCAGTAGTGCGAAGCTGGAGATGCTGCTGCAACTGGTGAGTAGAAATTCGGTTCTGTAGCTTCCTTTACTGGTGTGCTGACTGTAGTGTTCACGCAGCTTGCTTACTTCTTGTTCCCCACCAGTATGCTGACTACAATTGGAGATCTTTTGGGTCCTGGCTGATGTGGCTCAGTGGATTGAGTGCCGGCCTATGTACCAAAGGGTTGCCAGTTCGATTCCCAGTCAGGGCACGTGCCTGGGTTGCAGGCCAGGTCCCCAGCGGGGGGCGCAGGAGAGGCAACCACACATGATGGTTTTCTTCCTCTTTCTCCTTCCCTTCCTCTCTCTCTAAAAATAAGTAAGTAAAACCTTTAAGAAAAAAATAATTCTTTGGGCAATTATGTTGTAGACATATGAGGCCTTTTCTGGTGGGAGTTGGCTCCAACTTATTACATGGGTGTAACAAAATCAGTGTTCGGGATGTAGAAATGAATAGTGTGGACCTAAAAGAAAACACAAATGGAAGGAGTGCTGGAATCAGAACCAGACTTGTCTTTGGATCCCAGCCCCAGCTGTGACATGAGGCAAGTCACCAAACCTCGCTGAGCACTGCTTCACTCGGGTATGAAGTGACAGGCAAGGGGCTGCGCATGGCCTGCCGGCTCACTCAGTTTCATGAGGTCCCAGTGTGAGAGGTGCCAGCTCGGGGCAGACTGCAAACCACTATGGAAATCCTCTGCTGGCATTACTGCCCCAGGGGGCACTTTGAAAATGTGTGAGGAGCTTTCCGCTGTCTCCGCTCCCGAAGGTTGGTCGCTGCTGGCACCAGGCGAGTGGGGGAAGGAGAGGGGATGCGTGTCTTCCAGCGATTTATAGGACGATTCCTCACAGCGAATAATTGTCCCATGTCTCACCTGACTTTTTAAGATTTTATTTATTATTAGAGAGACGGGAAGGGAGGGAGAAAGAGAGGGAAAGGAACATGGATGTAAGAGACATCGATCAGTTGCCTCTCCTTGGGCGCCCCTTCCAGCGACCAAACCTGCAACCCAGGCACGTGCCCTAACTGGGCATTTTCAGCGACCTTTCGCTTTTTGGGATAATGCCCAACTGAGTCCCACTGGTCAGGGTGTGGCTTTTGAACGTCACGATGGGCATTCATAGGGATAAAAACCTGTTCCAAGTTAGCCCAGCCTGAAACTGACTTCTGCTTGACATAGGAAGTATTTTTTCCAGTTTTAATGTTCCCTGGATTTTTCAAGAATGCAGCTACCTTGTTAAAAAAAAAAAAAGCTATTTTGTTTAGCATGTCAGTGATGGGGAAACCTCATTACAAAGGGCACTGCCACTTGTGGAATCCGAGTGGACAGTCACCACACAACCCTGCCCACCGCCTGTCACGGCAGTTCTGTGTCCTAGTTTAAGCCTCTTACAGCTCCTTGCGCCGTCGGCAGTCACACACAGAGACACACTGAGGAGATGCATGCCATTTTATTGGAAATCATTTTCCTTTTGTTTCTTCTGAAATGCCACATTTGGGGCGTTGTCAGTGCCTTTCAAAGCATGTGCGTAGGTAAGTCATCAGCCCTGGCTCTCACTCAAGGATAAGTAAGGCGGCAAAACAAAATATGATATTCAAAGAGGCAATGTTGGGGCCAGGAAGGCAGAACCCCAGGAGGAGGAAACAGTTCTTTTTGTTCTGTTTGATTTCTGTGTCCATCCTGGCCTCAGGACTGTTTTATTTCTTTATTTAATAACCAGCCAATATATCTCTTAATAGCATTCTATTTTCCTCTAAGCTTGCTTTAAAAAAAATAAGTACCTGAAAACCCATGATCTTTTCCCTGCAAGGAGACTGGGTTGTAGATTACAAAGCCTGAATGAGACGTTTGCACAGAAACAGGAGGTATATAAACCAGAAGTCTCTGCTTTGTACCCAGAGACTTGGAGTGGTATTGCATGGAAATTGATTTACTGACCTTTTATGCCCCCTGCTGATAAAATATTAGAAAGCTGAAAGAGTTTCAGATCTAATTTCACAACACTGAATTAGTATTAGAAATGGCCAGACTCTCTGTATGTCCCTATGGTCTGCCAACTTAGTATGTGCCTTCAGACAGACAGACGAAAAAGTCCATTACCTTGAGAAACAAGCGTGTGGCCATAATCAACACTATTTTGTCACCGTCTCTGCCATAATGTGTCTGAATTCTGCATTTCTATCTTTAGAACACAGTGGTGAGTCTGAAATAGGACAGCTTCTTTCCACTGCCCTTCACAATTGCATTAAAACAGAGAACGTGAGAACGTGTAGTGATCAGAGGAGGTGGGGTATGACTGGCGCCGCTGCATTGTTCACAAGGGGCAGAAGGGCGGATGCTGAGACCTGGAATAGCTTTTCTGGAGGTGGCACGGAGCCGGTCTTCCAGCCAGTTCCAGGAGAACACACTGGAAGGCAGGGGGTGGAGCAGTTACACAGGTGGCTGACACGGCGGAAGGGATTTACTGATGACGAAAACCAAGGTCACGGGGTTCTCTTTGGCATATCTGCAGCTCCAGCTACGAGGGGTCTAGTCTGGCTCGTTTGGGAGCCTGCAGTTCTCCAGGCGGCGAATTCATCCTGGCTGAAACACTCCTGAGAGACTGCAAACTCTGTACCTGTTGGAGGCGCAGGCTCAGCTCCTGGCGACAGGCCTGCTGGACAGTCTCTGTCTTCTTTGTGTCCCAGTTCAAAGCAACAGCCAATGCTTTGGGGTCTTCCTTGGTGACCAGCTGCAGCAAGAATGAGAACCACTGAGAACCACAGCCTCTGCTCACCTGGCCTGCTGCTCCCATGGTTTCTTGAGAGCTGTGTAAGGTCAGGCGACACTGTTATGTCCCCGCCGAAATGCCAGGTCTCCTTCATGTTAAACTGTCGTGGGCCTTGCCACACAACAGCAGGAAAGCCTCTTTGGAAAGAAGTGCACTTGGGGCAACTGCATGTCCTTCACTTACAGGAAATTTAGCCAAGTGAAGCCCACACGGTTTCCTTCCCTTCTAGCTACACTGGGACAGGGCCAAGGGCTGGGAAGGAGGGAGCACCTGCTGCGATGGCTTCTCTCCGCCAAGCCACCAGCCCTCGGTGTGACAGCCAGCACGGGCGAGCCCCTCCGGGCGCCTGCCCCGTGCCAGTGCGTGTGCCTCGACCACCTACGACTCTCCCTCGGCCACTGGCAGAACCTGGGCCACACCACGGGCTGGAGCCCTGCCGCGCCTCCCTGTCCCTGCCGGTCATTGCATCGCCCACTCTGGTCAGAAAGTCACGTCTGGTGATCTGTAGGGGGCACCTCCCCTTTGTGTCAGATCAAAGCCATTCTGGTTTAGGTTACACGAGATGTTTGCAGACGCTCTGGCGTATAATAATAGACAAGCGGGCAGCTAAGATTCAGGGTCTGCAGCGGTGAAAAAAGTCCCATGCGAGCCCCTGCAGGGCTCTCCTACCCTCCAGGGAAGCTGCACTCGGCGCTTCAGGGCCCCTGGCTCTCGCCCACCTCCAGATCCTGACTAGACAAACTCAGCTCTGGGGCAGGCTTCTCCTTCAGTGCAGTGAGGATCTGGCTCGAGAGGGCAGTTTCCGAGGAGCTGGCTGTGCTCACACCCGCGTCAACGGCATCCCTCTCGTCACTGAAGCCAGCTTCGGGCTCTGCAAAGCAGACGTGACATGGAGGTCAGCCACACCGACCAGCCAGAGCCACCAGGAGGCCGAAACAGAAACCTGGCATTTCCAGATGCCAGGCAACTCTGGCCTTGCTGCTGATGACCACATTACCACGCGTGTCCCTCACCGAGTTCTCGGTGGCAGCCCCCAGCCAACGAGCCGCCCTACCTTGCTGCTTTGACAAGACGCTGCCCTCCTTCTCCAGAGCCTGGAGGTAAACTTCCAAGAGCTGCTTGGACTGGCGGGCCTCCTCTCTCTGGTCAAGCACCTGCTGGAGGGTGTTCTGCAACCCCTGGACGGTGACGCGGCTTTGGCCGAGCTCCCGGGCCAGGTCTGAGCTGGGCACGTCGATGAGCACCTGCCAAGCACGCACGGACTCTCAGAAACTGAAGAGTGCTTTCTGATTACGGCACTCGCTCTCTCAAATTCATCAGTTTCTGAGGCACATTAATCTGTTTTCCTGTTACTTAATATGGCTGCCTAAGAGTTGAGAGAGGCATGCAATTTTTTGTTTTCCTCTGGTAAAAAAATTTGGAAAATGATGCCCTAGTGCCTCATTAAAAACTAAACAAAATCCTGATATTAAAAAACCCAGTTGTGCCCGGGCTGGTGTGGCTCAGTGGATTGAGTGCTGGCCTGTGAACCAAAGGGTCGATGGTTCGATTCCCAGTCGGGGCACATACCTGGGTTGTGGGTTGGGTCCCCAGTTGGGGTATGCGAGAGGCACCACACATTGACACCTCTCTCCCTCTCTTTCCCCCTCCCTTCCCCTCTCTCTAAAAATAAGTAAAATCTTTAAAGAAAAACCCAGTTGTAAGGAACATAAAGGAAGTGTATGATTATTTATAAAATGAATTGATATAAGGTTGTTTCAAGAAAAAATTTTTCTAATAATTTTAACCTTGAACATTTTTATTACACAGGTTCCTAGCTTTAAAAGACTCTATTTGTGGAAGGTTTTTTTTTTTTTAAAGACTTTTATTTATTTATTTCTAGAGAGAGAGGGAGGAAGAGAAACATCAATGTGTGGTTGCCTCTCGAACGCACCCCTAACTGGGGACCTGGCCTGCAACCCAGGCATGTGCCCTGACTGGGAATTGAATCAGCGACCCTTTGGTTTGCAGCCCACGCTCAATCCACTGAGCTACACCAGCCAGGGCTAAAAAGACTCTATTTTTAAAATATAAACTATACTAAAATTTCTTTTTAAAAAGATATTTATTTATTTATAGAGAGGAGAAGGGAAGAATATATAGAGAGAAATGATTGGTTGCCTCTTGTACGTGCCCCATCGAATTGGCGACCCTTCGCTTTGCGGGATGATGACGAAGCAAATGAGCCACACCGGTCAGGATTAAACGACACAGAGCTGTTAAATAACATGTTCAGTCTGAAATAAGAGGGAACTCACTATATCCTGAATCTGCTAAGAATCATTTTGAAGGCGGTTCATTCTTTGGCACATACTAAATTAAAAATAGTCTTCATAAAAAAGATCTGATTGTTGAAACTCTGAAGCCACTAACGTCTCTTGACTGACTTTCATCATCTGTAAAATGGGGTGATACTGGCACCCATGCCATAAAGTTCCTCCCCAGGGTCTTCCCTTCCCTCTCACCTGCTCTCAAAATGGCGGCGCCTTTTCTTCGTCCACTGGCTGGCCAGTCTCCCTAAATCCCCTCTACGCGCCCCCAACGTCCCTACGGAGCCTAGAGTTAGGGCGAGTGCTCACTCACGTCCTGATGTCCCTATTCTTTAAGGCCCATGGTGCTCCTTATTCTGAGGGTATACCAGAGTACTAAAGTCTGTGGGGCTGGGGGCATCTCACAACCCCTTCACCCTTTTTCATTTCTTAAAAAAGGAATAAAACAAAACAAAACACACACACACACAAAACAAGCTTGCTCCTGCCTCCCCTCTGCCTATAGCACTCCAGCCCTAGCCTTTCCCAGGCAGGCTCCATCTTGTCCTGCAGCTCTCAATTCACTGGTCACCTCCTGGAAACCTGCTGGTGTTTATCAACTAGACCTCTATTTATTCATCCTGTGTGCAAGCACGTGTGCAAAACGACACTGGAGTGAGTTCTTCTGCGGCCCTGTCTGGAATAGCAAGACTGAGGCCGGCCCAGCATCCCCTAGTGGGGAAGACTCCATAAATACAGCGTGGACACAGCACGCACAGAATACTGCGCAGAGGTAAGGAAGGCCCAGCATGTCTTTTGCACACTGATCCGGGTACTCTCCGATACTTCTTTAAACACAGAGTGGGTGTGCTGTCATGTGTGTGACACGGGGGGACGGGGGGACATATGTGTGTACTGCGCGCAGGATAGCTCTGGAGCAGGAGGAACCCGAGGGTGGGCTGGCTCCAGGAAGGGAGCCCGGGGAGCTGGGGGCAGGAGTCAGACCTTCCGCCTCCCCTACCCCGCCCTGTTCTCACGGAGGTGGAATTCCCACCCGGCACACTCCCCCCCACTGAAGTGTCCGGTTTGGTGGGTTCGGGCACATTCACAGAGCTCTGCAATCATCAGCACAGTCATTCTAGAACATTTTCTGTCGCTGCAGGTGTGTGCGCTCCAGCCTCTCTACTACCAAGGCAGTTACTAAAGATGTGGCCTTTCATGTCCGGCCTCTTTCCCTCGGCTTAACGTTTTCAAAGCTTGCCCACACTGCGGGGCGCATTAATACTGCACTCCTTTTTACGGCAGAATATTCCATTAGAGGGACAGAGCACATTTCATTTATTCATGAGTTGATGGGCGTCTGGGCTATTTTTACTTTTTGGCTCCCTGGATATCCTTCTGTACCTCTTGGATTTTTAAACATGTGATTGTATCCATATTATTTACTCAGATCAGTATGTAACTTTACAAAATAAGCTAAAGGCCACCTCCTCGGAGGGGGCCTTCCTTTCTTTGTTGTCGAAATGGGACTCCCCGGAGCTCCCGATCTCAGGCAGCCCCGTCATTCTCTGCACACCGCCCTGCCCCACATGTTTCTCGGTCTGTCTGCCTCCCCTCTCATCAGGATTCCAGTTCCGCTACAGCAGAGACGGGGCTGCCTCATTCGCTACCGGAGCCTGGTGTGCAGAGGCTCCCAGACACAGAGCAGGGCTCGATGGACCGTTTTTGAATTAACACATTATCTTACCTGAGCTTTCCTAGAGGTAACACAGGCAGAGATAGTAAGTTACTGGCTCAGAGTCATAGTGACGGAGCTGGAATTTGGATGAGCTGCTCCCACTCACACTCTGGTAAGAACGACCTCTACCCCGGAGTGGGCCTAAGTAGGTCTAGGTGGGGCCTGGGCATCTGTATTTTTAAAAAGATTTTATTTATTTGCCCTGGCTGGTGTAGCTCAGTGGATTGAGCGCGGGCTGCGAACCAGGCATCGCAGGTTCGATTCCCAGTCAGGGCACATGCCTAGGTTGCAGGCTGTGGCCCCCAGCAACCGCACACTGATGTTTCTCTCTCTCTCTCTCTCCCCCTCCCTTCCCTCTTCAAAAATAAATAAATAAAATCTTTAAAAAAAAAAGGTTTTATTTATTTACTTTTTTTCCTAGAGAGAGAGGAAAGGAGAGAGGAGAAGGAGAGATGCATCAATGTGCAAGAGAGATGTCGATGGGTCACCTCTCACACGCTCCCCCCAGCTGGGGACCTGCCCTGCAACCCAGCCATGTGCCCTGAGTGGGAATTGAACTGGCAACCTTTTGGTTTGCAGGCCAGTGTTCAATCCCCTGAGCCACACCAGCCAGGGCTGGGTATCTGCATTTTTAAAAAGCTCCACAGGTGATTCTTATTCAAGCTGAGAGTTGAAAAAATTCCTACTCTGGGTGAGGGAATTAGAAAATGAAGAATCTTGGTTATCATCTAAGAAATATTTAAAAATTAATAAACAATAAAAATATTACGGCGGAAAAATATCAAGACGTATGGAGACTCAGACAACGCTGGGGGCGGCAGAGGCCAGGTGAGTGTCCCTGGGCTGGGGCAGAGGCTTACTTGGAGGTCCTCCTCTGACAGGAGGACGATGCTGGACAGATCTTCTTTCAGCTGCCTGGCCACGTTCTTCCACCTCAGTCCTGCCCCGCTGTCTGTTTCATCTATGTCCATGGACTCCTGGGAAATCCAAGCAGTACCTCCATCTGATGAATGGGGGGAAAGGCCAGTCAGTCGGATGCACCTGAAACGCTGTTTCCCCTCCTCCCCTCACACCCACGGCCCTCCAGGATGTCTGCGTGTCCTTCTGATGGGCCCTGTGGAGTAACCTCAACGGAGAAGGAAGCACCTTTTCTCAAGGGTTTATGTGAAAGTCAATCCACACGTAGGACCTTAATTTTCCCTCTTCTTCCATCTTCACTTTATTTCTGTACATAACTACTCTATTCTTTTAGGGAAAGAAAGCTACTTAACCCCACTGGGTGGTCATGCATAGCCAGGCTCCTACCACACTTCCCTTTAGGTCAGTTTTTGTCTCCGCGCATGTGCTGTTTTTGTACGCAAAATGTGACTCTCAGCAGCTCGCCTGTGCTTGAGGGTTGGTCTTATCCTTGACCAGAGGACCTGCAGCCGTGGCCGTGCGCGGGCCCCAAGTACAAAGGGGGGGGTCGAGCCACTGCCGGAGGTTAATTCCTCCATTTAGTGGCACCACAACTTTCCTGAGATACTCCCTTAGCGCTCTAATCCTGGCTCAATATTAGTTCCCTTTGTATCTCCAGGGATGATGGTGACAGGTAACATTTCTTGGACCTTTACTGAGTGACAGGTAAGATCCAAATGCTTTCTATCAGTGGTTCTCAACTGATAACGAGTCGGCCTACCAGGGGACATGTGACGATGTCCGGGGGCACATTTGGCTGTCACTGTTGGGGTGAGGAGAGGTACTGACACATAGAAGGCAGAGGCCACAGGTGCTCCTAGACTTTCTGCAGTGCACAGGACAGCCCGCAACGAAGTTCTCCAGCCCAAAAATGTCAGGAGTGTTGTCGAGAAACCCTGGTTTGACAGGCACTGTGTTCTAGTCTCCTCACAGCACCCCTAAAAGACAGGTACTCTGATTATTCTCTCAAGACAGTGCTGAGAAGTTAGGTCATCTGGCCAAGGTCACATGGCCAGTACACGGCAGAGCCAGGGTGCAGGGGGGCAGCCCGCCTCTTCCCAGGAGGAGAGCCCGCCCCTTCCTGATCTCTCTGCCAGGCTGCATTTTAATTGCTGTCAGTCTCTGAGTCACTTGAGAACTGGCCCGAGTCTCATTCATCCTCGCCCCAAGACTCAGTGCATACCTGGCATACAGAAGGCGCTCGGTAAACCTGTGTCACCTAAGTGCTCAGCCAGCCAGACAAACAGTAGCCACGTGCCTGCGCAGTTCAGTGACTCCTGACGGCTGTCGGGTCGCAGAGGCCACTTTGCACACGGCCGCCCTCCTTACCTGAGTTGCTGTATGCCCACTTCTCGTTACCGGCCAATGCCACAAACTTCGTATTAGAAGGCAGACACAGGAAGTAATCGTCATCGTCCACTATGGTGCCGTCCTCTGCCAGGACCAGGGTAACTGGTGCCAGGGACTTATCGATGGCCAGGATGTCATAGGCTGAGAGAAATAAAATATTTGGCAGTTGACAAAGGGAACTACATCTATCCTTTCACTCTCAATTTGTATGCCCCCAGACTCTAGCAGAATTCCTGTAGGTAATAACTACAGTAACAGTCATGACTTTTAGTAGCACTAATACAACGCTGTCACATGCCTGGTCCTGTTCTCAGTGCTTTTCCTATAGAGCGTTAATCTCATAACAATCCTATAAGGGAGGTACTATTGTTATTCCCGTTTCACAAATATCACACCCAAGGCTCAGAGAAGTTAAGTAACTTTCCCAAGACGACACTGTAACAAACAGAACTGGGATGTACACCCAGAGTCTGGCTCGATTCCTGGTAAATAAGCAGTCTTTCACTCATTTACTCAGTGGTTATCTTAAGTTCTTGTGTCAAATGCAAAAAAAGGAAAAAAGGTAATGCTTTTTATTCTTTGTAGTATCTTTCTTTACAGGCTTTATAAACCTGGGAAAGTACAAAGAAGCAGAAGCTTGTATCAGTAGCTTTTCATCTGATCATGGGGCGATAGGCCTTGTCTGGGGCAGGTCAGCACCATCCTGTTTAGTGACAGCAAAGCCTAAAATGCTAATGGGACCAGAGTAAGCAGAGGAGTAACCCGAAGCCTATAAATATCCTCAGGCAACGTTGTCTGCTGCCTGAGTCTGTGCCGAGTACACCAGGCAGAGCGCTGCAGGGACACTAAAACCACCCTGATGCCAAGAAAAAAATACGTAACCGCTTATGTGGCAAATGCCAGGTCACTAAAGCATTTACGGTATTTTGGCTGCTCCTGGGTCTCGGAAAGACGTTTGTGCCCCAAGGCTTAATGACTCTGAGGGGAAGCACTGAACGCCGGCACACACTGTGACTACACCTCTGGCTGGGGTGACCACTCCCTTGTTTAGCAGATAGAACTTTGGTTAAACAATTTGTTGCCATGGACTACTAGCACTTGGAAATTACCTGTATGTATCATCTCCTTTGAGAGTCCCAACAATCCTGGGAATCAGGGCTGTAGATGGTATTATACCCACCCCCTTTGCCAATGAGAAAACTAAGGGTAGAGAGGCAATTAAGTGCAAGGTCAAGCAGCTCTACAGTAACAATATGGGGCTGGGACTCATAACTTCTATCACCTCGGTGCTCACAACATCGATTCTTATCTGGACCCCCAGCATGCTGGGTAGCAGCTCCCTCTGTACCGCGCAGGTAGGTCCCTGTCGGAGCTGACGGTGGAAACCCGCCCCACCCAGCCTGGGCTCAGCTCCAGGCCCCAGTACCACATTCGAGAGCCCAGTACCGCCTTAAAGGGTACCACCAGTCAGACACTACGCTGGACTGATCCAAAATCTAAGTGGTTTTAGTCAAGGCACCCAAGTCGAGTCTTAATTTTCATAGTGCTTCCCATCTACCTTTCCACCAAGACGAGTCTCACACGAGCTAAGTTAAAGTCCTTGTAAACGCTTTGAAAACTTTAAATCGCTATGCCCACGTTGAGTCATTTCTGTCCCAAGGTTACAGGAGCTTCAAGAATCCGAAATCGCCTCTCCTCGCCCCGCCTTGCCCGCTCGAAATCCTCACCCGGCCCCGGGTCCCCTCAGCCCGGGACGCGGCCCCCCAAGCCCTCGCCCGGGTCCCGCCGTGCCAACCCTTGCTCTTCAGATCCTCGAGGCAGGAGGCCGCCACGCCGTGCTGTTCGCGGCTTTGGTTGCGGCGCAGCAAACACGGCTTTAGAGTCTGATTCTTTCCGGGTTCCGCAGCCCTGGTGTCCCAGGACCCCTCCATCCTCTTCAGTCGGGCACCTGATTGACTCTGGGAAGTCGGGGAAGCTAGCTGCCGGTGTTCCCCTACCCCACCCAGGACCTGCCGGGAGATGGAGTTCTCTCTGTAGCAAATCGCGCGTGGGACCAAGGCATGCCGGGAGATGTAGTTCTACTAGGTACTAATCAAGTGCGTCCTCGGGCCATGCTGGGAGCTGTAGTTTCTGGATGCAAAGCCGACCTGGTTACGTCGCGCAATTCTACCTAAGAGGAGTTGTAGGGATTTATTTAGTTTGTAGGGATTCATGGACACGCGTGTGTACTCCGTTAAATTGTGAGAGAACTCCTATCAGCCTATCTAAATGCTGTCTTTCATTGTCCTGTGTTAATTTGCTTTCCCTCGCTAACCTGAAAAGAACTGCAAGATGTCCCGTCTTTCAGGCTGATCTGAAGGAAGTCGATTTAAAAAATTGATGAGCGTAGTTTTCAATCTTGCTGAAAAACGTAACAGAGGAGGATAAGATACTCGCACATATCCGTTCAGTTCCCTGCTTCCGCCGTGCAAACTGGGTTGGACTCATAACAGAATGCTTAAATAAACAGATTAAGAAGTATGGTCTAAAAGAAATCAGAGAGGAAAGTGGAAATGCGAACCACATCACTGAGATTGTCCAGATGCTGCTTAACAATATATTTGTTCTTGTTCTAATACTGCTACTTACGGAAAAGTCTGTTTTATTTTTCCCTCACGAAAACCCAATATTTAAGGTTAAAATAATAATAAAAAATATTTCCTCGCTTAAAAGAGGTCTTTTCGTGTAAACAAGAAATGATTGTCAGCCCGCATTCACCCAGGGTCAGTCTCGTATTTTGTTTGCGAAAGGAAATGAGCTCTCGTAAGAAGAAGGTAGCCGCGACACTTCTGAGTACTGCACAACCGATCAAAACACAACTACCACATGAACTGGGGGTTCCAGCGTATGCAACCCTTCAGTGTAAAGTTCACTTTCACACTCTCCTCGCCCAGAAGCCCCCCGTTCTGTGTGTTCCGACGGACCTGCACACTGTTACCAGACTCATCTCCGACGGGCTGCGTATGTGTCTTTGGCCTGGACTTGGGAGCAGAGGTTGTCTTGGATCTTTTCACTTCTGGCGCCTACCAAAGTGACTGGAAAATGGTAGGGACTCCACAAGTGGTACCGAACTGAACCATTAATTAGTTTTCTTTCTTTCATTCATTCACTCAATCAATACTTAGCGGGTCCCTTACATGTGCCAATTGCAGTGTGGGCGTGTGGGGATGGGCAGAGATTTAATTCAACAATAATAATGTACACATAACAATATAAAAAGGACAGATCTCGGATCTTTTTGGCGAGCAGAGACCTAATGCAAACTGTGCGAGGTGACTGGGACAGGGGAGTTCTCCCCACCTCCCCGACGCCCCCCATCGACAGGCTCGGTTCCGGCTACTTTAGTCTGGGCGGGAGGGCGCGAGCCGGGGCGCTTGGGAGAAGCCTCGCCCCGCGGCGATAGATTAGTCAGGCCTCAGAAAGATGGCGTCCTCGGAGCAGGCAGAGCAACCGAGCCAGGTGAGGGGAGTGGGTCTGCCCTGCCGGGGTGACAGAGACCCCGGCTGGAGGGGGCGCTCGGGGTGCGACTGGGAGTCGGATGGGGACCCTGCGTCTCCGAAACCGGGGGCGCGGACCTCTTGCTCCCTCCGGTGCCCCGCCCCTCTCCAGGTCTGTGCCGCCCGGCCCCTCCCCGGTGACCCCTCTTTGACCACATTCCCAAGCCCGGGCTCGGGGCGCCCGCACGTCCCACGACCGGCCAGCCGGATCCTGTGCTCTCACTGGAGCTTGACCGGGTCGGTGGCGGGACCCTCGAGAAGCCTCCAGCCTTTCGCTGTGAGGGCTTCTGCTTGAGGAGAGGAGTGAGAGAGGCTCGGTAGTTCTGGGCTGTTCTTCCAGGGAGGGGCCTCTCTCCATCAGGCTTCCCCCGACTCCGCAGCCTCAGCCTCCCGCGGGGGGCACCCCGCTGCCAGCCTCTTTGTCGTTTGTCACCTTCGCGCTTCCTTTGCCAAGTTGGAGGGTCGTCTCCTGTCAGTGCGTTGGTAGGAAGGGGACTCCCCGTAAACAACAGACGCCACCAAGCTTTCGGCCGAGGGTCGGTCCTTGCTTCCCAGAGTTTGGCTTTCTCGGCCGAGGTCTCCGCTGTAGCTTTCCAGCCACAGGTTCTGCCAAACCTCACTCCGTGAAGGGGACCTTGAGGACCAGTGCTCGCGCCTGTAGGCTGTTGTCGGGGAGCAGTGGATGGGGAGGCCTCTGCGGGATCCGGGGTCGGGATGGGGGTAAGCGGCACCTTCCATATACTGAGTGTGTGTGCCGTAGTGTCGAGGACGAATTACGTTTATTGTCCCGTTTAATGCTCCCTAGAACCTTTAGGAAGTGCAGGCTATTAAGCACCATTTTGCAGAAGTGGATCCTCAGGGCCTGCACCCTGCTCTTAATCGTGTGTCTGATGGAGCCTGGATTTGAAGCCAGGTGTGTGCGACTCCACTCGTCAGCCACACACATCGTTTAAATTTAGTTGGAATCAGAGGAAGGAGATCATGGTTTCAGCCTGGACCTCGTCCCTCATCTCTCTTCCTTCTTGAAACACCTGTGGACTTTTCCGCTGCCTGCGGGCATTTCCCTTCCTTCCTAGGCGGAAGTACACCACTTAGAGGTTCCTACTGTTTGTCTTTCCCGTGATGAGTTTGTTAGAGGGTCGGCACTTAAAGAGGAGTTGTGTGTTTCCCAGACCAGCTTCCGTTAGCAGAGTGGACGATTCGGAAGGATGATGTCTGGATTGTAAAACATGGGAAATAACGAGGGCTGGTTGTGGCCGCCTCACTGTCAGGGATTCTGGAGTGTGAGGCGTGTCCTGAGGGAAGAGCCCCTCCTTTCTCTCTTGCCCCATGCAGCTTGCTGAGATGCTGAGACTCCTCAGAATCTGGGCTTTTCTGAACTGTCCTGTGTTGGGAGGGCCCACAGGCTGGGATTAAAGATTGCCTTCAGTCCCTGATTCTTCCAGAACATCTCTTTGGCAGTGCTGTGAACATTACTGTAAACCTTGCCCCTGGAACCATTGTAGTACCCACGGATTTCTTTGGTTCTGGAAATTGTCCTCTCTGTACATGTGGAAAAGATCCAAGTTCCTTTAAGAGGGCTTGGCCAGTACTTATTTGGTTTTCAGCTCTGCCTCTCCTTTGCCCTCCTTTCCAAGGCTGGGAGGGATGGGATTGCATCAGAATACATGGCAGCCAGGAGAGAAGCTCAAACCCTTCATGCCAAATTCTCTCACTTTCTAACAATAACCTGCAAAAACACCCTTTTCAGTCCTCATCTGAGGATATGTTTTTACTGATTTTTTAAAGAGAAAGCAAGGGAGACAGGAAGAGAGGGAGAAAAGGAAACATCGGTGGGTTGCCTCCTGTACACACCCCGACTGACTGGAGCTGGAACTTGCAACCTAGATATGTGCCCTGACTGAGAATCAAACCTGCAACCTTTTGGTGTAGGGACAACTGCTCTCACTGGCCATACCGCTGGCCAGGACCAAAGGCCCACTTTTTCAGTGAGCCAGCTCCTTTGACCAGTTCCTTGCTGTTTCATATTTAAGTCCTGATCCACCTGGTTCCCCATTTCTCCAGTCAGAGTGGAGTAGAACTGGAAGACTGTTTGGAGAACCCCCCCAAACCTGGTTTGTATGTGAGTGGAGCTGCGTGGCCCTGTGAGGCCGAGCCAGTGTCCTGTCTCTCAGAGTTCGTTGGCTGGCCACATGGCACTGGTATCTCATTTTGAAAGGTTAAGGGTGTATAGCCAACCCTTTCTCCCTTTAACAGGCAATGCAGAGCAGTGGTTAAGAGTATGGGCTCTGAAGTCATCTGCACTGGTGTGGACCCCTCGCCCCTCTATTACCAGCTGAGTGATCTAGGGTAACTTACTCCTCTGGCCTGAGGTCCTCTCCCTGTAAAACAGGAATGAAACTAGTGCCTATCTCATGGGGTTGCCCTTGAGGATGGAACGAGTTAACTTATCTTAGAACAGTGCCCGCCATAGTGTCTTTTACCTATTATTATCCCATTCAATAAACTGTGTTTTCATTCACCAGGGATCTCAACCTTCCCTCAAGCGTTATTACAATGTCTTTTTGGGTATGACTTCTCATGTTGTCTACTGAAGTTCTTTTATTTGTTCTAAAGTAATTTCCTTGAAATTTGAAGGAACACCCTGAATGCTGGTGTTCCTCTTAGCTGCCCTTCACAACGGTCAGATTTCAGTGGCAGCTGCGTTCTCACGGTGGTAAGTCATTCCGGTCTGTCTTCAGGGTAGTCCGCTGGACTTGTCCCTGCTACTCTATGTCCTTGTTCTCTCTTCCCCATGATACCGGCTGATCTCCAGTTCAAGTCCCGTCCGGGCCGTGCCTGCTACGGCCCGTAGGAAGAGGAAACGTTCGCCCTCGTCCATGCTTTCCCACCAGGTGGTTTGTCTCCAGTGGAGAGTAGAGGCATGGATAATCTGGTTGCCTGATACTTGTGGCATACTGAGCATTATTACAGAACATAGATTGCACATCTGTTGAGCTTGCTGGACAGAGTACATTTGGGACTGAGAAAACACGGGGGTGGAGGAAGGAGGGGTGCCCAGGGACCACGCATGGGGCGGAATAGCAGGGCCTCGAGCCTGACACACTTCAGTTTGAACCCCCGCACTCTTTAGCCCACTGGGCTTGTCCTTGCAACTCCCTGAGCATCAACTTTCTCCTCTATAAACCGGGAGCAATGGTTGCTATCCTGGAGGGTAGCTCTGAGGGTCCACTGAAATCACGGATGTGAAGAGTGTGTCGTCCATCTAAGTGCCCGGGAAGAGTTAATTTTCTCCTCCATGTCTCTCAATGAAGTTTTGGAGGGCCAAGAACTCTTTTAAAATTTTTTTAAAAAATTGATTTTTAGAGAGAGGAAGGGAGAGAGAGAAAAAAAGAAAACATTGAGATGTTCACCCATTTTGCATTCATTGGTTGACTCCTGTATGTGCCCGGACCAGGAATTGAACCTGCAACCTTGCCGTATTGGGACGACACTCCAGCCAAGTGAGCTGCCCGACCAGGGCTGGAAGGCTAAGAACTCTTGAATGACAGCAGTGCAAACAAGCTTTTCCTCTCAACTTTTTATTTTGAAAATTTTCCAACTTACAGAAAAGTTGAAAGAATAATACAGAAAATTCCTGTAAAACTCCCATAAAAGCTTCACCAAGATACACTGTTTACATTTTGCTGGATTTGTTTTATCTCAGTCTCCTTATGTCTTTTTTAAAGAATTTGATAGTGAGTTTCAGACAACACAATATTTCATCCTGTAGTACTTTACCTTGTTTTTCGTAAGAGTAAGGTTATTGTCATATATAACCACAATATCATCGTTGCCTAAGAAATTTAGTGTTGCTCTGGCCAGTGTGGCTCAGTTGGTTGGATGTCGTTCCACAAAATGAAAGGTCATGGGTTTGATCCCCAGTCAGGGCACGTCTGAGGTTGTGGGTTTGGTCCTCAGTTGGGGCACATGGGAGAGGCCAATGTTTCTCTCTCACATTGATGTTTCTCTTCATCTCCCTCCCTTCTCTTCTCTTTTAATTAATAAGCATGCCCTGTCTGATGTGGCTCAGTGGATTGAGTGCTGGCCTGCAAACTGAAGGGTCACTGGTTTGATTCCCAGTCAGCACATGCCTGAGTTGCAGGCCAGGCCCTCAGTAGGGGGCGCTCAAGAGGCAATTGCACATTGATGTTTCCTCTCTCTCTTCCCCTGTCTAAAAAAATAAATAAAATCTTAAAATTAATAAGCATGTCCTCAGGTAAACATAAATAATAATAATAATAATAATAATAACAACAACAATAAAGAAGTTTAGTACTGATAACATATTAATACAGTCCACAAATTTTCCCAGTTTAAAAATAAAAAAGATCCAGTCAAGAAACAGATCATAGTGATTTATTGCTTTAGTCTGCTTTAGTATAGAATCATTCACTAGACTTTAAAGTTAAAAAGAACTTTCACTGAAGTTGAATGCATATCCAGAGAACACATCAGTAGCCAGATCAATAAGTCACACGGTACTGGGGCCTCAGAAGACGCCCCAGCGTGCCTCGTATCACCGTCCCACCCCCAGGCTTGCCCCATGCTGACTGAAAATCCGAAGATTAATTTGGCCTGTTTCTGAGCTTTGTATGAACAGAACCCTAAGGCGTGTCTAGCTTCTCTCACTCACCCTCACGTTCATGCGATTGTCCACGGTGTGAGCAGTGGCGGTTCGTTGTCGCCGCTGCCGTTGTGACACCGTGTGAACGCATTTGGCCACTCATTTGTCGTGACCTTGCCGCCCTAGGTGGGCGTTCAGCTGTGTCCCCTTTTGGGGTGATTACAGTCAGTGTTGCTGAGAAAACACTTTATGTGCCGTTTTGTGAACTCACGTGTGCATTTCTGGTGAGCTCACCTGCTTCTTTTGTTTTTTTAGTGATTGATCTGTTGATTTTTAGAGGGAGAGGAGGAGAGAAGGAGGGAGGGGGAGAGAGAAATGGGGGAAGAGAGAGAGAGAAACATCAGTGTGCTGTTCCACTTATTGATGCGTCCATTGGTTGATTCTTGCATGTGCCCTGACCGGGGATCAAACCCATGACCTCCGCACGTCAGGACGACGCTCTGACCAACCTAGCTGCCTGGCCAGGGCTGCCTTTCTGTTTTTCACGATGTTGACGTTTAGGAGAGTCCCAACCGCTTGCTCTGCAGTGCCCGCGATTTGGGTTTGTGTGGTTTGTTTACTCCCGTCTAGATCCGGGTAGAACGTTCTTTGTGAGAGTGCTGTATAGGTGTCCTCTCGCCCTTCTGGGTGAGTCACTTCAGGGCCTGTGACGCGGGTGTGTCCCGTTATTGAGGGTAATGGGATTGCTTGGTGAAGGTGGTATCTGTCAGATTCCTCCACTGTGAAGATCACTTTTTCTAAACTAGTTGCTTGCTTTGCACCTTTGCAGATATTTGTAATACCTTAGATTTAATATCTTACCAAGGCACAAAGGTCTTGCAGCCGTAAGCTTTACTGTGGAGTTACAGTAGGTGGGCTGTGGTCAGTTAATGACGGTTGACAACCGTATTGTACACACCTGAGTAAATGCCGCCACAAGTGAGTCAGAGCAGTTCCAGAATTCCTGGATACTCCCTCATGCTCCCTCCAAAGAAGTTCCTGGCCTTTGGCCTTGGGGGATTGGAACTGTCGCACTTTCTCTCATTATAGATTGTAATGTCTTCCCTAGAACTCCTTTAAGAGTGAATTTGTGATGTATGTGCTCTTTCGTGGCTCTCTTTGGCCCAGAGTGACGTCTGTGAAATTTATGTTACTGTCTGCCAGTAATTCATTGCGTTTTATTAGTGAGTTCTAGTCCATTGTACAGATAGATCAACATTTGTTGATTTATTCACTAGTTGGTGGGTATTTGGAGTATATTAATTATCCATTGCTGCATAACAGTGTTAGCACAAACTTAGCAGCTGAAAACAACCTGCATTTATTGTCTCAGTTCCTGGGGGTCAGGGTTGGGACGTAGGGTAGCTGACTGAGTCTCCTGGCAGCAGCCAGGGTGTCTGATGGGGCAGTGAGCTGAGCCTGGCCAGGGGAATAATCTGTTTCTGCCCCTGTGCTATGGGCAGTGTCAGCTCCTTATGGCCTGCAGACTGGGGGCCTGAGTTTGCTACCACATGGGTCTTCTCAATATGGCCACTTGCTGCCTCGCAGCCAGCGAGGGAGAGTCTCTTAGCAAATTGGACATCACCGTCTTAGGTGCTGGAACCATGTACATGTAATTACATGCATCCTGTCACCTTTGCCAGAAGCAAGTCACGGGTACCACCCGCACTCAAAGGGACAAAACCAGGGCATGAATACCAGGATTGGGGATCATCAGAGTCACTGTAGACTATTCCCCACATGAGTGTTTCTAGTTTGGGACTGCTGTAAATAGTCCTGTATAAGTGTGATGACAGAAGTTTGAATGTTTCTTAAAATTTTTTTGAGAGAGGGGGAGGGAGAGAGAATGTGAGGGAGAGAAACATCTGTTGGTCGCCGCTCACATGTGCCCCCACTGGGACTGAACCCAAAACCCAGGTGTGTGGCCTGACTGGGAATTGAACTACGACCTTTCCGTTTATGGGATGACACTCAACCAACTGAGCTACCCAGCCAAGGCTTGTTTGCATTTTTGTGTTTTTTAAAAGATTTTATTTATTTATTTTTAGAGAAAGGGGAAGGGAGGGAGAAAGAGAGGGAGAGAAACATGGATGTCTGAGAGAAACCTCAATCGGTTACCTCTTGCACACAACCCAGGCATGTGCCCTGACTGGGAATCAAACCAGCAACCTTTTGGTCTGCGGGCTGGGACTCAATCCACTGAGCCACATCAGCCAGGGCTCATTTTTCTCAGTAAATACCTTCGAGTGTAATTGCTGGGTCCTGCAGTTGCATGTCCAGCTTTATAACAAATTGCCTAAGTGTGAAGTTGTGCTAGTTTTCGATCCCGCCTGCGTGTGCGAGAGTTCCAGTTGCCCCGTGCTCACACCGATGCTTGGTGTCGTCTGCCTTCTCAGTGTGCGCCGCTCTGGTGCGTGTGGAGCGGTGTTCTACTGCGGTCTGAGTTTGCGTGTCTGTGATGACTGGCAATGGTGAGCATCTGTTCCTGCGCGTTGTTGGTCAAGGCTGAGGTCCATGTTTTCAACACATGGATATCAGTTTCATCATCGCTTGTTGAACAGATTACCCTTTCTGCATCGACTTATCTTGCCACCTTTGTCAAATATTTGAATGGATTATATACGTAGATAAATTTTTGGACTCTATTTTGTTCTATTTGTCTATACATGTGTCTGTCTTAATGCAAATTAAATCATCTTGAAATCAGATAAAGTCTTCTTACTGTATCCATTTTCCGAATTGTTTTAGCTTTAGTTTATTACATCTGTGTATAAATCTTAGAATCAGTTTATCAGTTCCTACGAAAAAGCTTTGTGGAATTTTTATTGGGATTATGTGGAATCTATAGATCAATTTGTGGGAGAATTGACATCTTAACTGTATTGGACCTTCTAACTCATTCACATGGTGAATGTCTCCATGCAGGCCCTCCTGCAGTCTCCTCCTGGTGCTTCCTGGCTGTGAGTGTGTAGGCCGTGCGCACTTTCTCCTACATTTCTGTGTGAACATCTCGTGTTTGTGCAGGCTACTGCATTTATGGATTCTACTTCCTAAATTTCATTTTTAATTATTCAATACTAGTATATAAAAATAAAATTGAATTTTGTATGTTGGCTTTATTTCTGCAATCTTGTTAAACTCATCATTCTAATAGCTTTTTTGTAGATTCCTTATGTTTTCTCTGTGGATGATAGTGTTATCTGCAGGTAAAGACAGCTTTACTTCTTGCTTTCAAATTTGTATGCCCTTTATTTTTCTTGCAGTATTGTGTAGTCCAGGACTTCTAGTATAACTTTAAAAGGAATTGTGAGAGTACACAGTTTTTCCTTGTTGCTCATCTTGGGGGAAATTCATTGTCTTTCACATTTAAATATGACATTAGCTTACAGCCTTTTTGTAGGTGCCCTTTGTCAAGTGGAAGAAATTCAACTTTTATTTATTTATTTATATACATTTCTCTCTTTTTTTTATTCTTACCTGAGGGCATGCCTACTCTTCCTATAGAGAGGGGAAGGGAGGGAGAGAGAGAGGGAGAGAAAAAATTGATGTGAGGGAGAAACACTGATTGCTGAACCCCCAGCCTATGCATGTGCCTTGACTGAGAATCAAACTTGTGACCTCTTGGTCTACGGGATGACGCTCCAACCAACTGAGCCACACCCGTCAGGGTTCAACTTCTGTTTTTAATTTGCTGAGTGTCGTCAGGTGTTCTTTTTGCTTTCTGTTGAGTTGGTCTTACTGTTTTTCTCCTCTATTCTGTTAATCTGGTGATTTATGTTGATTGATTTTTCAAATGTTAAACCAATCTTATGTTTATTGGAAAAGTTCCACTTGGTCATAATGTATTATCCTTTTTATATATTGCTGGATTTGGTTTGTCGATATTTTGTTCAGGATTTTTATATTTATGTTTATGAGGGATATTGATTTATAGTCTTTTTTATTTTAAATTACTTAGTTATATATTTTATTTTTTCCTTTTTTTAAAAAAGATTTTATTTATTTATCTTTACAGAGAGGGGAAAGGAGGGAGAAAGAGAGGGCGAGAAACATCAGTGTGTGGTTGCCTCTCAAGCACCCCCTTACTGGGGACCTGGCCTGCAACCCAGGCATGTGCCCTGACTGGGAATTGAACTGGTGATCCTTTGGTTTGTAGGCCGGTGCTCAATCCACTGAACCACACCAACCAGGGCTAATTATGTATTTTAAAGTAGATATAAGGCTATTAAACTTCTGTTTTCTAACATCAGTTTGGTATGTTGTGTCTCACAGAATTTGTTCATATTATTTTAATTGTCAAATTTGTTTTAAAGGTTTAGTAATAGTCATTTACTAATCTCTTAAATCTATAGAAATAGAGTGATTTCCCTTTTTTCATTTTTAATATTGGAAATTAGTGTTTTTGAAAAACCAGCTCTTATTTGATTTTTCTCTATTTGTGATTTTTATATTATTTATTTCTTTCCTTCTGTTTACTTTGGATTTCTTTTGCTCTTATTTTTCTATCCTGTTCCCTAAAGTTAGTACTGAAAACAGTACTAACAGTAAAGTTTCCTCTAAGTACTGCTTTAGTTGCAGTCTACGATTTAGATATGGTTTCCATTTTCATTTAGTTCAGAGTATTTTCTCAGTTCTCCAATATTTTCTTCTTTGGCCCATAGATTATTGAGAAGTCTGTTGTTTAATCACCAAATATTTGGGAGTTTTCCAGGTTTTTTTCTTACTGATTTCTAGTTTAATTCTGTTGTAGTCAGAGATCATACTCTGACTTTTTCAAATCTTTCACATTTGAAGTTTGTTTTGTGGCCTGTCTCGGTGAGTTTTCCTTACGAACTTGAACATAAAGTGTATTGTGCTGTCGTGGGAGTGCTCTGTGAACGTCAGGCTACGTTGGGAGATGGGGTTATCTAGCCGTTCTGGATACTTACTGACTTTCTGACTGAGGAGAGAGGATCATTAATGTCTCCAGCTGTAATTGTGGATTTGTCTGTCTTTTTAGTTCTGTCTGATTGACTTCATGTATTTTGAAACTCTGTTATTGTGTGCATACTTATTAAGGATTATTATGTCCTCTTGATCGACTCCTTTATCTTCGAAATGTCCTTATTTACCATTGGCACTATCTATTACTTGGAAGTAGTCTGAGGTTAATGTTGCCCCTCCAGCTTTCTTGTGATTAGTGCCTGCATGGGATGACATTTCCCATGCTTTGGCTTCTCACCTGTGTGTGCCTTCCTCTTTAAAGTGGTTTTTCCCAGACAGCATACAGTTAGGTCTTGCTCCCCCCTGCCCGCCCCCATCCAATCTGATAATCTCTGTCTTCTAATTAGAAGTCCATTCATTTATGGATGGATTTAAATCTACCATCTTGCAGTCTTTTTAATCTGATTTCTGTTCCCTATTTTCTTTTTGTCTTTTGGATAGAATGTTTCTAGGTTTTCATTTTATCTCTACTGTCCATTTAGCTGTACCTCTACTTTTTTTGTTGTTTTTTGTTTATTAGTGATTGCTCTGAGGCTTATAATATGTTACTCTGAGTTACCACAGACTACTTTCAGATGCCACTCTCCCAATAACATGTACCGTAGGGACCTGACAGCAGTGTGCTTCCAGGCCCCTCCCCCACTACACCGCTGACGTTACTGACTTTACTTCCACATGCGTCATACACCTAACGGTACATCGTAAAATTATCTTTTTGAGATAAAAATATATATGTATCTGAAGTATTTTTTGTATTTACCAGCACGTCCATAATCTGTGACATTGTTCTTTTGTGTAGACCAAGTTTCCATCTGGTGTTTTCCTTTCTCCTTCCACTTTAAGAATTTCTTTTCATATTTTTTGTGGTATAAGTATACTGTTGACAAATTCTTCCAGCTTTTTTTTTTCTTTTTAAAAATTTTATTTTGTTTATTTATTTTAGACAGAGGGCAAGGGGGGGGGAGAGAGGGAGAGAAACATCATCTCCCTGTGTATGTGAGAGACATGGATCAGTTGCCTCCAGTTGCCTCTCACACACCCCGCACTGGGGCCCTGGCCTGCAACTCACGCACGTGCCCTGATGGGGAATCGAACCGGTGACCTTTTGTTTCACAGGCTGGTGCCCAACCCACTGAGCCACACCAGTCAGACCTTTTTTTCTTTCTGAAAACATCTTAATTTTGTATTTATTTTTGAAAGACATTGCCACTGGATATAGAATTCTAAGTTGACATTTTTTTCCTGTCGGCATCTTAATGATATTATTCCATTTTATATTTTGGCTTGCATAGTTTCTCATCAGAAGAGTGAAGCAACTCTTAATCTTGATGATATTTGTAGGTAATGTTTTTCTTTTTTTTCTGGCTGGCGTAATTTTTCTTCCCTCTTTTTCGTGGGTTTAGCTGTTTGGTCCTGACGTGCTTTAGCATGCTGTTGTTTGTGCTGCTGGGGGTTGTTGGACTTCTTGGGTCTGCGAGTTCGTGGTTTTCATCAGACTTGGAAAATTTTCAGTCATTATTATTTCTTCCCCCCAATTTTGTTTAGTCTTTTCATGTTCTCCACTGTTCTTCATTTTGGTCCATTGTTGCAGCCATGTCTTCAAATGCACTTAACGTTTTCTTCTGCAGTGTCTAGTCTGTTGTCCTTCGTCAGTGAGATTTTTACTTCAGATATTATATTTTTCATCTCTAGAAGTTCCAGTTTTTTTGGTTTGAAAACTTTTTATTTACCTATTAAAAATCGAACATTCCAATTCATTAAAATAACATGAACAAAAAGAAAATGGCATGCTGGTTAAACTGCACTTTACAGCCTGCAGGACCCCGTGGACCAGCCTGGTTTCTACTCCAGGTTTCCCTGCTGGCCCACCCAGCTTCTTCCTCCACCGGCAGGCGTGTTCCCTTCCCTCCCGGCCAGCGCCAGCCGGACCGGCAGACGGTGAGGCAAGGGCGGCCTCCGCTGTCAGCTCTCCGATGTGAGAAAAGGCAGCACCGTCATTTAAACTCATCCAGCCTCTGTGCGTCTCTGAAGTTGAACAGCTGCACGGAGCACAGTGAGAAGGCGAGGCTGTGGCAGGTGCAGGGTGTGTTGGCGCGCGCCCTCGTCTTGACCTGCCTGCTCGCTGCTGCTCCAGGACGGTGGTCGGTCGTTTGGGAGACAGTGGATTTTTCTCTTGCGTTTCTGTCATCTTCCCTCCAACTCACCGAGTTTCTCAGGCCGGGCCACTGCAGGTTTGTCAGATGTGGGTGCAGAGGAAGGGGGTGCAGTGCGCCGCTGCCAGGGGTCGCTCTGCTCGGGGGCTGCTGCCAGGTGTGTTTGTTCTTCTTTCCTTTTATACCGCGTGTGTTTTTCCTTACTGTGATCAAGTTTTCTCGTAAATTCTTTTTGTTTTAAACAGGAGTTTATTTTATTTCTATCTTCACCCAAGGATATGTTTATTGCTTTTTAGAGAGGAAGGGGTGGCAGGGGAGAGAGACAGACAGACAGATGTCCATCTGTTGCCCCCTAAACACGCCCCTGCAGGGGATCCAGCCACAACCCAGGCCTGTGCCCTGACCGGGGTCACACCCATAGCCACTTGAGGCATGGGCCGACTCTCTAACCCACACTGAGCCACCTGGCCAGGGCTGAAATCTTTTTTTAAAAATTGAGCTATAATTGACATTCAACATTATATTAGTTTCAGGTATACAGTATAGTGATTCGATACTCATTTCTGAGATAAATTCTTGAGTAGTTAAAACAGTTGTCTTAATGTTCTTGTCTGCTAATTATTTTTTTTTGATATTTCTCATTATTATGGGTCACACCTTCCTGATTCTTGACATGTGTTGAGATTTTCAGCTGGAGGCTGTGATTTTGCGTTGCTGAGGATCTGGGTTTTGCGGTCCATGCAGAGCATTGAGCTGTGCTCTGGGGGTGCTGACTTTTTGGTTCATTCTGATTCTTTCACTCCTGTTTGAACTCCAGCCTGTTTCCTCAGCTTGGTGAGACCACCGTGTTCTGCTGGGACAGCCCCCTGCCCCCACCTGGAATGGGCCTCCTGGCAGCCGCCAGGTGACCTTGGGGCTCACGTTATTTGTTTGTGTCCCACCAGGAGTCACAGCCCTGTGCTGCTCACTGCCCAGGGTCTGCCGACAGGAGTGCCGTTCACTTTACTGGGCCCTCTGGTTGTCTGCAGCGGGAAGGTGGATCTGGTCCCTGTGACTCCACTGCGGAGCAGCAGTCTGTTGGTGGGATTGGAGCAGAGCAGTGACACTGTGACTTCTCTCACCGCATCTCATCCTGAGTGGCAGGGGCTGGTGTTGTTCCCGTTGTGCCCGTTGTTCTACGCTGTCCCTCGGAGGGGTGGGACAGCGTAGCCACAGCCACTCGGTTGTTAATGCCTGAGTCCACGCACTTGCCGCTCTGCCACTGCTGCTTAAAGAAATACTTGCTGAATGAATCGTATTCTTCCCAGCAAAGGACATAGGCCAGTCCGGCTTAGGACATACCTGCAGTTACGCAGTCGCTTGGCAGGTGCTTTGTGAGGACACCTGGACCTTAGACCTGGATGTGCCGCCGGTTGTTCAAACCCGAGCTGTGTGTGCCCTAGGGGGCGGGGATCCTCGCTGTGCAGCAGGGTCAGCACGTGGGCACACCTGGCTGGAGACCGAGAGCATTTTTGTCCCTCAAACTGAAAGTATTTCTCTCTCTGCCACTGTGTCTTTTTTGTCCGCCCATCTCTTTTTTAAAGCAGGCTCTTCCTTTTGCCCTTCTTCCCTTCCTGCTCTCCACAGTCTGGCCCCTGAGGACCCCGCTTCTTACACCTGCCCAGTGTAAGAGCCTGCTTCTTACACCTGCCCGGTAGACCTCAGCAATAGACCTCAGCAGTAGACCTCAGCTGGGGTTTTTAAGCCTTAGTATTATTGTTGCTGTTTTTAACATCATAGACCACTCTGTCGGGATTTCCAGGGTCAGGCTGGAATTTCATTTGCAGGGCCGGGCTTTGTCTCAGGCCAGAAACTAGACGGCCACTCAGAGGGGGTGGACGTAGGGGCAGCTGCATGAGATGTGCTGGGCTTCGTAAAAGCTGGGCTGGTGAGACTGATGGGCCTGTGTGAGTTGGGGGCTCGGCGCTGAGAAGCAGCTGGCTGCTCAGATCTCGGCCTCCTTTGAAGCGGCAGGCAGAGGAACTGCGTGGGAAAGGTGGGGGTCTGCCCCTCCCAACAGCATCAGGAGGCAGGAGGGTCAGGGCGCCCTGACGGGCCCTGTGGGTGGTTTGCGTGGGCGGTTTGCGTGGGCAGTTCTTTATTGCTTGGTGGGATATTTAGCCTCCCAGGCCCCTACCCTCTAAATGGGGACTCCCTGGTCGTTGTGACAACCAGAAACACCTCCACACATTTTCAGATGCCCCTCTGGGGTGATTCCGTCCGGGGCTGAGAACCGTCAGGCCACAGCATTGCGTTGAGAGTAGGTTAGGTTTGTGGTTTGTGTTAGGCTAGAGGCGAAATGTCCCAGGGACAGACAGAACACGTCGGTTGTTGTCCTCTGCTTGCTTCATTTGGGGTTATGTGTACAAAATGTTTTCTTTGTTTTTTTTTTTAAGACTTTATTTTTAGAGAAGAGGGGAAAAGAGGGTGAAAGAGGGAGAGAAGCATTAATTGGTTGCCTCTCATACGCCCCATACTGGGGGCTTGGCCCACAACCCAGGCGTGTGCCCTGACTGGGAATCAAATTGGTGACCTTTCAGTTCGCAGGCCGGCACTTGATCCACTGAGCCATGCCAGTCAGGGCTCCCTTGTTTTTTTTTTTTTTTTTTTAAGATTAAAAAAATTAAGCACATGTTTATTAAGCACCAGTGATATTATACGTGCTGAAGATCAGCCTTCAGTAAAGTGAAGTGCCTGCCTTCAAGGAGCTTAAAATCTAGTGGGGAGAGATAGATAATAAGCTAGTTATCCAGTGAAGAATTTCAGATGGTGTGACGAAGGAAATCGTTATGGTGGGTAGTCAGAATGAAGGTTGTTTTGGTCATCAAGAAGAATTCCTACAGGACAATGAATCAGGAAATTGGGGATGGATCATTTCAGATTGCAGATATTTCAACACATGGGAGAGAATTATCTAGAATATAATCAGTATTGGGCAATCCCCAGCTGGCGAGAAGTCCTCTGTGTGTCCACTGAGAAGGGCCGACTGGCCTCAGGCAGCGCTGTGAGTTGCCCCTCTCTCAGTAGCTTCGAGGTGGAGTTCGGAGGTCTGGCTTCAGTGTACTGTTCCCCCGGAGGCTCGGGGAAGCCACACTTTGAGGAGTTTGGACAGTGTTGCTGTTTGAAGTTCTTGGTGGGACATGCACCACACACCCACACACACACGCACACACACACGCACGCACGCATGCACACGCTTCTTACACCCTCTGAATGTCCTTGGAAGAATATATAAGGAGCTAGCATTGGTGGAGGGGGATCACCTGAGGATGTGTTTATTGATTTTAAAGAGAGGTCAAGGGAGTGAGAGAGAGGGAGAGAAACATCGATCGGTTGCCTCTTGTCCGTGCCCTGACCTGGGACCGAACCCCACACTTAGGCATGTGTCCTGACCGGGAATGGAACCTACTGCCTTTTGGTTTATGGGATGACATTCCAACCAACTGAGCCACACCAGCCAGGGCTAAAAAATGTTTAATATTTAAATTTATTTTATATTGTGTTAATATTTAAATTAAAAAACATAAGGAGAATACACCTATGTGGCTCACAGATTTAAAAGGTACAAAGATGTATATGAGGAAAGAGACTTACTTAGTACTGCATACTATTTAAAGTTTTTCTTCTGGCATATATTAGCTATTCAAGAGATAAATTAATTTAAGGTAAGTTCCTTGGTGATCTCTCAGAAGGAAAGTTTTGGGTTAAGTTGGAATGAAGCCTCCTGAGTATTAAAGCCATTTGCATTAGATTGTTTCATGTGTTCAAAAACTTACATTATTATTTGTGGGGCAGTATTAAGGTTGTTGCTTAATAAAATGTGGTCTAAACAAAACTTGATTATTTTGCTTAATTAGAAAGGTTCAGATCTTGCCTCGATTTCCTCATTAGCAACAATTCCATGACTTTGTTACAAGAGTTAAGTGGAGGAAGAGCTGAGTAAATGTTAGCACTTAGTATTAACCATGAGGAGTGAAGGAAGTCTCAGAAAGATGGTCGGCTTTAGAGTGTGGTCCCTTCAGTTGAGCTGGGACCATTGCTGTCCTCTTCACTGCCCCTCGGTCCCTCTGCAGGTGTCCCTGGAAGGCCTGGTGTGGGCCTGCTGCTGTCCTTGCCCCGGGGGGACAGCGAAGAGCAAGTGTGGTTCTCAAGTTTATGATCTGGCGAGGGGCTCGGACAGCACCCTGGTGGTCACGCCTGGGAAACTGCAGTTCTCGGTCCTCGAAGAGAGGTCTAGGCTGTCAGCCTACGGTAGATAGGGAGCCTGGAGCCTGTCACGGAGGAAGTGACTGAGTTGAGATCTGAAGGACGAGTTAGATTGTCAGAGGGAAAGGGAGGAACAGCATGTGCATAGGCCTGGTTGACAGAGGAGGCCAAGGCCAGCGTGTCTGCTGCGGGCAGAGCTGGGGAGCACGGCCCCCCACGGGGCCGCGGTGTCGTCAGAGCAGGTGCAGGGCCTTGCGGACCAGGCCGGGAGTGTTTCTGTGAGCTGTTCCTTTGAAACGACAGTCGGTTCGCAGTGCGGAGAATGACCCGGAGGAGCCAGCCTGGGCATGGGTGAGCTGAGGAGGAGGCTACCGCAGAGTGGCCCAGCAGGAGATTTGGAGGCTTGAGCCGGGCTGTTGGCACTGGCTGTAGGGGGAAGTGGGTGGGCTGATTCCATGGATGTTTAGGAAGGAACGCTGGCGGGACTTGATGGTGTGTCAGCTCTGGCGAGGGAGGCGTAAGGAACTGTTCTGTTGGGTGAGGCCTGTGGGTTCTCGTTCGCATGTTCTGGTGGGAGGTGGTCCCATTCCCTCAGCGGGAGAGGATTGTGAGTCCGCTGTGGACTTAAGTCCGAGAGGGGCAGGCAGGTGGCTGGACGTGGAACTCGGGGGTCTGGGCTAGAGATCCGGATGCAGGAGCTCGGGGGCCCGAGCCCAGGGAGGGAGGGAAAGCACGTTCCCTGAGACTGGCCGGTGAGTTCCGTGCCATCCGCCTTGTCCCAGGACAGGAAGGGGCTCTCGGGACAGGACTCTGGATGAGGAGATAGAGTCCTTGCCACTGTGCCGTGTGCCAGCTGTGTGGTGACAACTGGGCATAAGGAAACGTTGGGGACCCTCTGTGTTCTGGACTCTTCCCTTCCCTGCCTCCTGTTTGTTTCCCTAGGAGGCCTGGCACTGCTGTCTGAACTAGCTGGAAGGGGTGTGGAGGTGGGGCTGGCTCCCAAGACCCGCATGTGAGCTGCACTTGTCTGGATATTATCTGTGGATAATTGGAAATTGGCTTGAACATCAGTAACAGTAAACCAGACATAGCTCTCTCAAACTGCTTGTCTTGTCCTTTTGGAGATTTGTAAATTTCCTCCATGCCTGTCTGTCTCTATCTGTCTCTCTCTGTCTCTCCCTTTCTCTGGATTTTGGGAAGATGAGCCAGGGGTTGAAGGCAGATGTGGGGGTGAGGGAGGGATCCAGAGGAGAAGGAAGCCAGGCAAGGTTAGAGCCGGGCAAGGGGCCCCAGTGTGGCCTGCCTGCCGGTGGGTCTGTTAATCCATCTGCCTATCACTAGCTTGTTTTTTAAAAAAAGATTTAAGCCGGGCTTTCTTTTCCGCTGCGGGTCAGTGTCCACAGGGACCAGTGTAGGAGCCAGGGTAAATAGTTCTCACTTCTCGGCTCCAGGTAGTTGCCCAGATAAAATCCTGAATGTGAGCAAGTGGGGCCCTCTTGTGGCTGGATCTGATTCTCTGCTTTAGCTCTGTCTTTCCTGGACAACACTTGGGAGGTGGCACAAAGGTTTTGCTCTCCCTTCAAGCCTTTCCTCTGGACGTTGCTATTTCTATGGACTTTGTGATGGCCCTCAGCCCCTGCTGCTCAGCGGCTGGTCTTGGGTGCTGCTAAGCCCAACCCAGCCTTCCTGAGGAGCTGACAGTGAATTGAACCTAGGTGTCTCTTCCTGTTCCCTTGCAGCTTTAGGATCTCTGGGCTGCTTCTTACAGGCAGCCCACCCAGCACACTCTGCAGTGAGGAAAAACAGCAAGAAACATGAAAACGAGGTTTGTGTGTGTGGCTTGAGAATAGGATGTCTTCAGTTGTTGATGTCCATCGGGTGGCACTGTGATCTTATTTTTGTTTCTGTTTTTCTTCGCAGCCCAGCTCTCCTCTGGGAAGTGAGAATGTGATGCCCCGAGCGCCACTGGTAAGCACCTAGGTTGCATGTGAGTCACTTTCTAATTCACATACAGTGTAAGTTCCAGGAAACCCACAGTTTGACATCAGTCATGTCCCTTTAAAAGTAGGGGTTGTGTGGAGGTGAACCACAGCAGTGACCTCTGCCTTCCAACTTTCTGGACTCAAGGCCCAGAATGGACCTGTGAGGTCTCTTCTGGAAAGCCCAGGCGCTCCTGGGACTGAAAGCCCCCACCGCAGAGGGGCATGCACCACTTGGTTTATTGTTGGTCGGTATTAATCAGCAAGGTGCCTGAAACCTTCGGGGGCTGAGTAGGGTGAGGTTGCTTGGTCTCATCAAGTTGCTGCTTGGTGGTCTGGAATGGCTGTCCTCCGCCCCAAACGGTGTGAGCCCCCAGGTGGCCTTTGAGGGACAGGTAAGGGAGGGAGCCCTGTTTTGCCTGGTCAGTAGTTTGGTGTGTGATGGTCGTTTCCAGCAGCACCTGCTTACACTGTTGGCGGGGAGAGGCCTCCTGAGTACCGAGGTAACTTTCCTGCCAGAGCGCTCTTGCTCTGGGGGGTCTGAGCCCTAGTGCCTGCCTGCCTGCCTGCCTGCCTCATTTTTATCCTGTTTTGCATTTCTGGCCCTGTTGTCAGTCCTGTTGGCTGGGTAGAGAGACCTGTTCTGTACAAACCAGACACGTTTCATGGAGGAAGCAGCCTTAGGTTTCAGAGATTTTTCTCTTTGAATACTGACAGCAAGCTTGGGGATGTGCTGCCGAGCTCTCGTTTCCCCGGAGCCCCGCTTGAGCCTGTTTCCTCCCCTCTCTCTCTTTGGTAGCAGTGGGCGGGGGGGGGGGTATGATGTGGGACCCGGAGCAGGTGTAAGCAAGTCCCAAGTCTCGCCTGGCCCAAGGCTTTCCAGGGCGGAAGGGGAGATGGGTTCATCTGAGCTGAAGCAAGGTCAGGGCGACGGGGGCCCTGCCAGGACTGTCTAAGGAGAGGACTGCCATTTCCGTGTCACCTGTTGGCACGCACAGCTCCCCCCCACCCCCCCACAGTGGCTTCAGGTCACTCTTTTGGTTTTGCCTGAGTTCTTCCCGGAGGCAGCGGCAGCAGTGTGAAGCTGGAGGAGATTGCGCTCTGCCAGTCTCGCCGACAGGTGGCTCGGGTGTTCCCCACGTGTCTGGCCCTGGTGCCCCGTGGGCTGAGGCTGTGGTTGGCTTTGGACTGATGTCCAAACTGAACGTGACAGTCCTCTCTAGTCCTTGACTTCCTCGGTCTCTTTTAAATTTTGATCTCCTGGTTTAACTTGGTCACCAGAAGAGTGGCTGGTCCATTTTGGGGGGCACGACTGGACGAACTCTGGGAGGTTCTCTCTAGCAGAGCCCCGAGCAGCTGGCAGCCTGGCCGATGTCTGGTGTTCGGAGTCCTGCAGCCTGCGTGCTCCGCTGGCGTTTCTCCGCCCTGCGCTTTCCCTGCTGTCCTGGGCGCTTGCTTGTCGGCTGGTTGTATTTTTATTTCTTTCTCTTCTGGGAGGCCCTGAGCGGTCTTCAAGCCCTAGTAGCCTTCGATTGTCCAGAGTTCAGACTCATTCTCTCCAGGCCAACTCTACAATTACCTTATATTTAATTAATATTTTTTCCCCTCTTTACGTACTTGCCGCATAATTGCTCAGAGGAAAGAAAACACATAGCAGCAATTTATATATATATAAAAAAAAACAATAATTAAAAAAACCCCCGAAATAAACTCCCATCTCATTTGGGCTGATCCTATGAGTTGGGTAATTAGGGCCCTATTAAAAGGTAGACCCCTTTTTTATTAATTTTTTTATATTAAACTCCCACAGTCTCTCAGTCATGCCCTTATTGCTTTTGGCCAGCCGTTTGCAGCAGCCTGATTAAATGAGAGCACCAGCCGAGCTGTATGGTCTTGTGTGAGCTGTTCTGCCCCCTGGGAGTGGCGGCGGGAGGGTGCCAGGCAGAGGAGCCGCCAAGGGGCTAGCAGGGGCTCGCGTGGCAAGTTGTGGGCGCAGGACAAGCTGCTCTGAACTGGCAGCAGGCCTGCGGGAGTCACCGGGTGCTGGGGGAGCGGTGGGTGGTGGGTCCCTCCCCCACCCCCACGGGGAGCCTCGCAGCATTCAGCCCCTGCCACCCTTCGGGAGGGTCTCTCCTGCTGAGCATGTTAGCGGTTTCCTGATGGGACAGGCGATTGAAGAATAAAACTATAAGCCTTCTTCTCAAGTAATTGATATATTTTATTTGGGGAAGAAAGGCATCTGTGTACCTGAAACAATTAGCAAACAGCACAAGGCTGTATATAATTTTAGCAAACAGTACAAAATCGTGTATAATTTGGTGCAGAATTGCCTGGCTTGGAGCCTGAGGCAACCCTTGTTATTCAGAGAAGGAAGAGTGGGGCGAGGAGTATTTAGGGGTGGTTTCTGTGGCGCCCGGAGCCAGGCTTTGAGGAGCGGGATATTTCAGTGCTGAGGGAACACCCGGCGAGGCTATTTTGGTTTTTGTGTCTAGCTGAGTACAGAATTCCTTAATGGGAGCTGCTGTTCCCTACAGTGAATGGCTGAGCGTGGGATGCTGAAGGCAGATACTCTTATCCTGTGTGTCCAGAGCTAGGTGGTCGCTTTGAAATAGTTTTCCCTGTTAAAAAACGAATTGCGGCAGAAGAGCCTCTGTTGACATTGCCCGGAGGTGGGTGTGTCCCGACTTCTGTGTCCCGTGTTGCTTTGCTCGGTTGGGAAGGAGGGCCCAGTTCTCCTTTCTGTCCTCTCTGGGCCTCCTCTCTGGGCCGTGAAAACGGGCTTGTGGTTTTGTGCGGAGAAGTGCGGTGTTGTCGTTTCTAAATGACATTAGCGTCCATGTCCATCCCCTTGTCTTGATTCTACCCGAGTGGCGACCCTGCACATTCTCTTGGCCCTTCAGTCCACCTGCCCCTCCACGAAACCAGCCCAGTGACTCTGACTGTGTTAGTGGGGTCATTGCTCTATAATGTTCTCTGGCTGGAGATTGACGAACAGATCAGTCTTGTTAAATTCTGAAAACTCCCAGTTGAAATTCTGATCGTTAATGACAGAACTCTTTAAAGTTAAAATGGCTGATTACTTTTTCTTCTTTCTACGTTCTTCCCTGAATTCTTCCTCCGGGGCAGAGTTTTGACAGCCCCCCGGCCTACTGGCCTCCAGCCTCTCCCAGACCTGTTCAAGCCCTTCTGTAAATTTCCTGTAGCCCTGGCTGGTGTGGCTCAGTGGACTGAGCACCAGCCTGCGAACCAAAAGGTTGCCAGTTCGATTCCTGGTCAGGACACGTGCCTGGGTTGTGGGCCAGGTCCCCAGTTGGGGCCATGTGAGAGGCAACCACACATTGATGTTTCTCTCCCTCTCTTTCTCCCTTCCTTCCCCTCTCTCTAAAAGTAAATGAATAAAATTAAAAAAAAGAATTCCCCGGAGACCTGAGTTTTCTTGGCACCTGTGTGGACACACGCTCAGGCTCACGCAGAGGCTTTGGGCTGGGTTCACTGCGGTGGGATCGAGTCCCGCCTAGCCGACAGGTCTTTCAGAATGGGTGGACGTCGTCTGCGTGAAGTAACTCAGTCCCGGTCTTGCCTGGATACAGAAACTGGGGTTAAGTAACCCTCTGAGAGTCCTTTTAGTCATACGGTTTTAGGTTGTTTGAAGTAAGCAGTAAAGTAAGCAGTAAATAAGTTTCGTTTGCGTATCTGCTTGCTTGTTTCAGCCCTTGGCTGCAGGGTTGCTCACCCGCCTCGCACAGGGCTCCCGGGGCTCCCGGGGCTCCCGGGGCTCCCAGGGCTCGGCCGAACCGGAGTGTCAGCTTTTCGCTGTCCAACTCCCAAGTTCTTTCTAGTGGGTGGATCTTCTGCCATTTTTTCTCTTCCTCTAACTGGGAGGCACTCGGGGTTTTGTTTTGTTTTGTTTTTTTGCTTCTAGCCTTTCCCTGCATCCATCCACCAAAAGAATGCCAAACTACATGAATGTATTTTTATAAATGATGAAGGTGATTTTTTCTTTATCACCTTACCTAGGATTAATACTTTTTGGTGTGCCCAGTTCCTAAAAATGAGGGTGCCTTACACTTGCAGGCCCAGGCTGTGCGTCAGCAGTTCTGCCCTCGAAGTTCAGAAGTGCCCGCATCCTCAGGTTGCTCCTCGAGGTAAAGATGGGGCCTCGCCCAGGGTCCCGAGGCTCAGGCTTGGTCGATCCTGGGCCTTCCCAGGGAGCTCACCCACCTCACCCCTGGACACCCGCAGGCTTCCTGTTGGCTTTTTGAGTCGGAAGGCCTGGTCATCAAAGGGCCATTAATACCCTGATGAAATCAGGGAGCTGGTCTGTGAGCTCCTCTCGAGGAGTGGCCATGCTAGTTGCCCGTCTTCTAGAGGCCTCTCATGCACTCCTGGCCGGGGCCTCCCTGTGTGTGAGCCCTTTGTGGCTGGACGACCTCGGTGCACTTGCTGGCAGGCTCCCCGCGGCTAGGTGGTTCCCTGTTTTCGCCCACCGAGACATTTCTAAAGGGTGATGTTCACGAGCGTGGTGCGTTTCTGTGTGCGCGCACATGCCCACGCACCCAGGCCACATAACACATGTTTTATAAGATTCACAGCACTTGGTGGGGAGATAAAGTTGATTTTAATGTTGTATTCGTGAAGTGTTTTACAAGCATAGGGGCAAGGAAGCTAGCTAGCCCTTTAGAGATTTCAGGAAATGGTCATTTTTTCCAGGAAAAAAATAACTATGGTAATCTAAAGTATTAAGCATGATTATTTTGAACATTTGTGGTGGCTGATTTCTGTGGGCTGTAGCAGAGTTAGGATTGCTCCCGTGAGCTGTAATTCCCACCTGTTTCCCACTCAGACGTTTCTCTGGATGCAGGGTGACGGGGGATGACATTGTGGAGATAACCCTGACTCTGCTCTAGTTACTCATTTTTAAAAAGTGAGCTCTGTGTAGGCTTTGGTACTTACACTGTTACCAGCAGCACATGCTGGGGTGCCCCAGCTGTGGTGAGAAACTGGGGACTGGGGTGCAGTGTGAGCAGCACTGGGGCTCCTGGTACAGGTCACCTGGCCCATGACCTGTCCTGGGCCGGTGATGCTGCTGTGCGCCCCAGCCCTGGGCACTGGGCCTGTGGCTGGGGCGCCTTCCAGATGGGAAAAACGTTCGATTTCTTCCCTTTCCACCCCCTCATCAACAGCGCCACACCTCTAGGGATCTAGGGAAGCAAAGTCGCCATTTTAGCCATTTTAGCCATTTTAGCATCGACGCCCCTTGCTGGGAGGGTGCCTGAGATTGCTACCTGGCCCTGCCTGGGGGAGGAGGGCTGCTGGGAACTAAATGCTGAGAAGGATGAACTTGAGAAAAGCCTCATTCTGTCTCTGGGTGGCTTCTCTGTAATCTCTAGGCCACTTACTGATTTTGAAATGACTGCCTCTTCCTACTTGTCCTTCCTATTATGGACTGGGAGGGTTTATTGAATAGACTAGGTGGTGCCTTTCGAGTTCTTTCCCCTTTCAGGTAAATGAAGAGGTTGTTTTTTCAGTTTTCAGGTATCCTTTTACAAATAATTATTAGATGAATTGAAACTCCTAGGAGTAATAATTAGAGAAGTGGAATTTGAAATAGTTACTCAGCTTTGTTTATGCTTTGGGTCCCGGCTTTCCTGGGAACACTTCATGTTCACGGTGGTTCCTGTAATCAGAGGCCTGTCTGCTGGATGACCACGCGGTGCCCTCCTTTGGGAGAGGTGGGACCCGAGGGACTGAGCGCCCCAGGGCCTTTCTTCAGAGCCGCCCGTGCTGGGGGGGACTCAGTCTTTAATCTTGTCACCAGCACCACTCCTTCGGAAGGAGAGATTCATTTCCTGTCTTTCCTCCTGGAGATCTGGGCCTAGAGTGCCTTGAGGAGCCCCGCCGCACCACTGCTGGAGAAGGGATGTGCAAAGCTCTTCTCCAGGCAGAGGGACATTCCGAAAGGCCCCTCTTCTATTTAAAATCAATTATTAATTTCGTTTGAAATAAGTTTCACTTAAAAGTGTCTTTTCATATATTTTATTTTACTTTTTAGAGAGAGGGAAGGGGAGGGAGAAAGAAAGGGAGAGATGCATCAATGTCTGAGAGAGAAACATTGATCAGTTGCCTCTCATATGCCCCCAACTGGGGGCCTGGCCCAAAACCCAGGCATGTGTCCTGACTGGGAATCGAACCAATGACCTTCTGGTTTGCAGGCCAGAGCTCAGTCCACTGAGCCACACCAGCCAGGGCAAAAGCGTCCTTTTAATTGTGACCTAAAGGACAGGTGTTCCCTGTGGCAAACTCAGCGAATCCCGATGAGCCCCCAGTTTGAGGATCACTGAACGTCATGTACTTTGGACCACCACGTACTCTGGGATTTGCAGGGTAATTTCAGTTTAAAACATTTTAGCCCATTGTCAAACCACGTAGGCCAACTTGGGCTTGGAAACACAGTCTGGTAGTCAGTCCCACTCCCGTGCCGTGAGAAGCCGCAGGAAGATGAAGTGGTGCTTCGGAGAAGGATGCCTCTGCCGCCCGTCCTGCCGTCTTCCCTCCCAGCTCTCCTCTCTTTTATGGTTTGTAGTCATAACCGAGATTTATGCTTGCTGCTCCGCAGGTCTTCTCCCTGCCACTGTGAGTTGGTGCGAACAGTCTAGAGATGGGCCTGGGTGACCCTTGAGGTGAACCTACCTGGATTCCCTGATACTTGGAGTCAGGCAGATGCCCACTCACTGCCCCGTGGACTGGGGGTCCGGGGGTATCGCCCTAGTTGAGAAGACACGTGGTCCCCTTGGTGATCTTGCCTTAGCAGTGACCCTGGTGGCACAACTCCCCTGTAGGTGCTGCTTACTGAGTCTATGGGGTGACACTCTGGGTCAGTTGTCACCCCTTTCACCCAGCAGTGTCCACCAAGAGGCCCTTCCCTCTCTCTGTGTGCCCTGTGACCCAAAGAGCTCACAGAAAGAGGGTCTTTAGGACAGGGCCACTTTTTCCAGCCGGGTGGGGCAGGGCCACTAATAGAGACAGGTACGTTAGTTGGTCATTTGTATGAATGGGTTAGTTTTCCCATAGTTTACCAAAAATGGATTTTGATGGAGAAGGGGAAAAAGTAACATTAATTAAACATCTTTTCCCCCTTCCTTTTGCATATTCTTTTGTCTTTTGTACACTTTTGAGAGTCATTTCAAATCTCTTATGCCATAAAGTAGCGACATCAATAAAACATATTTTTAATTAAAAAAAGACTTTATTTATTTATTTTTAGAAAGGGGAAGGGAGTGAACAGAGGGATCTGCAAATGCTGGGTTTTACAAACATGAACGTGAGCTGCTAGAAAGATTGCTGTCTTTTGAGGTGTGAGCAAGATGACAGTTAAGCTAGGGGACCATCATAAAAATCTAGAAGTATTTGGTCTTTTGATTTGCTTTACTAATTTGTTTCAGACCTCGCTTCGCTGTGGCAATGGCGCAGGGCGTGTCAGGGTGGGGCTCATGCCGGACAGACATCTGGGAGCTTCGTCTGTGGGCTCACGCTCAAAGGAGAGGTCTTGGCTCCACATCAAAAGATTAGCAAATGACTGTTGGTTTAAAGGTTCTAAGTTAATGTGAAATGTTTATGGCATGCAGAGGAGGCTCCATCTTTAATGATTCCCCATTCTAACTGATTTTTCCATCAAGTGGCCAGTTTCACGCTCTGCGCGCAAAGGCCAGGAGGGCCTGTGCTGTGGGAAGCCCTGGGCTGGCACTGGTCTCTGGATTTTTGTCACCTGGTTTTGTTTGAACAAGGTGGTGGGAATTCCTCTTCCTCTCAGTTTACGTTGAGGAAGCAAGCCTGGGGCCGGCAGTTCCTAGGCTAGGATGGGGTTTTGAGCCCCCTTCCTAGGGATTTGAGCCCCAAAGCCTGCACTGCCCAGCACTTCTTGGGACCTCGAAGTGTGCTGGAGAGGGGCTCTGGCTGCGGCTGCGGCGCTGCCTGGTGATCTGTGCCTCCTCTGAGGCTGCTGCCTGCATGGAGTCTTTTGTACGCGTCTTAGCTGTTGAAAAGACACCTATTAATTTTTCACAGGTGATGTGGGCCTCCTTGTTCTTGGAGGAGGCGTCTGCACCCATGTACCTCACTAATGACAGGTTACAGGATCGAGGCGAGATAATAGGGTCTTTTCATCTCCTGTCTGTAGAGCAAGGTGTGATGTCCCTGGTCGCTTCTAGGGGGCAGCAGCCACTCGTTTTTCGTCTCCTGCTGGCCGAGGGAAGGTTCCATTCTTGAGCGGTTTGCTTTTGACTCTCACTCTTGAAGGGGTGCAAGTCTTCAGGGAGTCCCCTGGGGCCCCATAAGAGCCTGCAGTGTCTTCCAGCTCTGCTTTCTGGGCCCCTCGCCGGACCCTTCGTCTGAGTCGCCGTCCACTCCCACAGATCCCTACCGACAGAGTGCAGGCGGCAGAGTCACTTGCTTTGGAATTCAGAGAATAGAGACGTCTTCCAGAGAGTAAAATCTTTTTGTCAGATCTTGTTGCCATCGATAACCACGGTAACAATGTTCAGATGCTTTGAGACTTTCCCCTGTGGGTGCGTGTCTTTATCCTGTTGGGAACAGCACTGTCACAGGGTCGGTTACCTGTTTTTCCTGTCTGCACTCCCCTCTACCTCACCCCCACCCCACCCCACCCCACCCCACCCCACCCCACCCCAACCCAGCCCCGGCCAGGCGCACGGAGCTTTAGCTTCTTTAGCTTCGGTTCTCAGTGACTCATTTCATAAGCACATGAAGGGGGGACTTCGGGTTTGTCATTTTTTAGACTTCGGGCCCAAGGCTGACACGTGGCTGACTTGTGCCTTGCTGAAGCGAGTGACTAGCTCCCGGTCCTCCGGAAGCACAGATATTCCTACTCTGGTCCTGACTCAGATCTTCTCTTGAGCGGCTGGAGCAAGTGATGAAAAGTAGGGTTGGTTGCAGTTCACACTGAGAAGCAAATTGGCCGCGACATTTCAGCCCTGCGAGGTTTTGTCTAGGGTTAGCTGAGAGTTCTCAGGCCTGACTCCACACTGATGGGCCCTCTGGGCTGCGCATCCTGGTGGTGGGCCTTTATCCGAGGACCCCAGAGCACTGGGGCAGGGTCGGGGTTTCCCTCCGGCTCCTCAAGTGGCTTCTCTCTAAGGCAGAGGCGTGCCTCTCAGCCTCACCTCTCCAGGCCCGCTCTCCGTTGTCTCATTGAATAATGGCAGCTAATAGATTTGCTAATGAACAGAAGAAATAATTGGAAATAGTGGCAGATCATTTGACAGTGAAGTGGTTTATAACTTCTGTTTATCAGATGATTACTATCATTATTATTCTTTCTGGTGGAGTTTTGGAGAATTCAGCCTGGTCTCCAGAGACCCATTTATGAGACATTTTATTTCTTCCTTTGTAATGCCTAGAAATACCTTTATTTCAGAGAAGTCCAGATCCGTCTTCCCCCGCCCCCTGCCCAGCCCTGTCTCCCCTTCCTTCCTGCTGCTCTCCCACCGCCTCAGCGGCTCCTCAGGCGGGGTGTCCCCTGCCGACCAGACTGCAGGACTCGGACGGCGGGAGGGATGCTGTGGTGTTTGTTTTTGCAGTTCCTGGATTTGGTTTAATGTACAATTGATTTTTTTAATGTATTTAATCATTTTTTTCTTACCTCATAAGGATTAACCTGCACAAACCTCATTTTATTCTAAGTGTGGCTTTGGGAGGAAGGGAGAAGAAAATTGAGTTTCTCTAGCTTATTTTATTCTTTCACTTTTTATTTTCCGAATGGCTTTTCCTGCCGAAGCAGCTCTGTAAAGTACAATGTATTTTAGTGGCCATTACTTACTCATTACTAACTGGTCTCTCCTGCTTCCCTTTGTCTGTAAACTAAGTACAGGGGCCTGAAGATAATTGGCAGCTCCCGCTCAGACCCGCCAATTACAGATCAACAGGGAGGCAGCCCAGGGATGGTTCGTGGTTGGCACTGGCTGCCCACCTGGCAAATGCCAGTTGCTCGGTGTCTGCCACCAAGTTGGGTCCTTTCCTAATTCTGTGCCTTGGCTTTGCTAATTGAGCCCCACGGCCTCCCCGATTCACAGACTCCAACCTCCTTTTATCCCTAGTGTGGTTCTCACGTCCACGGTGTCCGTCCTTTCTCAGTTCGGCCTCCGTGGAGCGTCCGTCGAGCATTAACGTGCACAGGCTCTGCTTTGGTTTTTCCCTCAGTGCCCTGGTGCCTGGAATGGTTAGGTGGCAGGCTCCAGGCACAAGATCGTCTCACACCCAGGGGTGTTCTGTGCAGTTTTGTCTGCTGCGGCCAAGTAAAGGCAAGTCTCTGTGGGTGTCAGTTTTGCCTCTTTTTGAGCATTTATCTGATTTGTGTTCCAGCTTATCTCCTTTGCCCTGGCTTGGGGGGTGGGGGGAGGTGGGGTTGAAAGTTGCATCTCTCTGTTGGGCTGCCAAGCTCTTGTGTAAGGCTGTTAGGTGCTGAAGTAGCAAAGCGGTCCCTGTGTTGTGTGGTCGTATTTCCAAGCAGAGTACATTTTTTGTTTGTTTGTTTCCTAGGTATTTGGCACCTGGGCACTTGGTTAAACCCTCTGTGGGATGGGCATGCGTCCTTATTGCTCAGCTCCTGGCAGGAAGTGGGCCCTCAGTACATATTTGTAGACTGCGTGCATGCATGGTATGTGTGTGTGTGTGTGTGTGTGTGTCCTCACTGATGTAGATGGTGGTGATGAGCCAAGGGGCTGGGGTGCACAGTTGCTGCCTGGCTGCCTGCTGGGAACTCAGGCTGCCATGTCCCCACTGCTGTGCACACTTTTGTGGGTGTGTAGTGTATCACTGCCACAGAGACCACACAAAGCGGGCATTTTATGAAAGGGAACATCAGAGGAAACATTACAACTGAGACCTTTATAGCCTTTCCATTATTATGGTTTAAATCTTGACCGTCTTTATGGGCAGTGACACAGGGACCAGCAAGACCGTGCTCACTCCCACCTCCTGTCCCCTCTCCACATCCTGTTCCGTGGCCGTGACCGGCGATGGTAAGCGTGCAGGCAGCAGAGCCGCTGTGCACTTTGTCTAGAAACAGCCCCTTTTGACTCAGAAGTTGGAAACTGGATGACTCACCATTCTGTTTGTTTTATTGCAACTGTCATTTCATAAAGTGCCCTGAGAGCTCTCAACTGTAAACGCCAAAATGAGGTTTTCGTCTTTCTTTTCTATTTTACCTCTTCTGTTATCTCTACCCTCTTCTTTCATGTTTCTCTTGCTCCTTCCCTTTCATAATTATTTTTGCTTTTATTAGTCTTTCTCTTTCCCTTCCTGCCTGCGCCCTCCCTCCCTTTGGTGGCTGCCATGGTGTCTGTAGTTGAAGCAGTCCCTGCTGACATTCTGGTCCGTTCTTTCTAGCTGCACCGCTGTCTGACCGAGAGTGCGAGCCCCCAGTGTCTGCGTGGTGCGCAGGCGGGAGTGGCCACGCACGGCAGCATTTAGAGAGTGTCCACGGGCTTCAGCTCCGGCAGGAAGTGCACGTGGGGTCATCAGTGTCTCGCCCTTTGTGCTGCTGCATTTTGTAAAGTCGTGGGTGTGTCTCAGCACCACCCCCTTCCATCTGTCTATTTCCTGGAGTGGCTACCCTGGTCACAGTGGGATCAAGAGCACTAGGGTTGTGGGGTGACCTCCAGGACGCCCGTGTGTGTATCCCTCATCAGAACGTCGTTTGCCAGGAGAGGGCCTGGGTCCTGTTTTCTTTTTCTCTGCTAAGATGTTATTTCACTGGACGTCCTGAAGTAAAGGTGCCTGCTCGGTCTTCTACCTCAGGTGGGGTATTGGGATCCAACATTTTTAGCACTTGAGCTCGCAAACTTTCGGGATCTTTTTTTCCTGCCATCTCTGACACTGTGGCATTTGCCTGAGTCACCTGATTGATGACATGAGCATCACTGGGTGTTAAACACCTGGCCGGGGAAGCAGGGACCCTCTGTGGGCTCACCCACAGGATGGCAGACAGATTGTAGAATCGTAATGAAGGGGGCGCGTCCCTGATGCTCATCTGCTTTGGAGCATAACAGTCCCAGCATGCACCTCGGGAGTGCCGGTGGGAAGCTGGCACGGTGTCGGGGGCTGTATTCCACATTTGTCAAGTTCGTAATCCAACAGAACTAATTTTAGAAGTAGCTAGTTATAATGAAAAAGAATAGTGACTTGAAATGCATAGTAGCTTCTCTTACACAAACGCTCCTTGTTTCCTTTTTCTTCTTTTTTAGAGGCCTTGGGGTATTTTTTGGGCTTCAGAGTGAGCCATCCTCTGAATTCTCTTGTAATACGATTTCTTTCCTATATGTGTCCAAGGACGGAGAATACTTCCATGTTGTGGGTAGGGGGAAATACAGTGTCATCACAGTTTTTAATAGATTCACGGCTGTGAGTTTTAAAAATGGGTTCTGTATATCTGCTGGGCGGCATTCAACATAAAATGCCATGTTTTCACCCACTTGGCTAGATGTCTGATTCAGACACAACCGCTGTCCCTGCTGCTGGAAAACAGAAAACCACAGGCTGTTAACTTAATACTCTTCCCTCTGGGGCTGGGCGGGGGTGAAGGGGGGTGCAGATCAAGAGACTCTCACTCCCCACAGGAGACAGATGTTCCCTGTGTGCTGGCAGTCTGAACAAGGTTCCAGAGTCTTTGGCCGTTCAAATTGAACCTCAGTGAGAGTGCCCTCTGTCCTGCTTGTGACCTGGACATTCACTCCTGGGGACCCGGAGCGACCTGCCAGGTGTCCCCTGCAGGCTCGCTGCCTATGCTGTCTCCTCTCTTCCTGGGCAGGGCCCGTTTGAGCGCAAGGACCAGCCAGTGCCTGCGGCCTGCGGCCTGCTTGTTCCCTGGCCTCTCTGCTGAGCTCTCCAGCAGGGGTGCCAATTCTTCCATTTAGCTGACTATTATATAGCCCTTAAAAGGGAAGGGTTTATTTTAGCTGGCTGCTATATTGATTGCTATAGGGACGTTTCTATTTTCACTGGCTGCTGTATTGACTGGGAAAGGGAAAGGGGCCGTATTGCCGGGAGCTGTCATACTGACTGTTACAGAAAAGATCTGTATTTAAGCAGTACCAGTGCCCTGGGATCTCCCAGGCAGGATATTAATGCTAATTCATCTGCTCACCCCCTGCTGTGAGTGTTATTTGTTTAAATCTGTAGATTCCCACAGCGCGTTTATATCCTCACTAGAGTGAGCTCTGCTCCCTGTAATTATTTAACATTATATGCTGATATAAATTGTAACAGTTAAAGAATGGTAATGAGTAGCCAAAAAAGAAAATAGAAAAGAAAGAAACAGGAAAAAAATTCAAAAAAAGGGAGGAAATAGATGAAAGCACATGAAAAGTACACACACTGTATTCATAAACGTGTGCGTGTGTGTGTGCATGCATATGTGACATGAGAAATGGCAGAGTCTGGTTCTGAAACGGCAGCGAACAGCTTCCTCTCTCCCATTCCTCACGGGTCTGTGCAGTGTTACCCAGTCCGTGTATCGCACATCTGCGAGTGCACAGATGCCCACATGCCCACGTCACCTTCCAGAAAGACCGTATTGTGTGTGCTCTGCTGAGTAGTCTGCACGTGTGTGTGCGGTTCCATACAGTGTGTGTGTGTGTTCCGTGTATCAACAGGAAATATATCCATTAGCGACTCAGCTTCTTGATGAGTAGTCAATGCCTGATTTTTCTTCGAGCTTCCGTGTTCCCGCAGGAAGCCTGGGCCTGAGACCCGTCTCCGGGGAACGCCAGGGGCAGTGCTCGGATGGGATTGAACCAACAGGCCATTGGGTGTCACTGTCGCTCTACTGGCTATAGTTGAAAAAGGGCTTTTCTGCTGGGAGACTGGGTTTCAAAAGAAAGTTTTTCTGCTCGAGTCCGAGGTACGGTCTGTTTGAGATCCCGTTTTGAAAGTAGTCATGTTGTCTGCTCTTTGCCATGCTCAGCCCTGGCATTTTAGTTGTTCTTGAAAACTGTCCTGATCGTGAGCCCTGCTTCAGAACCACCTGGAGCACAGCAGATGAGCACAGTGAGCGGGAAGTCCCACCCTAAAAAAGGGGCAGCTCAACTGCATTCTGGAGACACACTGAAGAGGGACAGAGGGTTTGGGCAAGCACTTTAAGAAGGAAAAGGAGAATCTCCTTGCACAGCCCAAATCCGGTGAGCACCTGCAGCCCCTCCGCAGCCCCTCCGCCACCCACCCTGCCTCGAGGAGGTGGGCTGAGGGCTGAGGACTGAGCCTCCCGCCGCCCGTCGTCGCAGAGGTGCGGCCTGCTCCTCCAGCTGGCTGCTCCGGCAGCATGGAGCCGCGCCAGGCTTCACCACAATTCATACTGTGTCAGTTTAATAAATGCACTACTTAAATTATGAAATTACAAAAGAAAAAAGAGAATGCACTTATTCAGACTCTTAATACATTAAAAATAAGGCATTAAAACTCTGACTTTTTTTTTTCTTCCAGAATCAATACTGAACAGGAAGGGTTGTAGACATTAACAGTCATGGACATTCAAACTCTTATACATAAATTATCTTAGAAAAATGCACATAAGACTTGAATAATGTAAATACATTAATGCACTTAATAATTTAAACATTAAAGCGCAAGCAGGAATTTGAGGCAGAGGCTGTTCTGAGGTAAGGGATTGGTCCTGGAACGCGTGTGCCCTAGGATCGATGGTGGGTGATTTCCCCTCGAGGCACCCCGGAAAGAGAGAGCCTGGCCGGCGGCAGCTCCTGTGCCAAGAATCCCTGGACATTCTGGGTCACAGCTGCCTCCCAGCCCCTGTTTTCATGTGTCCTGACCTTCGTCCTCAATTCTGTGTTCTCTCCAGGCCTATGCTTCTAATTATTTGTTGGTTAGAGAATTAAATACTTCCACTTCAAAGGACAGTGAACTTTGAGAATGTCTTGGTTGGGAAACCGAACCAAACTGAAAGACCCTTCACCCCACTCTGGCTGCCAGTGGCTGGGGCCACGGCAGTGGTGGGTCCTCGTATTGGGCGGCCGGGCTCTTGCCGGGAGCTCTTGTGACCCCGTGGCCAGTGGGTCCAGGGGGCAGCACTCGGACGGCCTTGGGGAGGGAGCCAGCGGGAGAGTGGAGGTGGTGGGCCGTGTCAGCCTCTGAGCGCTGTACGCAGAGATGGCAGGTCACAGGCCGGGACAGGGCCTGTGGGGGGTTGGACTCGCTGGTTAGTGAGCACGCCTTGTTTGATGTGCGTGTTTAGCCATTGCACAGACCGATGTCACTGTTTTCCCTTTCTTTCAAAATTGTATTTACAACAGCAGAGGCTCACTTGAGTGTTAAAGCCCCCTTTTCTGGTAGAATATGAGTGACCAAATTCAGTTTTTTTCCCTTGCCCATGGACATTTTTTTCATTGCCTGTTTAGAGAGGAGGGAAGAGAGAGAAGCAACGATGGGTTGCCTCCCCTGCGCACTCAGACTGTGGGTCACACACACCTGGACCGGGGATTGTGTGCACCCAGCCTGGGGATGGGACCTGCAGCCTAAGCATGTGCGCTGACTGGGAATTGAACCCGCAACCCTTTGGGTACAGGATGACGCTCCACCAACTCAGCCACGCCGCCAGGGCCGAGTTCTGTTTTTGACATCTGCCCTGTAAAGTGCCCCGGGCAGAACTGTGGAGCCCGGGCAGCAGGCCTCAAGTTTTCATTTATTAACCCCAGCGCTGTTCTCTGATGCTTCTGCAGCCTCATTTTATAGCCTGAATGACAGTGCGGAACTGGGAAAACTGCAGAAAGTGTGGTCCTGGGGACAGAGTCTGAGAACTTGTTATCTCTGTGTGGAGGGCGTGTGTTTGTTCGGTCAGCAACGCAGATGTTGTGCCACTGGGTTTGCCATGGGGTCGAGGGGCCCTTCAGAAAGGACTGTCAGTTGGTAGTGACCGAACAAAACCCGTTCTCATTATTGCCAGACCCGTTGGAGGCTTTTACTGGATCTCAGCTCTGCTTCCTGGACCTGTACGCGAGGTCGTCTCAACTGGTCCCAGGCCTTGTCTGTTCTGGCATCTGTGGCTTCGTTCGCCACCATTCCCAGCCTTTGCTGCCACCACACGCAGCCTGCTTTCCAGTGGATGTGGTCCCGAGCCAGCCCAGAGCCACCTGTCAGAGAGAGCGGCTACAGGCCGTCCTGGCGTGCACGGCAGCTGCAGACAGTGCTGTGCTGTGCTGCCCAGAGTGGCCAGAAGGAAGACCGTTCTTTAAAAACTGGTGGTCGGACGTCAGTTTGGAGAGGAGTCGCATCAAGAATGGGCACGGACTACCTGGGAGTGGACCGCAGGGTTAGTCGATCGTCTGTGGGACG
>PVIA01000469.1:116097-364066 GCA_004024845.1 Tonatia bakeri
AGTTGCTTGTCCAGCCTGGAGCAGCAGCGCGTTTCTCCTGCCCTCACTTCCTGCTTCATCCCGTCGGCGGTGGGGGGGGGGGGGGCAGTGCAACAGGGAGCCTTCGAACCCTGGGGAATTGGATTCTCTCTGGGTTTGCTGGTCACACCCAGGAGCGCTTCCTTCTCTTCCCTTAAATTCCAAGAAATGTCTCGTGGCCTTACTGGGTAACAGGCTTATTCCAGACGGGCATGGAGTGGAAGCGGGGCGTGGGGTGCTGGGGCAGCCGCACCGTCTGGTGGAAGGCGGAGTGAGCAGAGAGCGCCGATCAGGGGTCAGTTCACCCCTGTGGTCTCTCCCTGTGCAGGTTCCCTTTGAAGACAGAGGAGTCAGGTTCATTAATTAAAGGAGCCTGGCTCAAGCGCCCTGTAATTATAGGTGCTAGAAATCTGAATTTTAAGAGGTCTGTGCAGCTGCATTTTGAAAAATGTAGGGAGGCACCGAGAAGTACAGGCTGTGGGCAAGAATGTGGCTGAACCGGATTTGGGAGGTTTAGGTTTTGGCAGAATTCCTCTTCAAATTCATATTTATTCTTTGTTTTTCTTTTTTATTCATGGGGAAGCTAAAGCTTTGAATTAATTTGTTCTGTTGTCGTGAAGGTTACACCCTGTGGCGGAGAGACCGGCAGTGTCGGAGGGCGAAAGGAACAGCTGTAAAGCAGAGGCTTAGTTTCTAAGCAAGCCGGGGTAGCTTCGGGCCCTCGGGACGCAGTTTTGAAAAAAATTAAATGACTTCTTTCCTGAAACGAGTGAAGGAATGGGAAGCAGAAAGTAAATCTGAATGTCACGTAGGAAGATGAGTCCTGGGTGTGTGCGGATCTGGCTCCCCCCCCCCCCAGGAGTGTCCCCTCTGTTGTGAATCGCTGTTTAGTGTGGACCCAGAGTGCAGACAGCGCCGTCCAGGCTTTCACTCGAAGTCCTGGCCTGACCCTTTCTCTCTCATTTCTCCAGTTGTTTGTAGGGTGACCTTTTGCTGCGGGTGCCTTCTCCATCTCCTTCTTTTTTAAGTTTTTCTATTCAATTCTTTTTACTCCTTGTCAAAAATGTTTAATTCAGTCTGTGACTCTGCATCTTTTCAGTTAACCATGGTTAATTTGGGATGTGGATGGGGGCAGTTAAGATGAGTAGGGACCCTTCCCCCATCCCCCAAGAAGGAAAGAAGAGGTCAGTGGTGAGCAGGGTCACCAAGGCTGGTGTGACCGAACACATGGCTGAGCACGGCTGAGCGCAAACCAGAGGCCGCCGGGAGCCCCCTTTCTCCTCGTCGGCGTTGTCTCCTTGGGGTGTCACACGCTGTGTCCCACTGCACAGCTGGGACCCTGCCCCTCCCTTGGGGGTTGCGAGGGGCTGAGGAAAAGTTGCATGTAAATAGAAATGTGTCTGTATTGTAGGGTGACTCTCGGTGCTCTTCCCTTACGTTCTGGAGTTATGTGTGTGCATTGGGAACTTCCCATGAGCTGGAGGAGAGGCGTTGACGACTGTCGCTGCTGCATTTACAATATGCAGATTGCAGTTCCAATTAGATTGAAACCTCTATTTAGTAGAGTGGTTTGGTGAAATAAATAACTTTTGAAGAAGGCCTACTGTATATAATAAATGCACACTTTCCCTTCAGCTGCTGGCCTGGAGCGTCCTGCCTTCAGACGCTTGCCCCAAAGTGCTGATTCAGAAGCAGGCAGCACCTCTGGGCCCTTCACAGAAGCAGTGCTTCTCCTTTGCTCTCCGGGCGCAGGGGCTGCATCCTTGATTTACAGGGCTCGGCTTGTTAGCGCCGCGGAGGGGGGCGGTGTGAAGGTTACGGTGTCCGTCCTGTCCTCTCAGAGAGAGTGAGGCTGTGTGTGCGTGTTTCTCCCCGTGTGCTGCGGGTTGTGGTGGGGTCCAGGTGCCCCCCTCCACCCGAGTGAGTCAGTCAGATGCCCGCATCCCTTTCCCACCCTCTGTCCTAGTGTCCTCCAAAAGGGTGGACGGGTTTGAGAGCCTAGCTTGGGATACCCCCCTTTCTGTAACCCTCCTTCTCAGCCCAGCCGTGACAAACCGACAGATAATTAACAGATCAGGTCCTCCTGGTGGGGGCGTCCAGAGTCCCTAGTCCCCGATGCTGGAAGCTGCCCTTGCTTTGCCTTCAGCAGCTCTGCCCCGGGTGGAGGTGTTCTAAGCGGTCCCAGCAGAAGGCAGAGTGCTTTGGGAAAAGGGAGTGGAATGCTCTTTGGAGGAGAGTGCTTAAAAGGGAGAGGGGGGCCGTAAGGTGCCCAGCCTGAAAGCGCCTGGTGAAAACACTTGGGCCTCCAGGGTTGCGGTCCTGAACACCCTGCCTGTCTCAGCGACCGGTGATCTGAGTTACAGCAGGATGCCTGATTACAGAGAACATTTTGAAGGCCACTTAGTCTCAGTTCGGGCTGTGCATTAGGCTAATCCTTTGCTGTAACGGTGGACTGGAATTGCAAAATTGGAAGTACATGGTCTGTCGTATTCCAGCTCTGGCATTAAATATCTCTATACCGGTGCTGCCCTGTGGGGCTTGTTCTCAGCTGCCCGCCTTCTCTTGCCCCAGTGGAAAGAAGAGCTCGTTGTGAGAGTGTTCTCATCTGCTGACCAGTGACTTTTAAAAAGTACTTTTGTACTTCTCTTATGTGGTCACTTTTCTCATCTTCATGATTTGAAATATTAACGTGCAGATAAATATAGCAACACGCAGGGGCTACGCGTAGGCTCAGGTCCTTGGGCCTGGCATGTTGGAGCAGAAATACCTAATTGCATCAAAACCACTCTAAGTTCATGTATGTGGAGCCCATCAAGCTGAAAGCATCCAGACAGCATCTGCTGTTATCAAATCACTCATGAATCCAGCTAATTAAAATAGAGCTTCATTTTTCTGAACCATTGTTTGGCAGGAATTCGAAACGGGCCTAACCCAATTTCTGCGTGTTTATGAGTCTTTATTATATCAGAGGTACTTTTCTGTAAATGTACAGGGCAGTGCTAAATGAATTGATCCACGCAGTAGCACTGGAGACGCACTGTGGACTTGCTAATGATTCCTCTTCCAGCTTTCTGGTTTCCAGACACATTTTTTGAAAGCTTTATGTCCTCTTTTTCCATTCTCTACTCTTTGTCCTGCTCTTTTTTTTCTTTTACCTTTGCCCTTTTTATCTTTGGAAACAGGACACACTTTTTATTTGTTTCCTCCCTTAATGAAGACTTCTCCCTTTTCTTTTTGTTTTTCTTTTTTCCTCTCTTGCTGTTTTTGCCCTTCTTCTAAGGATAGGACTTGCCTCTCCCTTTCTTTATTCCTGTTTTCTATTTCCTTCTGTCTCCACACTTCTCTCTCTCCTTGTCTCTCCTCCCCTTTACATTTTCTTCTGACATTTTCTTCGGTGCTTTTCCTCTGACCTCCGCCTTCCCTCTCGCCTTTCCCTGTCCTCCCACTTTCCTATAATATGTTCTTACACCTTTGTCTCCACATGTGAGTGCAGACTAGGGCAGCCGGCGGGTGCCCACGTGGTGCAGGGATCTGGCTGTTGGGAGGTGACATCAGCCTGCTTGCTCCTCTGAATTTGCTTGTGTGCTTGATTTTAGGTGTTTAAGAGATTTTTCAAACCACATCTACTCCACTTTATAGCCTAATAACCCTACTTTGAAGATCAAAAGTATTATATAAATGCTAACTAATTACTCCTTGTAGCAGTTCATCGAGTCCCTGGGCAGTAGCAGTTCCATTTCACAGATGAGGGAGCAGCAACAGGACAGGGGCGTGACTTGCTAGGGAGCCGCCGGAGAAGTAGGCGGCCGAGTGAGAATAAGAACAGATCATCTTTGGCGTAGAATCTTTGACCACCACCCCCTGGCAGTTTACTTTCCTCCCCGCAGGACTTGTGCGTCTGTAAGATGATGTTCATGTACTTCTCTTCATGTACTTTTAGCCTTCTGGACTGCCATTTGTAGTCTTCAGATGTTAAATGAATTTCTAGGTAATTCCTGGGAAAGAAGGATGCCAAACCACTTATGGGCTGGTGAACCCCTGTCCATTACAGTCTCGGAGCAGAGCGCTCACTCTCCGATTCCAGCAGCTTCCAGTAAGTGGGCCCACGTCACACACGCTGGCCCTGGTGATCACAGCGCTGTAGGAAGTGCTGCCGTGTTTGATTGAATTGAGCCATTCTGCAGTGACGTGTGTATGAAGTCGTCTCTTGCATTACTGTGGCCTTTATTACTGCTAATGCATCCTGACATTACAGGTGTAGCCTTGGCTCTCCCAGAAAGGGCAGAGCTGCTCTTACCAGGCTTAAGAGCAGGATTCATGAAACTGTTATACAGTGAAACTGGTGTTCACATTTAGTTAATAGGCAGAGTAAGGGAGATGCTTTTATAGAAAAGACAGCCAAGTGACAGAGGCCTGTAGCAGTTCTTCACCCAGCATTGTTTCAGAAGGGGGATCAGTGCGTCTTGTTCTCCTGCAGAGAGCCAGGGCTGTGGATAGAAGGTTCAGGAAAGTAGATTTCAGCTCAGTCTAAGAAGGACTCCTGAAGATGAATTGACCATCTCTCCAGAGAATGTTTCTCTGTTCATTATCAGCATTCAGATGGAGGCTCACTGATCCTTTGTCAAGGCTGTTGAAGAGGGGGGTCCTAGATCATCTGGGGACCCGAGGGCCTGAGGTCTCTTTGGCTTCCTTCCTTGTCTTAGATGTAACGTGAAAGCAGTGTCTTTGCTTGTTCTTCTTCACTTTATTAAGTGCCGGGTATGCTGTGCCGACCCAGTGAATTCTCAGTAACTATTCATTATTTAATTGCTGGCTTCCTGCTTCTTAATCTAACTTGGATAAAACTATTCTTGTTCCGTTTAGGAAAACCACCATCTCTGGCCCCTTGTGGAAGGAGTCATTCTGGATAGCCACATTTTCTAGATGGCCATTGAGATCCATATGAAAAGAAGGCAAAATACTTTAAAACCATTGGCTGGGAATTATATGGAAATGGTTTATATACTTTCTTGCTTCATTAGGCAGTCTCTCTGGAATAGAGTTTAGTCCTGATGACTCAGTATTGTCCTGTTACATCGGAATGTTTGTGCTGTGTTATGTTGTAAGTGTAGCTCTGTTTTCAAAACATGGTGAAGTATAGGTATGCTGTCCCCTCCCACACTGCAAACAACCCCACCTATGCTAGCTGACTGCAAACGGGTGGATGTTTTGAGGTTTTTGTTTGCTTTTCATAGACATTTGTTGCTTGGCTCATTTTTTCCCCTTCCTGGTGTTCGTTCTGCAAGTGTCTCTTTAGAAGCTGGCTTGTTTCTCCTTTCTCGTTCTCAGTTTCTGATCTTCTGTGATTGGGATACCAGCTACCTAAACTTGAATACAAAATAAATAGGAAGTAGCGGGAGTAAAGCTTTGCTGTGTATATAAGGTGTGGAATTCGTAATATCCTTTTCGGCAGCAGTGATTTCTTCTCCCCTTCTCTCTCCTTCTTCCTCTGGGTTGGTTTTCTCCTTTTTTAATTGGATGAGATGGGAGAGCTCTGGGACAGTTGGGTCTTGTTCTTGACCCAAGCCCATATCCCTCAGGGGCCCAGGAATCACAGGCTGCCTCGTGGAGTTAACTTAAAAATTATAAAATGACATGGCTGGATGGAGCACCCAGGAGGTCACCTGTTTAAACTCTTACTTTGCAGAAGGGAACTGAGGCCTGGCAGGGACCTGAGAGGCTGGGGTTCAGGACCCGTCAGTGGCAGGGTGGGACTTGGGGTGTGGGTTTCTTGAGACCCAGCCGCTGTCTTTCTGCCCGGCCACTCTACCAAGTTCCCTTCTCTACCCGCTTCGAGCAAAACCTGTGTGAATGAGAAAATAAAGGGTTCGTTTAGGGAAAGTTGTGGAGAAAATTCTCTGCTGGCCATGGGCAGGGTCAGAACTGAAGTACATAAACCAGAAAGCCTGTGCATTGCAGCGTTTGGCTCTGTTTGCACTTAAGGACGATATCGCTGTTGTAGGAGAAGCTTTAATCCTTTCATTCAAATTTACAAGAAATGCTGTTTCCTTTTAGTTAAAAAAAAAAAAAAAAAAGTCCAAGAGTGCATTTGATTTGAGGAACCAAAAGTCTAGAAAATGTATCCGGGAGTCCTCGTCAATTTGGGGCATAATGAAATATAACAAATACTCAATAAAAGCTCCTTTATTACTTTAACTGTTTAAATGTGGAGTTTTTAGCCATCAGGTTAATGTTTTGGTATCATTTTTTTATTTGATTGTGAGCACTTTTCCAGGTAGCTCTGCCACTCGAACGCTAATCAGATTCCCCTAGATGAATGGTGCTAGCTGCAGCCTGACATCACCGCAGTTTTGCTCCGACATTATTTTATTTGGTTTTCCTGTAAAAGTTAATAACTCTGTGTCCATGTGTTTAAACAGGCAAGAAGAGGGAGAGAAAGGACAAGGAGCAGAAAACGATGAGTGATGTCTCAGGAAGCTTTTGCCAAATTGAGGCAACGTGGGGGTTTTTGTAATTTCAAAGTAGCTCACCCTGTGAGGCGGGTGCGGAGAACCAAGGTTGCAGAGCAAATGGTAATTCATAACCCTTCAGGTAACAAAAAGTGAACTTCCCTGTGTTCCAGACCGAGCTGGAAGGAATTAGTTAAGAGGAAGGAATTGATTTAAGAGAAGGCGGCAGGTATTCCCTAGAACTGATTTGCTTAATGGTGAGAATTGTTAAAATTTTGCGTTAACTGTTAAGTGAGTGACATGCTCCTGCTAGGTTACCACGAGGGGTAAGAACGGCAGATGTGGGGCATGAGACCCTCCCTTATAACTTCCTGTTTGAGGCAGTGGGCCTGCCCTGAGAGTCTCTTGGCCAGGATGGCTCTGGCGCCTGTAGGCGTTCGTTGAATCGTCTATTTTTAAAAGTGTGTTTACGTCCTGGTAGCTGTGGTTGTGAATAGGGATGCTCATGATGTTTAGTGAAAGGTGACTGAATGTTTAAAGCCATGCTGGTTTACCGTTTGATTCTTCCTGTGTGCAGTGGATTTCCTTGCTGAGCTAAACATTTCTGAAGTGGGGTTCACTGGAGAAGGCAGCTGGAGCGATGGTTCTTGATTTGGTCCCTCTTCCGAATTTACACCCTGGTGCTGGAAGTGCAGATCTGACAGTGGGTGTGAGAGTCAGTCCCACAGTCGTCAGAGAGCAGTGGCTCTCGCATCAGGCGCCTGTGTCGGGCGGAGCCCTGTCCGCCACACTCCTTGTGTGGGTAAGTCACTTCTGAAGACACGTGCAGCGGGGTGGCCTGTGTTAGGTGATGCTTTCTCAGAACGTAGAACCTCATGTGGCGGTGGGGTGCACCTGACGCCTGGAAGCCCAGTTATTGCCAGAGGTGGTTCCCTGACTCTGCAGCCGTGGGAGATAAGCTCTTCTGTCCCCTCCCAGTGACTGGTGTCCGCGAGGAGGGTGACTTCCCTCGGCGAGGAGCTGATTTCATCCGAGCGTTTGAATAGAAAGAGTTTGTAATCCCTGTCATCTTACTGTAAATTCGAAAATTTTTGAGCCTGCCAGCTTGCTGTATTATGAATCATACTTTTGGAACTCATACTGCTAATTTTTTTTCTTAGGCCAGAGAAGAATCTAAAATAGTAGCAGGAACTAGGACTTGGGGGTCTTTGCATTCGTAGCATATCTTAATTGTTTACTTTCTTTTCCTTTTCAGTGGATCTAAAAGTGATTTCAAAGCTGCCACATTTGCCATTTTATTTTTAAAGTTTTTGTATGCAGCCCTGGCTGGCACAGCTCAGTGGATTGAGCACCGGCTTCGAACCAAAGGGTCACCAGTTCGATTCCCAGTCAGGGCACATGCCTGGGTTGCAGGCCCGGTCCCCAGTGAGGGCCACGTGAGAGGCAACCACACGTTGATGTTTCTCTCCCTGTCTTTCTCCCTCTCTTCCCCTCTCTAAAAATAAATAAATAAAATCTTAAAAAAAATTTGTATTACAATATTTTAAATAATGTACTGTCTAATTAAGCAATATCCAGCCTAGAGGCCAAAGCAGTCTCAGGTTAACTGTGAAGGAGTCCAGGTGGGGTTGGCGGAAAATTCCTCTTTTTAATGGGGAAGGCGGGTACGAGTTAATCCAGTAGGTTAAGTAGGGTGCTACCTGAGAGAGGGAAGATTGAGTACAAAAGCAAGAAGCAAGCAAAATGTGACCCTACGGAAAGAGCTAGGCCTTTACTTCCTTACTCGTCTTTGGCACGGTAAAGAGGAAGGGCTTGAGGTACCCTTCTTTCTTTTTTTTTTTAGATTTTTTAAATTTATTTATTTTTAGAGAGGGAAGGGAGGGAGAAAGAGAGAGAGAGAGAAACATCAATGTGCAGTTGCTGGGGGCCATCCTGCAACCCAGGCATGTGCCCTGACTGGGAATCGAACCTGCGATGCTTTGGTTCGCAGCCCAGGCTCAATCGATTGAGCTACGCCAGCCAGGGCTTTTATTTCTATTTTAAAAAAATGTGTTTCTTCTTCTACACCACTGCCCATCACCTGTTTGCTAGGTCGAGGCACACAGGTAGCGTGGCCTCAGGATGGTGAGCCTGCACTCCTGTGGGGGCCGGCTGTGCCGACTCGGCCCTGTGCTCACGTGGAGCTCCTTCAGTCATCAGTCATGCGGTCTCTCCTCATTTCCTAGGTTGCTTAGGTAACTCCCCCCTTACTTCTGTGAAGTCGTGTCAAACAGCCGTAAGACAGATTCTTTAAAGAAAAATGATTTTATGTCCCCTTTATCCATCCTGCCCCCGCCCACCTCTGGCAACTCCCATTCCGTCCCCTGTGTCTGTGAGCTTGTTTTTTGTTTCTGCTGTTTGTTTGTTTCATATTCCACGTGTGAGAGATCCTACAGTATCTGTCTTTATCCGACTTATTTCACTTAGCATATGCCCTTGAGGTCCATGCATGTTGTAGCAAATAGCAAGATTTCATTCTTTTTTGTGACTGAGTGTGATTCCATTGTGTACATGCCACAGTTTCTTTATCTGTCCATCCACCGAAGAACACATAGGTGGTTTTCATATCTGGGCTATTGTAAATACTGACACTTTTGTCATTTTAAATTCTTTTACTGCTGTCTTTTGGATTTATACTATTTCTAGACCATGACTACTACTTTTGTAATAAAATCTATTTTTTAACATTTAGTCCTTCTCCATTTTGGGGGGGCAGGTTGTCTGGGAGGAGCACCATTTATTGACGGCTCCAAGGTTTTAGTTCTGTGCTGTATGTGGAGTGATGGCAGATGGAGTCTCTTGGTCCAGAGCTTACCTTCCCTGGACTCTTGCGCCCATCTCATTCCCCTGAGAGCAGAAGGTGGCGCGCCGCGCTGTGAGGGGCCCTGCCCTGCCTGCTGGTCATCTGGTCAGTGTCTAGCCCCCAGTGATGACCTCATGCTTGGAGGCTCACTCTCTGTGACGTAGCCTTTCTTCATCCCCTTCCTAGTCACCTGCCCTCTGTAGTCGCCCTCCCCCCCATGGTGCATGCTAGAGTTGACCCGTCTCCATCTGGCCCAGTCTTCAAAAGAAAGGGGAACTGAAGCAGCGTTTCATCTGCTGAGCATCCGAAGGATTTGGAGGGTAACAAGTAACCTTCAGAAACCTCCTGTGGTGGAGAGAAGGGGACTCGGAAGTAGGGGCAGCGATATCGTTAGGACAGTCCTGGGGACTGTGCTACATAATTTGAGCGTTGGAGTCACCGGCCACCGTCCCTGAGTGAGCTCACGGCTCTCCCAGGGAGCCTCTTGGACCCTGAGTCATCACATTCCTTCGGAGTGATTCAGCCTAACAGCTCGACACCTTCGTTAATTTTACAATATGAAGCCTGGGTGCTCTCTGCTGCTGCTTTAACAGTGCGGGGGAATCAGAGGGGCAAAGAAAATATAAAACCAAGGGCAACTGGAAGGAGAAGTCAAGGAGCTGTGGAAAGACATTGTGTTAAGAAATTGAACTCCTTGCCTTTTCTTGGTATCTCCTGGGGCTGAGCACCCAGGTCTTGCCACGAGTCGCTGGCATGTAAGTGCTTTATCCCTGCTCCTGGCACGCCGGCCCAACCGCCGACTTGCGGCCAACTTGTTTACCTCCTCTGCTGAGGTCACTGCCACCGTGATCCGTGTATAATGGCATTTTCCTCCTCTTTTCAGAATGGAGGCTTTTACAGTTTCTTATCTAAACAGGACTTCAAACAATTTACTGCCAGTTGGATTTCAAAGCCAGGGAAAGGCAAATGTCATCCCTTTTTTCTCCCCTCTTTGGGTTACCGCTTTGTTGGTTGCATCAAGAACTAGAGGGGCTGCTATCCAAATTCAGGTGGGGGTGCACGGGGACAGGGCATTGAAATTTGCTTTACTCTCTCTGTGAAGGGGAAAATGCTTTTCCTTCTCAACCTTTCCTAAAAAGGAGCTTTGATCTTCTCAACCCAGAAGCAAGGGTTTTCATTTCCTCTGCGGGGGCCAGTGTGAGCTCTGCAGCCCCTCCTGGGGCACGGCGCCGGCCACTCCCAGCAGAGCGCTGCCTTCCCGGCTCTGCCACGCAGCCGCACCGGCTGGCTCCCCTGGGGCACAGGATGGCACCCAGCATCTTCTCCAGAGTCACCCTGACGTCTCTAACATCACGTCACTTGATGTTAGTACATGCTGGTTTTAAATGCTTTTTATTCCCACATACACTTCTGGAAAAGCTAGTTTAATAAAATAACCAAACAGTGGAATTCTGTCTGACAAGCAGTTCGTGCAGTATTTTTAACTGGGGCCAAGAAAAATTTAAATGCAGAGACATTTCACTTGGAAAGGCAGTTTTTATACATACGGTATTGCCATTTTCATAAATGCTTTTACAACACATACCAGTGTGTTTGAAGAGAGACTAGGGTCAATAATGCGTGCTTTGGGATTCCCTGAATACAGATTCACACAATAGACCTGAAAAATACTGCATTCTGTTATGTCAACTCCTGTGCACTTGTCCCAAAGACATATTATTTCTTTAATGTGAAAAACAAAAGGACAGAGGAAAGTAAAACAAAGGAAATTAGGGCCCACGGCTTAATTAGTATAGGGTTGCAACCCAGACCAACAATGGGAAGGACACTGTGACAAAAACCAGGAAATTCCAAGTTGAAAGAGAGGCTCTTCCCTTTAACTCCTTGAGCGCTGGGGCTCTGCGGCGGGCTCCCGTCTGGGTGCGGAGGCTGCCTCAAGTACAGCTCACCGGCTCCATTTTCGAACTTCCTAGCTTTTGTTGACTTCCACTCCCCCCCCCACCCCCGCCTCAATGCAAATAAAATATATTTTTGTGGGTGTGAATTGTAGATACCCAGGCTAAAAGTACCTCTTGATTTTGTTACCCTCAGAGAAGGAGAAAGAGCAAAAAAAAAAAAAAAGAATCCTGTCACTGTCATCTGTTCATTTTTAATGAGCCATTTTAAAAAATTGAAAATAAAAGAGGAAAATGAATAGGTGTTGAACCAGCCCGTGATATGTAAATGCCAACTAGTAATTACCTAAAACCTCAATTTTTATTCTGTTTCATCTTGCAAAACATTTCATTTTCCCTGAGTGAAAACACTTCATTTGGGTTGTGTGACTTAGCAGCGGAGCGGCCGCCCCAGCTGCATGGCCGTGGCCTCCGGCTAGGGGGCACTTTGGTTCCGCTCTGGGGCTGCCGGCGTGCCGCGTCCACCTCAAGGTTATTCCCCTCTTGCCATTCCAGTGGTTTTGCTCCGAGCGGTCGGTGGCACCCCTCCCCCACTCCCACTCATCTGGTTTCGGGGAGCCTCGTTCCGCCTTGTCCTTGCGGAGGATCGTATTGAATTTTGGCTGACCGAGGCTTCTTCTGCATATTAACTTTCCCCTCTCACCTGCCTGCTAGACCCTCGGCTTCCCCGAGTCGCATTTCACACCCTGCCAGCAGCTCTCTGCCAGTCTCCCCTCTTCCCTCTGACGTGGCTGTCGAACACCATGGTCTCTATTTTCTGTTTATTGCCTCTTCTTTTTCTTCTTTCTTTTCATTTTGGTGGGTTGGGGTGGCTGTCCTCAATTGAACCTCACACCCACTTGCTCCACTGCCACACTTACAGTGATAATTCCCACATGTCCTTGCACACCCATAGATTTTCTCTTACTCTTGTTTGGCGTCTGACACCTTTTGGATGTGTTCGTGGAGCATCTTGGGATGTGGCCATGGGGGGCCCTGCTTCCAGGGTGCCCACTCTCCTTGTCCCAACTAGCAACAGAGCCTGGAGTTGTGAGCGGCAATCAGAGAGGACTGATACAGAAAACCAGAGTTATGTTGTCCTAGGACCCTGGCGTGGAGAGTGCTTTGCCAGAATCTCAGGGAACACGGCCTCTTTAGTGAGATCTATGGCTTCATAATTAGCCTGCTGCCTTTTCGTCGTGAGTGCTGGCATCAGCGTTCTGCGGTGTGTTTCTCTGATTAACAGCTGCTTTGCAACTATTTCCTTGTGCCACCGATGACCATATTTGTCAAGGAACTCCTGACAGAGTACTGATTTCTTACTAAAATGCAGCTTTTCCCTTTGAAGAGGTTCTCCTTCTCAGCAATGCCCAGCTTTTAAAAAGTCAGTCCTTGTTAAAATTCGTGCGGCCTTGGTTTACGGGCTTGTTAGCAGGGTTCTGGGCACCTCTGTCCCTCGTGCGAGCAGAGGAGTTCCTCATGGGCGGTTTGACATCCTGAGCGGCGGCGCAGGTGTGGTGGCCGAGTTGGATGGGGTTTCACCTGCACACCGGTCCTTTTCTTTTGCCCTCTAGTTGTGATCTCTCTGGGTCAGAAGGGACTTGGCTTTGGTTTTTAGTATCATTAATTTTTGAATATTTTTAATATTTAAAAATGGCTAATGAAGGCTCACATTTTAGGAGATAGATGTGTATGTAGCACACAGGAGTGCTGGAATTGGTGACATTCCAAGTAAGTGTCACTGGAGACAATGCATCAGGTTTACATGTCAGGTGCAGAGTGCTAAGGCTCCCTCAAACCCCAGGTTCGTTATTAGGCGAGCTCCGTTCTTCCGTCCCCCTTGTGCGGGAAATGAAGTGTGCGCTCTGGAGATGACAGCGAGCAGGTCTGTGTAGGGGAGCAGAGAACACACAGGAAGCAGCCCTTCCGTGAGGACTGGCAGGAACCTCGATCCTCTCACTGGGGATTACTTATCCCGCACAGTGCATTTAACAGCACATAGTTCATCGTAGATAGCCCCTGAGTATACTGTATTCCATTGATTTATACAGTTACAAATCCTGGTCTCTCAAACACAAATCTCTCTCAGTTGGCCAATCATCTTGGAGGCAAAGGTGTTTTCAACCTGAAGTCCCCTGTTTTCCCCCCAGGATGCTGACAGTCACTGCAGCGGAGACACTGCAAAGGCAAGAATTTACTCCTCTTTGTACTCCATTTCCCCTCTAACTTTAAGTGATAAACAGTGAAAATCACCAAAACTCTATAAAATAGTAGAGTTGATGGTAGCAGGGTTGTCTCACTTTGCTTTGTGGGAGAGGGAGGCAGAAGACAGGGTCACAACAATTGGGTGGCAAGAAACTTTGCTTCTGTTTTCCTCGGAGTTCATCGTCCCCGTTTTTGTGCAGCCAGCTCCTGCTCACTGGAGGTGCGCTCATTGCGAGAAGGGAGCCAGCACCATGGTGTCATGGTTGCAACAGCAAGTGGCTGCAACTGCACACCAGGTGCTCGGTGCCAGGGTTTTCCCTGGCTTGCTGCACTCCCACAGCCTGCGTGCTGAAGCTCCGGTCTCCGTTTCACATCGTTGACATTGAGGTGGAAGATTTGGCCTGAATTCATGTAATTTTGTTGGGCGCAAATATAACCCATGAACGGTCACATTCATCTCCTAATTAGAAAATCAAACGGTGATACAGGAGAGGCTGCAAGCACCCCATCACTTCCTCCAGAAAAGTGGGTCGTGTGTGCTGGCCCTCTGCAGAGCACGGAGCCAGCGGAATTGTTTCACGAAGTTTGTGAAAAGTGGCCGACAACAGGAGAATGTCAGATGTAGACCAACTGCACTGTCGTGTGTTTACTGTGTTAAAATCTTTGCATCGAGGGTAAAGATTTCGGGGAAATCTATGTATATGTGCCGTGCTTATAAAAGTCGAGATTGGACAGGCCCTTGTCCCCTTGTTGCAGTGCCAGTTCCCTGGGCAGAGGGAGGAGAGTGGAAAGTAGCTGAAGAAATTAGTGGCAGGAGGAGAGAGGTTTTCATATGTTCACACTTACATGGAGCTGCTTAGCTGGGTATCTTTCTTATTCAACACATTATGTTGAGGCTCTTAGTTTGGATGCTTTATATTTTTGCATCTGGTGTAGTGATATCGATGCTGTTAAATATGTGATTTGCCTGTCGCCTGCATTTTCAGACAAAGATCAAGAGGAACATAAACAAGCCCCAAATATACTTTATGCAGGTGTTTGGCAGTATTATTTTATATGGCTTGAAATTAGTGAATGGAAACTTTAAAAGAAATTGTTCATATTTTTGCAAGTTTGAAGTGTGCCGGGACTTTGTCAAATTCCCGTTAAAATAAATACATCAATTTCATCTCCCTTCCAAATTCATTTATCTTGCTTTTTTAAAAGGTGTTTTCTACTTTACCTGATGTTTAAATTGGATTCGCTCGTTTATGCTGTTCTTTGCTATATCCCCTACGTTTTTCTTAAATGAATTACTAATGACAGAGCACTCCATCATCCCCTCTCTACAGCCACTTTAAGGAAAGCATGGTGATCTAAACCTTTTAACCTATTAAAGATGATTTTTCCCAATTGAATCAGACCCACCACAGGTGTAATAACTAATCATTTAAACTACACCTGCTATTATGTATTTTTAAGCCATTATGCGTGTTGGATAGATGATAATTCATGTTTATTGCATTGTCCGATGGATCCGTTTTGCCTACACTAGGCTGATTAATGTATTTAAAGAAATAAGAGATGCAATTTTTAAAAAAAATTGATGGAATGCGCCAAGCATTGCATTGAGTGCACCATTAAACCCATCAGAACTTTGCTCTCTGACCAGAAATGCATATACCAAGGACTATATTAAAAAAGCAAGGTGAAACCCGTGCGTTTTAGTGGTGGGATCCTGTTTTCTTTCTCTGTCATGGAAAATTTGGCAAGGATGCGGGAACGGTGTATGCTTATGGGTAAATGAACGGAGCTGTGCTCTTGGCATCCCCTGCTGGGACGTGCTCGGCCCCATTTCCGCCACTGGCACACCTGCCCCAGCGTGTGGAGACTGCCGCACGATGCAGACCCTCTAATTGCCTTGTGTGTCGAGGAGGTGTCTGCGTTTTTTCCTCCAGGTGAAGAACCATTATACCCGAGCCCTCTGAGCTGTGCACATTGGCATTGACCGTGTGGGGCCGGTGACTGGTGACTAACTGTCCATCCTCTGCACAGGGCACGGGCCTCTCTCCCTTTGTTTCCTCCTCCTTCATCGGCCCCCCGAACCCCCCCACATTTCTCCCCTCTCCTGTTCTCTTGCCTCCCCTTCTGCTCCAGCTTCTCTGCCGCCTCCTCTTGTCCACTTGCCACCTTCTTCTTCTCCCCTTCCTTTCCCTCCTTCTCCCCTTTCCTTTGGCTTTTTTCCCCTCTTCTTTCTTTCCCCTCTCCCATCTCTTTATTAAAATGTACCCATTTGGCGGGTGTTTGCCTGATTTTTCTTGATTTTGGTGCAACCTGAGGTGATGTGGTTGAGGGCTCAGGCTGTGGGTGGGTATTTAGTTTTGGTGTTCTAGGCTCTTGAGCACCTGTCCTTTCTAGCCCAAAACTGGTTGGTGATCCCTGCAGTTCCTGGTGGTGGCTGATGTGTCTGCAGATTTTAGCCAGTCTCAGGGAATGCCAGGTTTCCTGTCACTCATGGGCCCAAATCCTAAAAACGGGAACCCCGAGGTCACCCCGAGGGAGACTGTGTTAGGCACACTTCCCACAGAAGGACTGCAGGGAAAACCCGGCAGGAATTGTTTTGGCTTTCTGTTTTTCTTTCTGATTTATCCTCACAGCTTTTGTTACCAGAGAAGTCTGTCTGATCTCGAGACTGAATTCATATAAAAGATGAAAAAATATTTTAAATTTGCATTTCACTTGTAGTCACAGTGCTTTCTGTTTGAATCTCTGTGTAACTGCTGCCCTTAGTTTGAAGGATCTTACATTTAGCCCCTTAGAAAATTTTTTCTGTCACCAGCTTACGAGTTTACTGCAGGGCCTGTTGACTTGACTCGTAACGTGAGACGATATTGTTCTTTTGGTTTTGATGAGATACATGACGGCAGTCGTTTAAAACGGCCCCTTCCCTACGTGGGCAGGTTCCTGCTGCGGGAGTGTCTGGGGAGGAGAGCTCACAGGTAGCGTGCACACACGCTCAGCGTGTGCCGAGTGATGGGGAGGTGACACTTTCCCCACTTCTCCTTCCGCCCCCTCCCTGGCTCATTCACAGATGCACAGATTTCCTTAACTGTCATGCCAGGGCAATAGATGATCTGTCAGCCTGTCGGCTTTTAGCCACGAGACCCTGAACTTTGTCCTTCGAAGGCTCCTCAGAACCGAGTGCCGCTGTGTGAGAGGGCCCGAGTGAGCGGCAGCCCCGTGCTAGGTGCGCCGCGCCGGGCCAGGCTCCGCGGAGGCAGCAGGGTCCCCTCCCTTCAGGGCTCGCAGTGCGCTTGGGGAGGCGGCCGGCACGCTAGCAGGCGGCGTGCTTATATCTTTGGTTACTCGGGACACACTGCAGGCGTTGCGGAAGTTGAGAGAGCAGAGCAGGGAGGTCAGAGACGGCTTGCTTGTTTAGGGAGGGCTTCGAGGGGTTAGCACAGGCTGTAAGAGGGCTGTGCTGGGGGATGTATGTGTGCGCAGTGTTTAGACAGGTAGAGGCAGGAAAGGGAGGCCTTCTAGAAAAAGGGCAGAGCATGGGCACATGTGTCGTGACGTGGAAGAGCATGGGCGGGAGAGGGCTGCCTGCCCGGGAGCGTGGAGAGTCAGCTTGAACAGGGAGGACAGGAGAAGATTGTTGCAGGTCTCAACAGCGAGGCTGGGGGGATTGGGTTTGCCAGAATCAGACACAGGGAACCAGCGAAGGGAGGGAACCGACAGTCTTCTGTTCAGGTAGATGGTAAATGTGAGAAACAGCTGGTAATGAATGTGACCACAGTGGTGTGTTACTTCTGTGGAGATGGGATAACCTTACAGGATTTTTAATCTTGAAATTCATGCTGTTGAAGCTTATTCTTCTTTCCTGTTTTATCTCCCCACCAGATTGCCACAGCGGTGAAGTTTCTCCAGAACTCCCGTGTCCGCCAGAGCCCGCTTGCGACCAGGAGAGCGTTCCTTAAGAAGAAAGGTACAGGTTCCCTTGGCAATGCACAGTGGCCTCCGGAAAGCGGCTGGGGATGGGGGATGGGGCAGGTGGAAGCCACGGTGTTGGTGAAAGGGTCTCCTCTGACTGACCCACGTGTGTGGGTTGGGTGTGCGGGGAGCCCCCCCCTTGGGAACGTGGGCTCCTTCCTCTGTTGTGGGTAGTTGAGCTCCAGGTGTGAGGCCCGCAGCACAGCCCAGGACAGGTGGGCACGAGCAGCAAGCAGCAGCAGTAGAAGGGGATTATGGGATAAGACTTCTGCTTTCTCCTCCTTTCTTCTGATAATGACCCTGCCTGCTAGATGACTGGCTTTAGGTCAGCTGCCTTAGTAAAGCGTGAGGAAGAAAGAAATGAAGGAAAAGGGAAATGAGATGACTAAACAAGGTCAGGTTAAGGGCAAGCCTGGGGTCAGTCTGATTTACGGATTGAAGTGGTAAATTACGGGTTTTATGGTGTTTCTGTAGGCATGGATTAAATGGATCTTGACAAATTTAGTATTATCTGAAACAGAATCTATTTCAGCTCTGCTGAAATTGAGGATATTTTTCTCTTTGTAAAAAATAAACGAAGAAAAGAAACCCAACTTCTCATTTTTTTTCTAGAAAGCTCATACACCAAGAGGGAAAAAAGAGTTTTCTTTCCCCCAAAACAGAACTGTCTTTCCTTTGAGAGCTGGAATGCCAGCCTCAAAATTCTGGGCTTTGAGCTCTAAGGTATTTGCGGCTGGAAAAGCAGAGGGAGTGGTAGGGCGGCGTGCCCCAGCTTTGCTCCCGCTGTCCCAGGGAGGTGACCCTGCAGGACTGTGTTCCAGGCTGCACTTGCAGTCTTGGCGGAACGGGCCCAGGCCTTTCCTGTGCAGGCAGCTCCTCAGGCGGGTCCCTGGGACCGAGCTGGGGAGGGGTACTGTGCGGGTGCTGGTGGCATCCTGCTCGCCCCCATCAGCAGGAGATTATTAAAATTTGGAGTGTGTGGGCTGGCCTCTCCATTCCGCAACCATCATGCCATAAAAGAGTTTTTCCTTGAAATATGTGTACCTATGGGGAGTAATTAATCATAAAAGCTTGGGGATTTCAGCTCTCTCATCAAAGCATTGAGGCCGGGGAAAGCTGAGCCTAAAAGCTGTGTTGATTACCCGGGGTAACCTGAGACAAAATCTATGGTTGCCGAGAGATCCTTCGCCCCGTACATTGTGCAATATTATAACTGCCTGATCCTCTCTTCCACTGACAATGACCAGTTATTCCTCATTTTCTCTCAAACGCAGCTGGGTTAGAATTTCATTTGCAGAAGGTATTTAGAGCAATTTAGAGACAAATGTCTCTGGTGTTTGCCCGGCACTTCCCCACCGCAGGCTTTGCTGAGCAGTTTTAGTATCAGGAGCTCCATCTAATCTGTTTAATTTTAATAAATCCCTGACTGGGAGAGAGAGAGAAAAGAGAGAGAGAGAGAGAGAAACTCTGGGCCAAATAATGCTTCTTTGGAGTTAGTTGGCTAATAATTACTGTAGAGAGGAAACTGTTTGTGCAATTATTATTTGTTGCCCCTTTTAAAAGGAAGCACGACTGATGGATTAAGTTACTGGAGCGCGCTAGGGCTTGCCCTGCGCCACACCCAGTGTGGGGACACACTCCTGCCTTCCCAGCGCTTCAGTTCTCCCTGGGAAGGGGGAAGGCGATGGGGAAAGGACGGGACAGCCCCCCTCCCCGGGTGGGGGCAGTGCCCGCCAGTGGGGGAGGATTGTGGTGCTGGGGGGTGGGGAGGACACTGCCTCCTAGCCAGGCGACTAGCACGCACCTCGCCCGGAAGGCAGCCTGTGCGCGAAGACCTGGAGGAGAGGAGTGTTTGAGTGTTCGTTGACAGAGTGGGCTTCGTCCCTTCTCGGCCCCTCACGTGCGTTGGCGTTGCTAGAATCCGAGGCAGCGAGGACCTTGTGAGGCGTCCTACCCTTCTTCCTCGGGAACTTACTGGTGTTGAAACTCAGAGTTGCTGGACTGAGTCACCCATCTCCCTTCTCAAAAACACTCCTTTGGTCAGAAATTCTTGTTTCTGAGGTGAATCCCAGTAGGGTCGGCTCTGGTGGACCTTCTCTGGGCAGAATCCTAAGGTTTGATTGGCATCGGGGGAAGAAGAGCCCCTGCATGGATCTGAACTTCGTTTTTATATTTCCATTTGTCCCCAGGGTCAGGCGGATGTGATCAGCGTAGCTTGGCACCGTCGCTGGCGGGGTGAGGGAGGAGAAGCTTTTGCAAAGGAGCATGCATGTCCCCTGTCCCTAACAGAAGCTGGGAAGGCCAGAGACTTGCCTTCGCAGATGGAGAGGGTGTCCTGGGGGGCGGACCAGGGCTTGGGTGCCCTGACCGTGGGTGTCCCCCGAAGGACTCAGCGCAGTGGTGGGCGGGGCACACCTTGGCTTTTGTAGCAGCACACCGTTGCTGCTACAGCCTTGGCTTTTCCCAGCAAATGTCCCTTCGGGGGATTGCAGTGGAGCACTGCCTTGAATTATAATCTTGACTTTCTTTTTTTTAATAAACATCTCTTTCCTGAAAAGGCAAATCCAATTTTGTTTTTCTTTTAATATTATTTAATATTTAATATAGAAATTGAGGTCCCTGTAGTGCATGTCAGTTCAGTGGAAAATGAGGGTAACTTGAGGCGCATCAGCTGAGTTTGTTTTATTGTGAAGCCGCAGCTGGGAGCGGGGCTGCGTTCCACCTCTGCTACTGACAGGTGGGGGGTGTGTGCTCTGATTGTGGGGGCAGGGAGGCCGGGGGTGGCAGTGGGGAGTGACACAGGAACAGAGGAACATTGGTTTGCAGAGGTCTTTTGTGTTTGTGGTTTTTTAAATTTTATTTTTGTTTTTCACAGATCTCTTTTGGATGCTTTAAAGTCTGAATATGGAGTCATTAATGAGAAACATGAAGTTATTAGAATCATTTATCATTTTCTTTGAAGTTTGTGCTGCCATTTTGTGTAATTTACAACATTTCTTTTATTGGGATTTTTTTGGGGGAGAAGGGAACAGCAGCTGCTCACCTTCAGAGGACTAGAATCGATGTTTGTGTGTGTGTGTGCCCCCCCACCCCCTGCCTGCCACTCGACTCGGCAGATGGCATGACAACGGCAGAGGCAGCCCAACGTGAGGGGGCATGGCCGTGCGTGGGGGGTCAGGCCCGCGCAGAACTGGTCCCTGTATAGCAGCTCTCCTTGCCAGGCAGGCGTCATATCTGGGCTTTAGGCAGGCTGCACTCCAGGCAGTTAGAGTAGCTTACAGGCAGCAGTCGAATCAGCCCAGAAAGTCAGAGGCTTGGTCATTGTTGTCAATAGGCTTATGTTGATCTGACACCCTGTCCAACCACAAAATGCAGGAGGCAGTCCACTTCCAAACATGCTTGGCAGGCTGCGTGCGAGGTGGGGAGACAGCATGCCTGTTCCAGGGGGCCGCAGGGGTGGGTGAGATGGGAGGGACGCAGAGTTGCCTGTCAGCTCACTTGGTTAAGTCTGTCGTGAAGCGGGCTTCTGGGGGAAAGACGGGCACTGCCTCTCCCGTCTCGCCCTGCACAGTGGGGCCAGGGTGGCGGTGGCCGACACTTCTGCTCACTGTGCTCTCTGGAGTGTGCAAGTTCAGGGCTGTGTTCTCCCTCGTCTGGTAACCAGTGTGGAGTGGGGAGGACAACTGAACAAAGACGACACACCACTGTACTTTCTCATTCTGAAAGGTGAAACAAGATCTCATCTCTCCTCTGTTCCTGGAAGTGGAACCCCCAGTAGCAAAACTGCCTCCTTGCTGGAAGTGAACTTGAGGAAGAAACCTGATGATCTCAACCTTGGGAGTGGGGGAGAAGTGCAGGGCTTCTCTCGCTGGAGTATTTTAAGGGGGAGTAAATTCTTACACAGATTTCAATTTAACTCTCTTTTATTACTTTTCTTTTTTATCATTTACGTCCATTTCATGAGGTAGTTTGCATGTCCTTGAATGGAATCTCGTTACCATGAAAGCTTTTTTAGCATTGATTTCATAACAGTCTTAATTTAATAGCGCCGTCATTACTGAGAAGCTCCGGGAGTGGGGCCCCGGCTTTCCAGGTCACTGACCTTTTAATTACAAACCTTGTTCTGATGGCCAGGTTATCGACTGGACAGCTCCCAGCTTGTGCCCCCAGGACGAAAACGAAAATAACTGCATTTCCTCCCCCATCTCCAGGAAAAAAATTGTAACCTCATGTGTTTCTAAAATTAATTTTCTCCTTCAGCAATTAATTTTTTAATGTGTCTTAGAGAAACCAGAAGTCTTGTTATTACACTGTTTTTTCTAGAGCTGGGGTCCAGCGGATAGCGCAAAGAGGGCGGGGAAAAGGACGGAGATCGTGCCAGCTACCACCCTGCGCCCGACCGCGGCCCACTTCCTTGCCCTTGGACGCCCCCGTGGCTGAGCTGGAAGGAGCAGCGCTGGCCCTGCGAGGGGCAGCTGGGCCTTCTGATGCTTTGTTAACGAGACCTGGATCACGGCATCAAGACTTAAATTCCTTCCCACCCTGCTGGAGTAATTGAGCCTTTTTATCACGGACGTTTTAAAAAGATGTTCTCATTCTGAGAAAAGACAAGGCTGGGCGATTTTTCCTGTCGTGTCTTACTTCTCTGTTAGTCTCCAGTGCCTGGAGGAAACAAGTGCCCTCCACGAGGACTTCTGCGTGGCTGTGAGCTTGAGCCAAATACGCTGCACTCGCTCACTGACCAGGAGGAAGGAGAAAACGAGGAGAGGACAATGGCCCATAAATAGGGTAACTGCTGGTTCCAGTTTGCCCAGGACTGTCCAGTTTTGACACTGGAATTCTTATGTCCTGGGCAGTCCCTCAGGCCTCGGCAGACAGGTCACCCCAGCAGGAGGAGCCTTACTGAGCAGTGAGAGCTACCGGGGAGGCAAAATGGGCATGTTTTCGGAAGCTGGAGGAAGAAGTCCAGTAGCCATCAGTCCCCAAGAGCCCAGCCTGCACTTGAGTGGCATCTTCCTCACACACACATTGCCTGCTGCCGCCCCCCGGCCCCGCCCTCTGGGCGTCCAGTGCAGAGCCTCTGGAGGTGGGGGCTGTGCCCTGCAGGTGAGTGGGGGCCGCTGGTGCTGCGCAGACAGGGCTGTGTGTGGCAGCCGCGTGCGTGCTCCGGAGATGATTGAGCATCTCCATCCATCTGTTGTGAACGGACCGTCTTCCTTCCCTGCCAGTCTCGCATCTGCATATCCGTCACCTGCTGTTCGGGACCAGCCCATTCATCACACTGACTCGAGTTCCCCCCATCAATTTTCCTGCTCCCCTTGTTATCCAGACTCGCCTTGAACTCCACAGATTTTTCTCGGCACCCAGGATGAGAGCTGTAGCAGCTAGCCCCACTGAATGCTGGGGAAATAGGGGCACTGTGGCCTCTCCATTCAGAGGGGGGCGCTGATAACACTTGCCCCCAAAGCAGGCTGAGTCAGGTAGGTTCCTACACTTTGCCTTACAGTGGAGGTGAGGGGAGATAGTGGCACAGCTTAGGAGGAAAATAACTAGGCTGTCTGGAATTACTCAGTTGCTTTGAGATTTTCCCCTGAAAATGAAGAATGAGTCTTCTTCGACTTGTACCTGCAGCAATATTACAAAGAAAAACAAAGTGACATTATCGTGCACAGTATCCCCTCTTATCTGTGGTGGATACATTTCAAGACCCACACTGGATGCCTGAAACTTTCGTAGTATAGGACCTTATATAGAAGGGGGACCCAAAACAAACTGGAATTATCTTCTGGAGGGCAGACCCCTTGTAGGACAGGCTTCCTCCACTAGGTGAGTGTTCTAGGAACCCATCTGTACCAGTGCACCAGCTGGCATTGTTGTGAGAAGCTGTGTTTGTCTTCAATGGATTTTTTTTTAACTGTTTCAGTGCATTTGCCCGTTTCATGATGGGTGTTTATGAGCTCACCTGCCCGCACCTCGCTGAGTGTTGAGCAGTTTTTGACCAAAAAAGGCATGACCCTGGTGCCTCCCTCTTCATCTGACCTCACCTCAGGCGACTTGTTTTATGTTTCCCTGCATGAAAAAAGTCCTTAAAGGAAAACATTTTGCCGATGTAGAAGAGTTGAAACGAACAAAGGCAGAAGCACTAAAAGGCCTCAAAATTGACAAGTTCAGACACTGTCTTGAACAGTAGAAACATCTCGATGGGTGAATTGCATCCCATGGAGAGTATTTTGAAGGTGGCTGAAGTTGAAACATGTAAGAATAAGTACACAATATTTCATAAATAAATCCCATTTTGGGGGGAGTTCCCCCTTGTATACTGTGTTTTTCTTGTACAGACACACCTTTTCACTATAGGAAGTACTTCATGGCTTCCCTCTGGCGTATCCGAGTTGCCCGCCTCACTGTTCCTGTGCCTTTGCTATCAGGCGTGGTAGGGGCTGCTTGAACACCAGCTCAGTGACCCTGAGACAGGTGGGCTGATGGCGAGAGGGCCCTCGGTGGCTGAGGGGCGAGTGCGCGCGGCACAATGGGCAGGGGGGTGACTGTGTTCCAGGCTGGCTGCAGTGGGTGGGCTCGGGATCTTACCTTGCTGCTCAGATGGGTGTGTGATTCAGAACTTACGAAGTGTTTATTTCTGGAATTTTCTATTTGATATTTTCGGACTGTGGTTAACTGAAACTGCAGAAGTCAAAACTGGATGTGTTAGGGGACTACTGTATTAAAGTTTTCTTTTTAAACTTTTTGAAAAAGTAAGGAGATACATACATGGCTTCAAAAATTCAAAATGGTGAAGAAGGACATACAGTGAAAAACAAGTTTTCCTCCTTTCTCTTGTTCCTGTCCCCCCTCCCATTCTTTTTTCCCCCGGACGGTGCATCCATATAAAAGCACATTAATATTTATTACTCTCCCCCTGGAAACACTTTTTAAATACAGTTGATTTTATACTTTACCTTCACTCTTGACATTGTACCTTGGCAGTCGTTCTTTCTGTGTCACTGCATACAGGTTTGCTTCATTCTTTCCAAAGCAGCTGCATAGTATTCCATTATACACATGTCTCATAAGTTTTATTTTATCCTCACCCGAGGACGTGCTTATTGATTTTAGAGAGAGAGAGAGAGAAAAACATTGATGTGAGATAAAACATTGATCAATTGCCTCATACGTGCCCCAGGCAGGCATCGAACCCACAACCTAGATATGTGCCCTGATCCAGGATCGAACCGGCAACTTTTTGGTGTATGGGGTGATGCTCAGCCCACTGAGCCGCCTGTCCAGGACCCATGTCTCTGTCTGACCAGTCCCGGACTGCGCCGGCACGGCGTCGCAGTGAAGGCGCTCAGTGGGCGTGGTCGGGCACGCGTCGGTGGGCGCCGTGCTAACGTGAAGGTGTTTGTGCATGGCGAGGTGGCTAGAGTGTATTTTTCTTGCTTAAAATTTCATGAGTTATATTCCCTCAAAGAGAATGTAAAACTCTTCTAATATAAACATGACAATAGATAGAAAGAAATTAATAAGATAAAAAGACAGCATTGCAAATTATTAATATCACAGATTTGGATTCTGAGAGGACATGCTGGTCATTAGTTACATGAAAAATGTGTTCTTTCTAAAAGAATCCTTTTAGTCTTTTTGTACAGGACATGGGCTTATAAATTTAATTTTTGATTCAAAACAAACAAACAAGTGGAAAGCTTCAGCAACTTGAAGGCTATCTATCTTTTTTCAGATGAAGCCGAGTTTCCTTTCATCATTGTTGGATGTTTGATGGGTCAGGTGGTCAGTCTTTATTTAGTGCCTGTCTTGTGCAGAGAGCATCCTTACATCAAGCCCTCGTGAAAGGAGCAGGAAGTTCCCATGGGTTAGAAGAGGCCCGTCAGAAGGAGGTGGGAATGAGTGCTTAGCGGCTAGGTGCGTGCATTTCCCTGAAATGGAGCGCTGTCTCAGTCAGCAGTTGGCAAAGTCAGGCGGGGGAGAGGCCAGAGTCTAAAGCTCGCTAGACTGTGAGCTCCTCAAGGGCAGTGACCACACCTCATGCCTTCCGGCTTCCTTAGTGCCGGCTTAGCCAGCCTCAGCCAGAGACTGATGAAGGGGGTGTGGATGAGCGGGTGCCTGGAATTGGAGGGCACCGGGAACAGCTTCCAGAAGGAGCTCTACAATTTATGGGTTCGTTCAGCTCTAGCCTGCATGTCAAACAGTGTCAGGATTGCTCGCCTCTGCCTCTACCAACTCGAGTACAGTGTTTACGTGCAGTCCTTTCTGTCTTGTAGTCTTTAGTATCCAGTGAAAGAGCTCTTTCCCAAAGCTGCCTGCATCAGCACAGCTCAGTGTTGACCGAGACCTTGAGGGCAGCAGTGGGCATAGCTGGTCAGAGAAGAGTGGGAAGGGCTGTGCTAGTGCTGGAGGCTCCCGCGCAGGCACACGTGCAGGTCCGGGAGGCTGGCCCTGGGGTCTGCGCACCCAGAGATGGTTCAGGTCCGTGAGCCGGGTGGGCAGTGGGGGAGGAGCCCCCATCAGGACTCAACACTATCCGTGTCAGTCAAGGTGCTTTTAAACCAGTCAATACTGTGAAAACTCTGCCTGAGGAAGTTTACTCTGGCCGTGTATTTAATCCTAATTGACTTGGCAATAATGTGGCTACATGGAAGGCCCTGCCGAGTCCATTGTCAGGTGTGGAGGATCTAAACTGGGAAAGTGGCAGTAGAACTGGAAGTAGAAACGATAGCTATTTATGTAAAGACTTTTATGGTTTATAAAACATACTTAGTTAAAGTTTTCTCTACTATAATCTTTGTGGTAGTCAGGTTATTAAATATGTATTGAATGAATATGTGATTTAATGAATCTCCTGTTTTACAGATGAGGAAACAGGCTCAGAAGGGTTAAGTAGTGCCAGTAAGTGGCAGAAGCAGAACTAGGACCCAGTCCTTTGAACTGTATCACAGACTTCTGCGAAAGAAGGCGGGAACCCCGTTCATTGTGGAAAGAAGGGGGAGGCGTGCTCAATGGTAGACTGGATTCGGAGGGAGGGAGACCCGGCTGATGATGGCTCTTGAGCTGTTGCACCGAGGTCAGCGGCTTTATTGAGGTGTTAATGTAATTGGCACACAGTAAACTGTACATATTTATTTGTACAGAATAGAAAATTTTGTGAATTTTTAAAAATGCCCATGAAAGCATCACTGCAAGCAAGAGAATGAACTTGCTGACCACCCGAAGTGTCCGCTCCTGCCCGTGGGATTCCCTCCTCCTGCCTCTGCCCAGCATGTCTCGGGGCCCGGACGAGCACTGGCCTGCTTGCTTTTGCTGTGGATCAGTCTGCACTTCTAGGATTTTACATAAAGGGAATTGTACAGTGTGCATTCTTTTTTGTTCTGGTGTTTTTCACTCAGCGTAATTATTTTGAGGTTTATTCACATTGTTACATGTGTCAGTGGTTCCTTCCTTGTTACTGCTGCACAGTATTCCATTATTTGGATACAATAGTTATTTACCCATTCGCCTGGGAGAGACGTTTCAGTTGTTTCCAGTTTTTAGCTATTAAAAATAAAGCTGCTCTGAATATTTGTGAATAAATCTTTGTAGGGACACATAATTCCTGTTCTCTTGGGCAGACACAGCGGGTGTGGTGTCTGGGCCATGTGGTGGTGTATGTGTAACTGCCTTTGAGAGCGGGTGTACTCTTTCACATTCTCCACAGTGGTGTGTGTGTGGACCGGGGCGCTGAGCCTGGAGAATATCGTTTCCAGTAGTAAGACCACGTGGCTTCAGAAGTGTTCTTAAGAGTGACTGAACGATTGGCCGTATTTGGAATACTTCGGCTCAGAGGGGAATAGCACGTCTGCTGCCTGGGTTTAGATCCCGCTTTCCCGTTACCACCTGTGTGACTCTCTGTAAAACACCTACCCTTACTGTGCCACGGGTTCTTTATCTGTAAAATAGGCTTAGTGATAGTATTGACTGCAAAAGGTTCTTGTAAGAATTAAATGGAAATAAGGCAACAGGCGTGTAGCAGAGTGCCTGGTGCTAAAATAAGGGCTTCATTGACAGTGACGGCGACCACAGTATATTTCTTCTCTGAAGGTATATTCTCAATGGGCTTTACTCAGTTTGCTGTAATGTTGTGTTAGAAACATATACTTGTTGGCCAGAAGTTCACACAACAGGAGTCTCTTAAGAGTTTTAGGCAGAGAGGGATTTGGTACAGGCAGTTAGGAGCTTACTCACTATTGCAAGTAAGTGTGACCTGCTCGTGGTCAGCCCTGCAGGAATGGCTCAAGGACATTGAAGGAGTAACTTTCCTGGAACTGCTGCCTCTCTTTACCCGGTCTGGGAAAGTGGGGTGTCAGGAGGCTCTCTCTCCCCGGAACTGCTGAGTTCAAGGGCACACCCTTGTGGCTGGGATCCCAGGATCCGGGAATCACCACTGCTACCACTGCAGTGCATTCTGTTGTGGGAAAGAATAGTGACAGGACATGGGGATGGGACCTTGGCTGCTCCCTCCGTAAGGAGCTGGAGGCTGGAGACTGTGTTCCATGATGGGAGACCGAGGTGTTTTCCTCTCTCTCGCCAGTCTGCTGATGTTTGTAGTCAGCGGCTCCAGTTCTTCTGCCTCCTTCCACTTTCCAGATCCCCTGTGAGTGCACCAAATTCCATCCAGAGCTCCAGCTGCCAGGGAGTCTGGGAAGTGCAGCTTTTAGCGCCCCAGCCTCTCTCACACAGGAGGGCACGCTGGAAAGAGGTGGGGGTGGTGCTGAGTGCCAGCAGAGGAATTGCCCCCAAAAAGGGGATGGGTCCATTCATATCATGAGCCTCTTTCTTACTGAAGGCTTAACTTGGGAATTTTTGAGCCTTTTTAAAATAAACAGCCCACAAGCTGAGGGGAGCATTCATTTTGCTCCAAAGAATGCTAATAAGAAAAAAATGTCAGCCGAAAGAGAGTTCGTGTTTTCAGTCTGTAAGCAGGTGGCCGAGGTTTCTTTGTAAATCGAAAGTATTCCATTCAACACAGAGCAAATTGTGTGTGTGTGTGTGTGTGTGTGTGTGTGTGTGTGAGGGAGACTCTTTTGGTCTACTGTTTTTGTTGTTTTTGAGAAGAGCTGGGCCTTAAATTGTTAACAAAAGCTGTAGTGATATATCCCTGGTTTGTCCACGAGATAAATGTTGATGTGTTCTCTGTCGCCAGGGGCTTTCCGAGATGATTTTAAGAGTAACTGTCACTCCTTTCTGGCCTCACTTAGGCCTGGGAGCTCTTTGAAGGAGATTCACCTGTGAAGGGCAGGCAGGAGATTTTCACCACAGGACCTGCACGTATGTGGGTTTATCGGAACTGTCGGGAAATGTGGAAGTAGGGACTTCTGAAACTTAACATACGGCACAGCATAAGGCAGGCTCTACTGAACAATATTTTTTGTTGATTGGACTATAATTAGAATGACTTTAAAATACTGGATAGTATTCATTTACCAATCCATTGTCACATTAACATTCTTTGAGCCTATGCCTTATAAAAATGAATTTATCTGCTGCTACTGTGTGTGTGTGTGTATTGGAGTGTCTGTATTTATAAAGCATAAGTTAGTGTGCTTTTATCTTAAATTTACTTTTCACTGTAGGCTTGAGAGGTCGGTCAGTCAACAGCTTTACCCCTTCTGTACTTTCTGAGGTGAGTAGAGGTAACTCACCGAATGCCCTCTGCAGGTAGAGTGATGGGGTCTGCAGGCTTACATTTAAGTCGTGCTGCGAGTGGGACAGCACTACTAACTTCTCCCTTCCCACCTTGATGCGGACTTGTGTTTGGTCTCTAAAACACCCCGGTAGGAGCTGATCTCCTCAGCTCTCACCCCTCTCATCCAACAGGAGACTGGGGAATGCTGTAGTCTCCTACTCTTAACCATTCTTTTTAGTTTTAAAGCCCTTTCAAGTGATCTTTCTGTAATTAGATTGTTGGGTGGATTGTCTGTAGTCAGTACTATGGTGGTCTTAAAATTCTGTGTAGATTTTCCATTTGTCAGATGATTGCAAAGGCTTCATTCGTAAAGTTAAGTTTACCTATCATGGCATTTCAGGGGGGAAAATCATGACTCTGTGATAAATTAAATATCACAACCACAGAAATGTCACCTTTTCAGTGAGACCTGAAGTGCACAGGAATGGGACTCTTTCCCCCTTTGTTTTTCGAGTCGAGCTGGGTCTGGACCCTTAGCCAAGAAGAGGAGCGTTTTTCCCACTGACGGTGGTAAACCTGTGAAGCCGAGGGACAAAGCCGTGCCCTCTCCTGCTTTGTGAGTCACAAACAGAATTGTCAATTAAATTATTCTAATTGCAAAATTGGGGGTCTTGGCCCAAAATACACAGGTTGAGTTTGAAGAAGAGGCAGTTAGAAAAATCGGTTTAACTTATAAATGGAGCTAATTTGTACAGAGTGTAATTGGAAGAGAATAAATACCGAGTTTCGTGGTGACCTCTTGTGAGTCCATTTCTGATATTTACTTACCTTTTTTTTTCAAGGACTCTCCTTTAAGCAGTCCTGAAAAGAGGAGATGAGGTACCAAGTTAGAAATAATAGAAAATAGTACTGTTGTTTGGAAGACTTTAATACTTGGTTTTGAAAGATTTTTACTATTCATTCATCAAGCCATAAGTATTTATTGTGCGCCTGTTGTTTACAAGGCACTGTGGTGGCCCTGGGCTTGGGAATACATATAATGGTAACTAAGACAGACAGCATTTTGGAGTGGATACAGACTCCCCCCGAAATGTGAAATGTGCAGAATTATTACAGTTAAGCAAAGTGCTCTAATGCAGCATACTGGGAGGGCAGGGGGGCTGGAGGGTGGGGGCCAGAGGGTGGGGAGGGTTGCGGAAGCCAGGATGTGAAGAACAGGCGTGGCGGCAGAGGGACCGCCAGCGCAGACGCTCCGAGGCAGGGGAGGAGCTGGACTTCGGCCAGGATCCCATGCTGGGACTGTAGTTGTCAGTGAAAGTAAGAGTGACATCTTACCGGCTTCCATCTGGAGACACCATTGAAAAGAAAAGTTCTACTGGTTTTTATATCCCCTGATTTAGAGTTTTCCTATCACCAGTGGCCAAGTTCAGCTCTGTTCACCAAGCACTCCTTGCCTGCTGTCCGCTCAGTGCTGTGCTAAGTGTGGTGGGGACACAGATGTCCATGCCCCCCGAGAACTTGGCGATGGCACAGTGAAAACTACAGGGATACAGTTACTGTATTTTATAAGCAGGGCCAAGATGATTCGATACAGGCGTAATAACCACTGGCACATGTATTTTGCTTTATAGTTTAAAAGCAGTCTACATACATTTGCTTAATCTTCATGGTAACCCAAGTTATTTCCTCAAAAAATGTGCGTGTGAGCGTGGAGAACTGCAGCAGTCCACCAAAGTCAAGGACCAAGTCCCTGTCATCGCTGAGCTGCTGAACTTCAACATGCGGCCTGCCCCCCGGGCCAGGGCCCTGTCCGTGGAGAAGCTGGGCGTTAGGGAGCGAGGAACGGCCATGCAGGGTGTCTCCCAGGCCTTTCCACACGCACTTCTGTGATCAGGAATACGGGGTGAACTTAATTTGCGTTTTATTTAGTTCTGGAGACTTTCTGGCTGCCTTCTGTGAGGGCTGTAGCCCAGAGAGGCTGTTCCTAGGTTGGGGAGGAGGAAGGCGTGGACGGGCAGAGGGTGAGGGCAGCTCTGCTGGGAAACGCTGTCAACTTTGTTGTTCTGCGAGAAGGGTTTTATCAGGACGAGAAAGGGTAAACAGGGTGATTGCTGCTCCTGTGGAGAGGTCGAATGGTTACATTACACAATCTTCTAGAGCATCTTGCAGCAAATACATGGGTTATATTAAAAATTGCAATCATATCATTTTTTATACTAAATTGCTGACCTTATGCAGTAGAATCAGCTTTATTGAATTTCGCCAAAAATGTGTTTATAATTCTGCCATACACACATGATATTCATGTCCTTGCTGTCCATGTGGAAACGTCCCTTTTTATGATGTTAAACAAATTAAATCGACTTTCTCCTGAGCTGCAGTGCTTCACCTTTAAGATCCACTCCCAGGAGTCGAACCTCCACGGAGCAGAGCACACCCCCATCGGCTGAGGTGCCCTCGCTAGGAGCATGGGGTCTGGCACAGCAGGAAGAGTGCCCGGCCCGCAGACTGGCTGTGGGATTATTTCAGGGTGGCTCCAGGGCTCGGCGTGCGGCGTGTACTGCTGAACTACAACGCGGCTTCGCCGTCACTGTCATTTGTTCTGAAGCAATGGCGGGCATTTGTTTAAAAGGGTTTCATAGTGAACCAAGAGTACAGGTAGTTCTCAGCTGTTCGCTTGTGAACATTCACCACTGAAGTTTTAACTTAGACTTGTTTTTCTTTGGTCTTTCACAGCTCTGCTCCCTTTCCATCCCGCGTAGAATCAGGGATGCAGAATAAGTTCAGTGTTAGATTGACAAAGACATGCTCAGGAAGTTACATGCATATTTAAGTGAAACACAAAAGTTTTAAAGTTACCTGCATTTTGGAGTCATCTGCTCCTGAGTGTGTTGCCCCTTTTCACGTGTCTGTGTTCTGTGTACCTGCACATGTGTCTGTGTAGGCTGCTGGTTCCCAGACAGTCTCACACCCAGAGGCAGCAGGGCATGGTGGAAAGCCGCCTGTCCATCCGTCCATCCACTGATCATTTATTAATCGTATTTCCCCCACGTTCCAGTGTTTGTGCCGAGCACTTACAGCACAGAGGTAAGATCTGATGGCAGTGACCCAGTGGGATTCACACTCAGGCAGACTGGGCAGCGGTGCTGAGAGGGGCAGGTGTTCCAACAGTGTGGGGGTGGAGGCCAGGAGGAGGGAAGGACCCAGGGCTCCGGGCGTGCGGAGGGGTGTGCGGAGGACTCGTGGGGAAGGGCTGTTTTAAAGAGGAGTCTGTAGAGGAGGCCACTGTTCTAGGAGTCCCCATGAGGGTTAGTTGTGTTTGGGAAGCAGTGGCGACTTTATTCCACGCAGGGATGGAGTGGGAACAGCGTGTCCAAGGCAAGGAGTGGTCCAGAGAGAGTCAGGAGACAGGCCAACAAATTGGAGGGGTGGGTGGGCTCTGGGTGGGGTCATGCTGTATGGGCAGTGGGGAGGCCACTGGAGACATTTGTGAGGGGCTAGAAGGCACTGTCCTTGTTTCAGAAAGCTCTCTCCGAAAGCAGGGGGCCAGTCAGGGGTCCCCTGCAGTGACTCAGCTGAGAAGTGGCAGACGGGCAAGGGCAGTGGTAGGGATGGGTGAGGGAGAGCGGGGCCATGGAGTGGGGAATGACAGTGCCTGATGCGGGAGAAGAGGGTGTAGCCTGCAGACACAGCACCAGGGCAGTGCAGGCCTGAAAGGGTCCGGCCAGGCCACGTGTCCCTCTGATGCCAGGGGTGCGGCGTGGGTCTCTGGACTCTTGGACTCCCCAGGCCGAATGCTCAGCCTGTTCTTCACGCAGACCCTGGCGGCTGGCCTCACTGGGATTGGAGGTTCCCCGAGGAAAGAAGGCAGCATTTGTGAAGCACACCCTATTGTCTAGAAATGGCTTCTCAGCAAAAAGTGGGTCACAGACTCCTGGTGAAGCCAGCCTCTCCTGCCAGAAAGAGCCTCCCCCCACAGAACTGGGCCGCGATCATGGAGCTGCCACTCTCACTGCCCCTGAAAACTCATCATCCAGGAACCTCACCTGCCCCGCACTTGCTCTTCCCTCGGGTTGAACGTGTATGGTGCGTGTGTGCGTACGTCCACCCGTCCACCACCACCTTCTCCTGACCGCTGGCTCTGCTGCAGTGGCCCCAGGGCGCCCTGCATGCGGAATGACATCACGGAATGACACGACGGGCACAGCGGCCTGACCTTGCCTGGGCCTCACTCCTCTGGTGGCAGAGGACCATCTCCCATAAACCCAGGAGCCTGAGGGGTTTGGACTGTCATGGAGCCAGGGCCTGGGCCCCAAGCTCCCACAGCAGGGAGGGGCGGCAGTGAAATGGCTTCCTGGGAGGTCCTGGCGCAGACAGCAGTGGGGACGGTCCTAACATCCTGTTGCAGGTTTCTGGATCCCCGTGTGCGCTGCAGAAGAGCCCTTCCCTCCTTGGAGCCCTCCCCCACTGGCCAGCCCTGCACTAGGTCAGGGCTTTGGCGTCAGCGGCCGGCCTTTCCCCGGACTGCAGCCTCTGGTGCCTGCGCCTCGGCCAGGAGTGGACTTGTTTAGTGAATTATGATCGGCAGCTTTGAAAAGCATAGTGTGTAGTTTTTTAAATTATATCTGCAAGCAATTTTCTCCTCTGTGGGTGTCTTGCTCAGTCAACTTTTGTACAGCCTTTCCATAGAAAACAGCTTCCCAGTTTGACTGGCGTGGCTTTGAAGCACATGCGGGGCCTCTCTGGAACGCGCCTTCCTGTCCCCTCAGTAAGACCAGCGACCTTCCACGTAACTCACACCAGGGCCACCTAGTGCACCTGTGTGGTCTCTCGTTCTCCATTTCTGTCCGAGACTGCCCATGTTGTAGTCCGCTTCGGTGTCTTTCACCTCTTCCTTCTGGTTTGTTCGTTTTATTTATTTTATTTTTAGATTTTATGTATTTATTTTTAGAGAGGGGAAGGGAGGGAGAGAGAGAGGAAGAGAAACATCAGTGTGTGGTTGCCTCTCACACGCCCCCATACTGGGAACCTGGCCATAACCCAGCACGTGCCCTGACTGGGAATTGAACTGGCAACCCTTTGGTTTGCAGCCTGCGCTCAATCCCCTGAGCCACACCAGCCAGACCTGTTTGTTTTTAGTTAAAATTTTTAAATATTAAATGAAAAATTTTTTTTGGTGAATGGTTTGGACGTTTGGTATTGTTACCCATTTACTTCTGTACTAACTCCTTGAGACACTGACTTAAAGAGCCTTTCTCCTTCCTTGCATAAGTAGCAGTGGGGAGGATGGGGAAAATCATAGAGAAAAACATGTCAAAAATGGCTTCCAGTGTAAAACAAGAGGGGGAAAAATCAGTGTTTAAGGAAACCCAAAAAAAGCACCTCTCATTACAGCAATTAAAAGGCTGCGTTTAACCTATCAGGATGTTCTGCATGTGTGAGAGACAAGCCAGGGAGCCATGTGTTTGAAATTAGAGCTCTAATCCTCAGGGAAGAGAACAGTTAAATAATTTGTCTTTGAGGTGCAAGAGCAGAGTGGCAAAGTGTACAAGTGTGTGTGCGTGTGTGTGCCTGTGTGCACGCACCGGTGAGGGCGAGGGGCCGAGGGGCCGTGTTTACCGAGAATACCCTGGAGGTGAACGTTTATCAGCACCTGTGTGCTGTCGCGAAGAACCCAAGCTGCTGTTTCCCTTTCATTAGGTTTCCAGAAGAGACTCACCTGTGGCCAGGAGTTGCATCATAATAGAACTTGCTTCATTCTGGCCCCTGAGACACACAGGAATAGATTTGAGGGACAGGGTGACATAAGCAGGGAAAGAGAGACACAGGCATTGGGGGAAGGAAGAAAGTGGAATAATTTTGAAGGAAGTGCGTGGCCCAGACTCCCCAGGACAAAGCATTTCAGCTTCCGGGGCTGGTGTTTACAAGCCAGGGTGGACATTCCCCAGAGCACTGGTCAGGGACAGCTTACAGGCAGCCTTCCCTATATAGGTGTCCCCTGCCAGCATTCAGTGCTATTGGCAGGGCTCCTCTGCACCGTGACACAGTGTTGGGGTTTATGGGAATGGCCAGGAATTCACTGTTGTGTCCTGTCTGCCCTGTAGCGGCACAGCCTTTGCCTGTCTGTCCCCATAGCTGTGGTGGGTGATACCGTCAGTGCTCTGGCCCTCTGGAAGCTACTCCGTGTCTCCCTAGATACTCCTGGAGCCTGGCAGCTGCCACCAGAATTCCACAGGACTGGCTGACACGTGGCGGAAGGGAGCCGTGCCCATCTGTCCCTGCACCCCTCATTAGAGGATGGGCTCTTGAGTGACTGGGGAGGGTGGCGCTGATACACGAGTTTTCCTTTCAGGCTCAGCCTCTGTTGGTCTCTGTGTGAGCATGAAGGGTTTCTATTATACTAATAAGTGGCCCTGGGGACATGGGTTGCAGTGTGATAATCGTCCCTGAGGAGAGCAGATACATTCGGTGTGTACTGACTTCATCCTGGGGGAGTGCTGATGAAACCCAGGCTCTGCCTCACCCCCGATGGGGCAGGGGGGAGGTTGCTGGTGTTCTTCTCCTGCTTCATTATACCAGGCTTTCTTGCCTTTGGGGCATTTCATCAAAACTTCTTCAGTTTTGCTTAAGAACTTTAAACGGCTGATGAGCCTGATGGAAAATTTCCTGTAATAACTCAGTATAGCAACACACTTCACAAATACTGGCTAATTAATCCTCAGGGCACCTTGGGAACAGCAGAGGGGATGATAGTGGCACTTGCATTTTTTAATCCCCCTTTTAGAGACTGGGAAACTGAGGCACTGGAAGAGTCTGTGATTTGGCTGGGGGGTTGGGGACCAGAGGGGACACGAATCTGGAAGCCGAGGTTAGAGCTCTCTCTCTGCTTTTTGGCTTCTGTTGGAACAGTTGGGTACTATCTTAAAGTCATTTAGAAAATCACCCTGGGTTTTGCCTCTCTTCCCATCCTTTTCCCCCCTTTCCACTGATACTGTGTCTTGGGCATAGTTCATGTCCAGAAATACAGATCTCTAGCATCAGTTTTAATTACTGCCTGGTATTCTGCTGAGTATATACAATAATTTTTTTAACTGGTCCCCTTGACGGACATCTAGATTACTTTCATTTTTTTACCATTGTAACAACTCCTTTTTAATATCCTTGATAAAGATATTTTGTTTTGTGATTACCTTTTTAGGGTAAAAACCTTAGAGTTGGAACCCTGGGTTAAGAAAGTAGGATTGTTTTCATTTTAGGATTTCTGGTCAAGATGGAGGTGTAGGTAGACTCACTTTACCTCCTTATTCAGGCAGAGAAAGAATTGCTACTAGAAAGTCAAACTGTGTGGAAGTCCAACAACCAAGGATTTAAAGAAACCCCATTCGTCCAGATGGGCAGGAAGGGCGGAGATGTGGAGATGCGATGAGGCGCCGTGTGGTGCAGAGAGGCAGCGGTGGTGGGACAGGTGGTCGAGCATTCACGTGTGGTAGATACAGATCGGGATGGGTGCCTTGGGAGTGAGTGGTGCCAGACCGCACAGTCCAGGCTTCCAGCATGGGGAAGAGAAATCCTAATAACTTCTGGCTGTAAAAACCAGTGGGGGTTGGGCAGTGGAAGAAACTGCTGGATATTCAGGAGACTCCGCTTAAAGGGCTCACACTGTCTTAGAACGTATGCAAACCACCCACTCTGGGATGTTCAGCACCAAGGCAGCAGCTGGAAGGGCATCAGTCACATGAGGAGTGGTTGAAGTTACTGGAAATGGGGCAAGTGCTGGGCAAACCCCCAGAAACCAGGCAGTGGCACTGCCCCTTCTCTGAGCCTTCCCCTCACACACAGCCACAAAGCTGTGAAAAGGGTTGTTCCACCCTGGCGATTGTATAAGTTCCCTCCCCACCCCCAATTTACAGGTGCCTTTTCTACAACAGGCCATGCCAGGGAGTCAAAGCCGCTCTCTACCTAGTACACAAAAACAAATACAGGGAGGCTGCCAAATTGAGGAGACAAAGAAATGTGGCCCAAATAAAGGAATAGAACAAAACTCCAGAAAAAGGACTAAACAAAATGGAGATCACCAATGTTTATCAGATGCAATGTTTACCACGCTGGCGGTCAGGATGCTCAAAGAACTCACTGCATGCGGCAACAACATAAAGGAAGAAATGAAAATTACACTAAGTGAAATAAAAACCTACAGGGAACCAACAGTGAAGGGGAGTATGCCAGGATTCAAATCAATGATTTGGAACATAAGGAAGAAATAAACATTCAACCAGAATAGCAAGAAGAAACAATGAAAAAAAACCAAGGGTAGTGTAAGAATCCTCTGGGACATCTCCAGACATACCAACATCTAAATCTGGATGCCAGAAGGAGAAGAGGAAGAGCAAGAAATTGAAAACTTCTTTGAAAAAACAATGAAAGAAAATTACCCTAGTTTGGTAAACGAAGTAGACACACAAGTCCAGGAAGCACAGAGAGTCCCAAACAAGTTGGACCCAAAGAGGATCACACCAAGACACCTCATAATTAAAATGCCAAAGGTTAAATATAAAGAGAGAATCTTAAAAGCAATAAGAGAAAAGCAGAGAGTTACTTACAGAGGTGTGCCCATAAGACTGTCAGCTGATTTCTCAAAAGAAACTTTGCAGGCTAGAAGGGGCTGGCAAGAAGTATTCAAAGTGATGAAAGGCAAGGACCTACATTCAGGATCACTCTATCCAGCAAAGCTGTCAATGAGAATGGAAGGGCAGATAAAGTGCTTCCCAGACAAGGTAAAGCTAAAGGAGTTCATCATCACCAAATCATTAATACATGAAATATTCAAGGGACTTATTTAAGAAAAAGATGAAGATTGAAACTATGAACGTTAAAAGCGTAACAAATGCACAACTATCAACAACTGAATCTAAGAAAACAACCAGGAACAGAATCACAGAAATGGGGATCACTTGGAGGGTTACCAGTGGGGAGGGGGAGAGGGGAGAATGGGCGGGAAGGTACAGGGAATAAGAAGCGTAAATGGTAGGAACAAGACAGATGGGGGAGGTTAAGAACAGTATGAGAAATGGAAAATCCAAAGAATGTATATGCACCATCCATGGATGCAAACTCAGCGGGGAGTTGCTGCGGGTGGAGGGGGGCAAAGGGGGAAAATTGGGACAACTGTAATAGCATAATCAATAAGATATATTTCCAAAGAAAATGGGATTGTTTTCATTGTAGTCTGCACTGCTAACCTGCCCTGGAAGCAGGCCCTGCCAGCTGCCAGTCTCAGCAGCAGAGGTCAGTGCTCTTGACCATGAGTTTCAAGTCCAGGCCATCCAGTCTGTTGTCTTCTATGATTTCCTCTTTTTAAGCATAGAAACCCCCCAAACTCAAGAGTACAGAAATATTTGCCTCCTTTTTTCTTTCATGGTTTTAGTTTTATGGAATCTGTTTCATTGATAGTAGAGCAACAGGGGATATATAACTTTATTTTTTCCTTGTGACCACTCTTACTGTATCAGCAGCGTTCATCGAGCAGTTCATTTCTCCCCCCACTTGTCCCACACGCCACCTCGAGTGTGTGTGATGTTGCTCCACACACTGCTCTGTGATCTGGGGTGTCTGTTCTCATTCTTGATGTACTTACTGGTTTTTACACCAGTATTGTCTTTATTGTCGTAGACTTGTTACACGTTTTACCTGTTAGTGTAAATTGTACTCTTCTGCTTTTCTTTTAGAATGTTCCTGGCTTTTCTGGCCCTTGTATACTTCTAAACTCAGTTTAGAATCACTTTATCATGTCTCCTCTTTGACCCCAACTCACCCCTGCCTGTGGCCAATCAAAAATAAAATCCTTCCCTGACTGTTGTGGCTCAGTGGGTTGAGCATTGTCCCCCAAACTGAAAGGTTGCCAGTTCAGTTCCCGGTCAGGGCACATGCCTGGGTTGCAGGCCAGGCTCTGGTAGTGGGCTGGCGAGAGGCTTGCGAGATCGATGTTTCTCTTGCACATTGATGTTGCTCTCCCACTCTTTCTCCCTCCCTTCCCCGTCTCTAAAAATAAACAATATCTTTAAAAAATACAAAAGTAACATCCTTTTGGAATTTTGATTATCATTACATTCCGATAGAAATTACTTTGGAAAGAAGTGGCATCTTTGCAATATGTAGTCTTCCATCCATGAATGGGTGTGTCTTTCAAGCAAGATATATTTTTCATTGATGAAGTTTTACACAGTTCTTACATAGTTCCTACACATTTCCTTAAATTCTAAGTATTTTTTATTTATTGTATTGCTCTAGGGCCTTTAGAATATTTTCTAATTGATCTTTGCTAATCTTTAGAAGAGTTGTATTTTGTGTGTTTAAAATTATCTTATTGTATTCTTTTTAATTGTTCTAATTGGTTCTCTTAGGTTTTCTTGCTAGCATATCATGTGAAAACAATATTTCCCTTTCCAGTGTTCTGTGACTGGATTATTATTTTGCCTGGGCCTTCCAGAACAGGATTAATTAAATACAAGTGCTCAAGGAGTTAAAATGCTCATGATCTCACTATGTCCTTTTCTTCAAAGCATTAATTAAGCAGCGAAGGGCATAGGAATATGAAAAAAATAATTGTAAAGATCCCTAGACTCTTGCTGTCCAAGGGACTCAGTTTTCGCCTCTTTGGGCCATTACTTATCCTTGGCCAAAATTATTTGACGTGCTCATAACAGCCATGTGTTAGAAGAGAAAGTCAACATTGTTTCTGTTTTCAGACAGAAAAGCTGAAAGACAGTGGACATGACTTCCAAAGTCACTAGGCCAATAGATTCTGGGTGACCGGAGAGCACAGTTGTCGCAGCCGATGTGAAGTGGTTTGGGGATGCGCGGCCTTGGGCTGGTGGGAGGTAATCATCAGAGCTGCCACCGCTTGCCAGCACCGCTGCCGCCCTCCTTACAAACAGGAAACTCGGGGTAGAAAGGGCATGTTTTGGGCTGAAAGAGTGTATAAAGCATGAACACTGTGGGCCATCAGAAGTGACTATTTATTCTACCCAAGTAGAGAGACCTTTCTCGTCTCAAGGACGAGTGTACTAATGGCAGCCTGTATGTCATCGGGCTGCTACTGCTCTCACCCTGAGACAGATTATGGTAATGGATGGAGCAGCGGGTCATTTTATTAACTCGGGCCGGGAGCTCAGGGCGGGCGCTGTGCTGCACCTCACCACTTTTGGTCCCCCCAGAACTGCCCCCAGATGGGCAGACTCGGACTCCGCTTTTAGTGGCCTCTTCCCTGTACGGGCACTTCAGGTGGTCCTTCATTTCTGCCAGGATCAAATCCTGTTTGCTTACACTCTTGCCAGCCTGACTTTTCCGTTTGTTTGTTGTTGTTGTTTTTTTAATTTAGAAGTTTAAAATTTATAGAAAAGTTGAATGGGGCAGTATACACCAGACACCTTTTATCCAGTTTTCTTAGTTAACACTTTGCCACATTTGCTTAATCTCTCCTTGTGTCTCTCACTCTTTCTACACACACACACACACACACACACACACACTTTTTTATTATTGTTTGTACACACACCCTTTTTTCTGACTATGTAAAAGCAAGTTGCAGATGTCATGCCCTTCAACCTTGTGACTTCCACATGCGTCTCCTAAAGTAGGGCATTCTCCTGTGTAACAGTGCGCCATCACACCTGAGAGAATTAGCTAATTCCATAAAATTATCTAATACAGGTTCCGCATTTAAATTTGCCAGTTTCCCCTAAATTTTTTTTGTCGTCTCTAATCAGGGCGTTTCACTGCTGTCTCCCCCTGTCAAGAACTCACCCTCTCGCCTTTTCCAGTTTCACTCGTCATTGACTGTTTCTCAGTGGCCGGGTCAGTCCATAGGCTGTCACACTGAATCTGTCTCATTGCTTCCTCGTGATAAGAGTAAGTTAGCACATTTTTGGCGAGAATACTTCATAAGCAATATTGTGCACCTGTTATTGCATCAGAAGGCAAGTGACATCAGATTCTCTCTGCTGCTGCGGCTAAGCTGATCCTTTGGGTAATGGGGTGACTGACCACTGGATCTCTCCATTGTACAGGTGCATTTTCCCCTGGTAGTGAAGTGATCTGAGAGGTGCTTCTTTGAGATCATGTTATCTCATTGCTCAGCAACCTTTCATTCAGTAGTTGTAGCATTTATTGTAGATCCTTGTTTGGATCAACTTTTTCTTCAGGATTTTAAAAATTGTAATTTTCTAATTCTATTTTTTTATAAATTCATTATCTAGTATTTTGTGAAGACGAACTCTCTCACCTGCTCCCCCGCCCCACACCCCCCCGCCAGCCACCTTTTGCTCTCATTTGCTTTTGAGTGTCACCATACACTGTGTAGTTCAGAGTGTTATCAACCATTATCGTCACATTTCTTTCAGTGCTCACACTGTTCCAAGTTTGGTCAGCTAGCGCCTGTGCGGGTGGGCTCCTGGGTCCCTTGCTTTTTGGCACAAATGTCTCAGGCGTACCTTGCACTGTCTGTGCCCCAAACCTGGAATCAGACACTTTCTTTCAGTGAGAATGATACTTCTTAGAAGCCAGGGTCTGGGCACCAGTTACACGCATTGCTCCTGGGCTGTCACTGCTTCCGTGTCTTCTTTAATGCATGGAATCACACACACGCACTCTCGCACACAGGCGCACACACGTGGTTTTGTTTGTGTCTGTGTGATACATGTGTGGACACACACAATGCAAACTGAACACGACGGGATTTTTCTTACATCTCTTATTTTACATTTACATTTCTCTTACAGCGAATAGCTGGGTTCTTAACAAGTTTGATACATTATCATTAACTGTGTCCCGTAATATAAGTAAAGTGGTTTTTAAGTTGGGACCTAATTATTACCATCAACATTTCTTTGTAAAGTTTAAAGTTCCCCTGCGTTCTTTGTCCCTAGATTAGATCAGTAGTTCCCAGTGTGGTCTGGAGCTCTGGGGGCTCCCCGAAACCCATCCAGGGAGCCTGTAAGAGCGACACAGCCCTCGCAGCCCAGGGTGAGACATCGCCCCCTTCTCCACTGTGTTGACGTCTGCAGCACTAGTGCAAAGCCGTGGCGGGAGAACCACTGGCCTCTCGCTGCGTTTTTACCGTGTGCACTCACAGTTTTCAGAAAGCCTGTTTCACTTACGAGTGTCCTTGTAAAAGTGGTGCCACTTGAGGACGCCTCTCTGTAAAGTCTGTGAGACGCAGTAGGAAATGAGTGTTGAGCGTCTCTGCCACGCACCGAGGTTGCGGGCGTCCCAGGCCCAGGTCTTGCGCGCCTGCCCGGGGTCCGAGCCGACCTCGCTGCTGTCTTTGTGGGTGTCGTGTTTACTCGAATGAATGACAGAGAAGCTTTGATAAGTCAGACTTCAGAATTGGGGAGGCGTTGTCTCAAAAAACAAGCCAAGTGAGCCTCTTGTTTCAAGGAAAGCATGCAGTATTTGTCATCATTAACTTTCAAGTGAAGTCAGAATTTTGGAAAACACGAATCCACTGTTGCGAACTGGGCAGTTTCCTGATACTTAAAAGAATTCTGATGAGATCGTGTTGACATCGAGTGTGCTGTTTTTGATAGTGTGTAAGAAGTCAGTCAGCATTTCAGGCTCTGTATCCCTTGCTGAACTGGTATTTTCTAAATCATCAATGCACGATTTTACAAAATTATACATGAATAAAATATCCATTCAAAGTGCAGGCTAGACCAATGGATTGTAATGGGGCAAGATATGAAAGTTTCTTGGTGTGGTTTCAGATTTATATATACTGCTACTAATTCTTAAGAAACTACCATTGCCCAGTTTGGGTGTCGTGTCACAGAAGAAAGTCCACAGTTATATGAGAAAGGTGTGAAAAGGCTCCTTCCTTTTCCCGCTGTATCTGTGTCAGCCTGCAGTTTCTTCATTTGCTTTAACCAGCCCAGCCCCACACAACAGGTCGGGTGCAGAGCAGATGGGAGAGTCCAGCTGTCTTCTATTAAGCTAGACAGAAAAGGAGATTTTCAGGAAAGTTAAATCACGCTTGCCTTCTCACTAATTATTTATTTCTTTTGGAAGCTAGTTTTCATAAGAATGTTATTCACATTAACATGTAATATATTACTTTTAATGAATCGGTGTTTTAAAATTTCTCAGTTTTGATTTTAATTTAAGTGTCAGTGTATATGATCTTCACCAACAAAAGTTCTTTAGGATCCTTCATACTTTCTAAGAGTGTGAAGGGGCCTAGAAACCAAAAGGACTGAGAACTACAGTCTGGCATGAGCGGGGGCCCTCCCGCCTCCCCACAGCGCCTGCCCCGAGAGCACCCCAGTGCTGCCGCCCTCATCCTGCCTTTTGTGTTACTGCAGGGTTTTTTTTGTTGTTGTTGCAGTTTAGTGCTACTAGACTTCAGACCCTATAAGACATCATTATTGTTTTCTGCGGTCAGTATGTATTTATACCTGCTCTTTCCTTTGCTCCTTGTACCTTCCTGCGTTCCGTGCTTCTGTCCAGGATTATCTCCCTTCCGTCTGCCAGGCAGACTCCGTCAGTATTTCACATGGGGCAGATGTGCTGGTGATGAACCCTCTGATTTTGTTTGTTGGAAAATGACTTCACTTTTCTTCACTTTTTCAAAGACTCCTTAAAATTTTGAAGTTAGTCTTTTAATAATAATGTTATATAATAAACAGTATATTTTAAAATACATTGCAGTAGTCCCTTAAACCTTTCATCCAGATTCCTGGGATGTGAACATTTACTTCATCATGTGTATTCTCTTTCTTCCACTTTTCTCTCCCTCCCCCACTGTTCCTCTCTCCCCCTTCCTCCTCCCTCTGTTGCCCTTTCTCTCCCTTCCTCGTATACGTACACACCATGAAAATAATTTATTTATAGTATATCATCTATGTGCTGTATGTTCACCACCCCAGGTCAAGTCTCCTTCCATCACCGTTTATCTCCCCCATACCCTCTTCTACCTCCCCCATTCCCTTGTCCCTCTGTCGAGAAAATAATTTGACAGTATCCTATTATGTAATCTGTAGACCTTGCTCAGATTTAGTCAGTTAACTTTTTTCTCGTCTACAATTCAGTCCATGACCACGAGGTTTGACTCTGTCTCTTTGGAACAGCGTTCCCCAGGCTTTCTTTGTCTTTTTTGACCTTGCTATATAGGCCAGTGTCATACCCTATACCTGAATTTGGGTTTGTCTGTTTTCCCCTCACGGTCGGTTCAGTCCCTGCACTTCTGATAGGAATACCGCAAAGGCGATTCCGTGTCTTTCTCAGTGCCTGTGTCCGCAGGCACACACTGGGGAGTTGTTCCACGGTGGGCGATTTCACTTGTTCTGTTGGTTGGGCCGGTATCTCCCCTGTGTCTCCACTGTAAATTTGTATTTTCTCTTAGTAATTAATAAATATCTTTTGAGGAGATGCTTTGAGACTATGTAAGTATCTTATTTTCATCAACTTTTACCCTCGGTATTTAGCTCCCATCAATGACTCTTAATCAGTTACTGAGGATTGCCGAATCCTCAGTAATGGTGGCCTCATTATTATGAGCATTGTAAGCATTTCTGAATGGTGATTTTCTAAACCTCTTACTCTTGAAACACAGTCTGAGCCACGTAGCAGTGCTTCAGCCAGCGCCGGACCGTGTGTGTGATGGAGGTGCCGTGGGGTTGGAACGGAGCTGAGAAATTCCTGCTGCTGAGTCTCGCAGCCCGTGACTTGGCCGAGGAGGAGGTAGTGGCAGAAATCAACAAGGCTGTGATTGAGAAGGCGGATGACTTCCCCCGGTGAGGCTGCCAGTGAGGAGCGCCTAGAGGTGGTTCCTGAGGAACTGGCTGAGTCGTCGGAACTGGGACAGAAGTGCGTAGCTGAAAAAGTAGAAGAGAAAAGGAAACTGCAGGAGAAGAAAAAAGAAGAGCCCCCAAGGAAATTCACAGGCAAGGGGTGAGAAGAAGCTTTTGCAGACCTCGACAAGCTCCCTGAAGGTTTGGACGCACACCACGCGACTTGAATGGTTTTGTGAGCAGAGGAGAGTCGTGGTGCAGCACGTGTGCGCAGGAGATCTGCGATGGAAGATGGAAGGAGGCAGACGGAGCAGAGGCCTCCTCGGGAAGAGCCTCCTGTCTCTTTGAAAACCCCCCTTCAGGGGGGGATTCCGGAAGGGGGCGTTGCTACAAGAGGTGACAGCTCCATGCGCGTTTCTCTGGAAAAATTTTTTCTGCTCAGACCTTCAATTTACAATAAACAGTTATTTTCTTTCCTGAGATTCTTTTCTTTCCCCCTAGCAGTCTATTCTTGTTTCTTGGATAAAACATCTTTTGTTTTCTGAGATAATTATTTCTGTTTTTCCTTAAATAGTTTGTTTTCCCTTAGGCTTTTTTTTTTTTTTAATTAAGTTTTGGGACTCTGATTATCATTTTTGAGCTTCCTCTCAAATCTGGTGATCCATGGCTGTCTGTTATTCAAGAAAGTGGCCCTAAAAACTCATTGGAAGGTCTCTGGGCATGAATTCTTTGTAACATGTTAATTAATGTAGGATGAGTTAAAATCAGAACCAGAGCTGTGTGTTCAAGCTGCCACGTCCAGCTGGAAGTCGCCTCAGAAGGGAATTTCAAGAGCAATTTTGACTCTAAGAAATGGTCACTGTATATATAACTTTAGAATCTTTGGCTAAGATGAAATTCCATTTTGTGTTAAAGGTATTAGCAGTAATTGCTTCTAGATGGAGGGCATACAAGTTACTTTACTCATCTGGCTCCTTTCCGCTTTTCTCTATTAAAACGGTTGTTTTCAATTTTTCAGTATTGCTTTCATGATCAGAAAGATATCAAAAGGGGTGAGTTTTCTTCATTCTCTTTTCTTCAGTAACCATCAGGGCGTGGAAGAAAGTGAAGCAGAACCTGGAGTTTTCAATTAATGTAGTGCAATCAGGTGGCTGGATCCTGGACACAAGTTAAAGAGATTTTACTTAGCTGTTTCCTCAGATCAAGAATTTTTTGAAGTTAAGGGCTGCAGACCCAACTTGTTAAAACACTGCTCACCAGGTTTCATGAGGGCAAGAACACCTTTTTTTGTTCACTGATTTGTCTACAACTCCAGCACAATGTCTGACTTAGTAGGCTCTCTGTAAGTGTATCTTGATGAGTAAATTAAGTTAACAGAATTGGCTACTGCCTCTCCCCCCAAAAAATGGTAGGGGGGGGTAATCAGATACTCATGAGACAAAATCAACTTTGACCCTTAGCTCACAACATACATAAACCAGAGTAGTAAATCTACAAAGCTTTTAGAAAAACATAGAATATCTTCTTGACCTTGGGGTAGGAAAATATTTCTTAATTAGGCTATAAAACCCACTATCATAAAAGAAAAAAGACTATATCAAAACTAAAAACTTCTGTTCATGGAAAGGACAAGCCATTCACTGGAAGAAAATGTTCATGATATATGTATATCTGACAGGTCTTGTATCTAGAATACATAAAGAACTACAAATAAATAAGAAAAAAGTCAAATAACTTAATTTTTAAAAAGTGTATGAAAGGCTTGATCAGATATTTCAATAAAGAGCTTTTCCAAATGGTTAATGAGCATATAAAAAGATGCCTAGCATCACTACTCATTAGGGTAATATAATGTGAGATCACAGTAAGTCATGATTACATACCCACTAGAATGGCTAAAATTAAGGGCTGAAATTACCAAGTGTTGACAAAATTGTGGAACAGCTATAGTGCCCATACATTGCTGGTGGGAGTGCAGCCAGTTTGAAAAAACTGTTGTTTCCCACTCAAGCTAAATATATACTTATTTTGTAATCCAGCAATTCCATCACTAGGTACAGACCCTAAAGAAATGAGTGCATATATCCATGAAAAGACATGTACGAGAATGTATGTAGCAGGTTTATTTAAAATAGCTAAAACCTGGGGGGTGGGGATGTCATCAACAGAAGAATGGGTAATTCATGGAATAGACACACAAGGAAAATTACATAGAAAGAAAAAAGGATAAACTACTGGTCTATGCAGCTTCATGCATGAATCTTAAACAATTCTTTCAAAGAATCCAGATGGAAAAGAATACATACAATTTTATAAAGTTCAAGAATAGATGACACTAGTGTTGATGGTCAGAGTCTTGGTGGTTGCCTGGAAGAGGGTCTAGATGGGAAGGGCTGCCGTGCGCAGTGCTGGGCAGTGCTGGGTCTCGGTCTGAGTGCTGACTGCGGCATGCGCACGCGCACACATTCTTCAAGCTGCGCGCTTAAAATGAACCATGTATGTTATGTTTCAACTTAAAAAATTGTGTCTCATCTTTATTAGACTAGAAGACTATAAGGTTTAGAACTTTTAAGCCACAATCAAAGGGAAGAAAAAAGATAATCAGATCAGCAGAAGTTAGGAAAGGGTGGAGGTGGAAACCCTGTAAGACTAGAGGTAGTGAACAACAATAAATATTCATGAAATTTTTTAAAAATCATGTGTTAAAGTTGGATCCTAGACTCAGTACAATCTGAGGAAAAAGCAAAGGCCAGGTCTATGCTGGTTACAGGAGACATACCTGAAACAGAACAACGTTGGAAGCATGAAGGCATGGGGTGGGCAAGATGTCGAGAGCAAACGCAAACCAAAAGAAACAGTTGGCAGCGCTCACATTCGGCAGATTAGAAAATAATGAAAAGAATGGTCAGTTTGTGCCATTACAAAGTTCACTCCACATAGAAGGCAAAAATAATGAAACTTTACACAGTTAAAAATATTTTGTCAAACTATACAAAGCAAAAACTATTAAAAATAAATTTAAAACCATTTAGTTGAAGATATTAACATACTTCAGAATTTAATAAACCAAAAGGCAAAAAGTAAATAAAATGAAATAACTGGATAACATAATTAGTAAATTTGGTATATAAATATATATAGTTTTGTGCACATAAAAGAGGGAATATTTAATTTTTTTAGTACTTATGGTACATTTATAAAATGTTATATAAATTGGCCTCCAAGAAATATCTCAAAGTCCCAAAAGCAGAGACCATGAAGCCCCCTTTCTCTCTCCGTAAAGCAATCTAATTAAAATTTACAATAAGCCCTGTAATAAAAACTTGGCCATTTGGAAACTTTAAACCACTCTTCTCCACAACCCCTTTCATCTAGATTGTTTGGCTGTTTTTGCTGTTCTTTGAGCTTCTTGAATTTTCTTTCTTATTTTTTGCATATAGGAATTACAGTTAAGAAGTGGCAGATAACACAGTCTGATACTCTCTGAAAGTAGATTCCTGAAATGAGGAGGCATTGAATCACAGGGCACAGTCTTTTTATACAAAGCAGTAGTTTTCCAAATAGTCACACCAGTTTCTTCACCGGGGGTGAGGGCACCCGCCTCACTGTGCCTCATGTGCCTGGTCACCACACAACACCCGAACAGCGGCAGGACCACTTTTGGAGGTTTTAATTTGCATTTATTTGACTAATTACACAGTCATACTTTTAAAATATGTTTATTTCTTCTCAGAAATGTTTATTCAATTCTTTATTTTCTACTGGGATATTAGTGCTTCACTTATTGATCTGTAAATGCCCTTTATATATTAAGAATATTAATTCTTTGTCATGTTTGCAAACGTTTTTCCCTTTGTTCCTTGCCTTTTATGTTTTTTAATATATAAAAGTGATTATTTTCACATAATCAAATCTATCAATCTTATGATATTTTCTCTATTATTTTCATGAAAGAGATTCCTTTCTCATAATTTTTAAATAATAATAATTAGAGTAACAACAATAGCAACAGCTAACATTTATTGAGAGCTGATTATGTGTCAGGCAATGCCCTGTATGTGTCAGGAGTGCCCTTATTTTAATTAATCACAAAACTCTATGAAGTAGGTATGTCTTTGTTACCGTTTTGCCTTTGAGGAAAAAATGAGGGAAAGAGGTTCAGTAGTTTGTCCACAAACACCAAACCAGTGTGATAAGTTAAATATTCATCCATATTTTATTTTCATTTTTAAAAATTTAATCTTTATTGTACTTTTTCCATTGTTATTTAGTCCTGTTATACTCCCTCCCCTCAGCAGTCACCACACTGTTGTCCATGTCCATGAGTTCTTTTTCCTTTCTGTTCAACCCCTCCGCCCCCTACCCTCCCCCCACACTGGCTGTCATCTGCTCTCTGTGAGTCTGTCTCGGTTTTGCTTGTTAGTTCAGTTTGTTCATTAGATTCCACATGTGAGTGAAATCATACGATATTTTTCTTTCTTTGGCTGACTGATTTCTCTTAGCATAATGTTCTTCAGGTCCATCCATATTGTTGCAAAGAGTAAAATTTTCTTCTTTTTTATGGCCAAGTAGAATTCCATTGTGTAAATGTTCCAGAGTTGTTTTATTCACTTATCTGTTAATACGCACTTGGGCTGCTTCCATGTCTTGGTGATTGTAAATAATGATGCAGTGAACATAGGGGTGCTTATGTTCTTTTGAATTAGTGTTTTGGGTTCCTTCAGGTATATTCCCAGAAGTGGGATTGCTGGTTAAAAGGAAGTTCCATTTTTTATTTTTTGAGGTGTCTCCCTCCGTACTTCTTTCCACAGTGGCTGCACAAGTCTGCATTCCCACCAGCAGTGCAGAAGGGTTCCCCTTTCTCCACATCCTCACCAGCACTTGTTGGTTGATTTATTGATCATAGCCATTCTGACAGGTGTGAGATGGCACCTTATTGTGGTTTTAATGTGCATTTCTCTGATGATTAGTGACAGTGAGCATCTTTTCATATGTCTGTTGGCCATCCGTATGTCCTCTTTGGAGAAGTGTCTGTTCAGGTCCTTTGCCCATCTTTTAATTGGGTTGTGTGTGTGTGTGTGTTGAGTTTGGTAAGTTCTTTATAAATTTTGAATATTAACCCCTTACCAGATGGATTGGCGGATGTGTTCTCCCATCCTATGGCTTGTCTTTTTATTTTGTTGATGATTTCCTTTGCTGTGGCAAACCTTTTTAGTTTGACGTAGGCCCACTTGTTTATTTTTTCTTTGTTTCCCTTGCCTGGGGAGATATATCTGATCAAAAATTTCTAGAAGCAGTGTCCAAGATGTTGCTGCCTATGCTTTCTTCTATGATTTTAATAGTTTCAAATCTAACATTTAAATCTTTGATCCATTTTGAATTTATTCTTTTGTGTGGTGTAAGAAGGTGGTCTAATTCCATTTTTCTGCATGTATCTGTCCAGTTTTTCCCAACACCATTTATTAAATAAACTGTCTTTAGCCCATTGTATGTGCTTGCTTTTTCTGTTGAATATTAATTGACTGAGCTGTGCTGAAGTGTTTTCTGCTGTCTGTCCATGGTTGTAAGTCTTCCTCTCCAGCCAGTGGCCAGCTGGTTATTCTGGACGGTTTCTCTACAGTTCAGTTGTAATTCCAGATTGATCTTGGGAGGAGATTAGTGTAGTTTTCATTTGCTCTTCTGCCGTCTTGGATCCTCTGTGCATATTTATTTCAGTTTGTATGGTTTGTTTTGATATTTAACCCTTTAATATGAAATTAATAAAGTAATATGAAATGGAACTTTTCAGACATCACTTTTTCTGAAACTTCCCTTCAGACAGACAAGTAATTTCCTTACTTGTGTGTTGTACTTCATTATATATTAAATGTCAGTGTATAAGTCTTTTTCAAGAATATCTATTGACCTATACACTTACAGAAGTGCCTTAGTGTTTTAATGTTTATCTTTTTTAAAATATTTTATTTATTTATTTTTAGACAGAAGGGAAAGGAGGGAGAAAGAAAGGGAGAGAAGCATCAGTGTGTGGTTACTCCTCACGTGCCGCCTACTCGGGACCTGGCCCACAACCCAGACATGTGCCCTGACTGGGAATCAAACCAGCGACTCTTTGGTTCACAGGCCAGCACTCAATCCACTGAGCAACACCAGCCAGGACTAGTTGCTGTATCTTTATTATCAGTTTTAATATGTACAATAACAAGGCTTACTTCTTCATTCTTTTAAAAACATTTTGAGTGAGAGCCTGGTGTTCAGTAATGACTAAGTATCCTGTATCAGCATAACATTCCCACTAATAACAATAGAAGTTCTGGACAAAGTATTTAAGAAACAGTGTTTGAAGGCATAGGAGAGTGACCAGAAGCAAGCAGAAATTGAGTGGATTTGATTCTTGAGAGAAGGAACCACTCTAGCTGAGAGCCAACTAACGATGCATATTCCATTTTGCTTGAGACCTTCTCCAGTTTATCAGGTTCTAGCAAACAGAACTCAAGCTAAAGCTGCCAGCATATTGGTTTCAGGAATTAGGGGTAGATTTTGAGGATGGCAGAGTGACTGGGACTTGAAGATGGATATTCCAGGAAGACAACCTTGAAGAGGGTAAGCTTAAACTTTGCATGTAAACACCCCCCTCAAATTCTAGGCTAGCCCCTGAACTGTTCATGCACACATCAGGTACCACTGAGTCCAGCAGAGATTAGAAGCTACTTACTGTAGAAAAGGTGGAATTTAGTTTGAGTCTTACCAAGTCAGAGGGGTTTTGGTAAACACTTTGGACTTTCCTTTGATACCCCAGAAGGAACACCCCTTAGAAGCAAACATTATATCCTAGGACTGTGGCATTTTTCCCTAGGACTAAGCACAAAAAAGAAGTAAGTAAAGCGTGAAACTGAGCCTGCCATAGATCAAGGTGATATGCTAGTAATTTAATGAAACTCAATTCTTTGGAGGGAGAAAACATAACCCAGAACTTCCCTAGCCTATCCACAATATCCAAGATAAAATCAGAACTTACTAGACATGTGAAAATGAAGAAACAGGGGCCTGTGACCCACAGTGAAGTGAAAAGTCAATCAAAAGAAGTAGACTCACTGTCAACATAAGAACTTTAAAATAATATGAAAAATTATGTGAGAAGAATGTATACTAAAAAAATGGCTGAGCCTTGGCTGGGTAGCTCAGTTGGTTTGAGTGTTGTCCCATACACCAAAAGGTTGCAGGTTTGATTTCTGGTTAGGGCACACACCTAGGTTGCGGGTTCAATCCCCAGTTGAGGTGCATACAGGAGGCAACTGATAAATGTTTCTCTCCTTTCTCCTCTCTCCCTCCCTTCCCCTTCTTCCCTCCCTCTCTCCCTTTCTCCCTTCCTCCCTCCTTTCCTTTCTCTAAAAATCAATAAAAACATATCCTTGGGTGAGGGTTTAAAAAACATGGCTGAGGGGATGAATGGGCAGTTGCAGTAGAGATAAGGAAGTTGTCAGAACCATGTGAAAGTTGAAAGATGCCCAGTCTGTCCCTGAAATTTCACTAGGTGGGAATAATAGCAGATTGGGCACAAGAGAAGAAAGGATCAGTGATCTTGAATACAAGTTGATAGAAATCCAAATTGCAGATCATAGAAGAAAAAAGATTTAAAAATAGGACCAGAACCCCAGTGACGTCTGACACAAATCAAGTTGCTTAGTGTGTGGGTGGTTGTAGTCCCAAAAGTGGAGAAGAGTGGGGTAGAAAAAGAAAGACTGGCTGAAATTTCTTCAGTTTTGATCAAAGCACTCCTGCCCCTAGAAATCCAGGAACCACAGCCAGCCCCGAGCAGGATAAATACAAAGAAAAGTGCTTCTAGTTATATTGTAGTAAAACTGCTGGGTTCTGAAGACAAAGACAAGGGGAGCGATGATCAGAAGGTCGCCTGACTTACTGTCCAAAGCCATGTAGCTCACCAGACAGCGGAATGATGTCTTCAGAATGCTGGAAGAAAAGACTGTCACCCTAGAGTTCTGCACACAGTGCAGATATTCGTCAGTCATCAACAAGTAAAGGTATTTTTACATAAAAGCTCAGAGAAGTTGCTGTCAGTAGACATGCATTGTAATAAATACCAGTGGAAGATCTTGATATTGAAGAGAAAAAATATCAGATAGAAGTTTGAATCCCCAGAAGAAACGAAGAGCACAGGGAGTGTCAAATACGTGGGTAAGTGTAAAATACTATTTTAATTTTTAGTCTTAAATTTTGTAAGTCAGTTGTCTATAGCAATAATAAGATTTTGTTGGATTTATAACACACGTATGTGATGAACATTAGAACATAGGACAAAGATCAGAAGGGGTATAAATGAAATTATTATTGCTTCTTACTGAAATGCATTAATATATATAATATGGCACATGTAATAGTATGCATCATATTAAGACTCTTAATATGTAACGTGCTATAACATTAATTTAGAGTAGAATCTGATAAATTGAGGATACGTATGAGAACTGTCTGGAAAAGCCCAGCTGTTATTAATATAATGCGAAGGTTTTGCACAACATCAGTGCAACCTGACAGCCCAGGAGAGTGGACTGGAACGCGCATGTGTGAACACCAATGACTTCCCTGTACTAGCAGTCAGTGGGGGTGGTAGATACTGTTGAGTGAGCACGTATACTCTGTGGCCATCGCATTCAAAGTGACTAAGAGAGTAGAGCGACAAATCTGCATCAAATTTTGCGTTAAGCCTAAACATTCCTCCACAGAAACTGTTGTGGTGACTCAGAAGGCCGCAGTTATGGGCATCTGGTGATTGGCAGCTTCATCACGACAATGCGCCTGCTCACACAACACATTTTGTGCAGTTTTTTTGCAAAACATCAAACCACCCAAAGTGACTCAGCTTCCCTACAGCCCAGATTTGGTGCCCTGCGACTTCTGGCTTTTCCCAAAACTAAAATCACTTTTGAAAGGGGGGAGATTTCAGACCATCCATGAGATTCAGGAAAATACGACAGGGCAGCTGATGCTGACTGGGAGAACTGTGTGAGGTCCCAAGGTGCCTGCTTTGAAGGGGACTGAGGCGTCATTGTCCTGTGCACAGTGTTTCTTGTATTGTGTATCTTCTTCAATAAATGCCTCTTTTTTTCCGTAGCACATAGCTGGATACTTTCTGGACAGACCTCCTATTATAATCCCTAGAGGAACCAGTTCTTGAAAACTGTAAGGAAGCATATCTGAATGTCTAGTAGAGGAGACAGTGAACTACCAGACATTCCTTATTATTCTTACTTGTGCAGTCTCTGTTGTTATGCAAGATAAGCTTTCAGAACTTTTGAGAAAATAATTGGGATCTTTATTGGAGTTGTGTCAGACCTTTTAAATTAATTTGAAAAGTCTTTTCCTTTTATTTCGTTACCCTTTTGTTCCTTTTCTGTAAGGTTTTCTTTATATAGCTCTAACATACTTTAAGATTATTCATACTAATTTTGTTTGTTGATTTTTTTTAAATTTTTTCAATTACAGTTCAGTATTATCCCGTATTAGTTTCAGATGCACAGCATAGCAGTTAGACAACCATGTACTTTACAGAGTCGTCCCCCAGCTGTTTCGAGTCCCCACCTGCCCCATGCACAGTTACTGTGATATTATTGACTCTGTTCCCTACGCTGTACTTTACATTCCCTTGTAACTACCAATCTGTACTTTTTAGTACCTTGTCGACCCTTTTATACCCAGCTGTCCCAACCCGTCCTGTCTGACAGCCGTCAGTCTGCTCTCTATCTGTGAGTGTTTCTGGTTTGTTTATTTTGTGTTCTCTAGATTCCACATATGAGTGAAATCATACAGTACTTGTCTTTCTCTGTGTGAAGTCAGACGCAGTAATTTTATATTCCTGTGGCTACTGTGAAAGGAATTTCTCTTCATTTTATATTGCTAGTGCATAAGAGTGCTACTGAATTCTAAAATATATATATGTGTAATATATCTAGCCATCTCATTAAACTTTCTTACAATTATATTGACTTTTCTAAATGTGTAATCATATTGTTTACAGTCAATTATTTTGTGACCTTTCCAACTCTTAGACATTTTAATTTTATTTCCTGCTTTATTGCTTGGGATGGAACTTCAAAAATCATGTTAAGCATCTAAACATTCAGTGAATGTCCACTATAAGTTGGTCAGTGTTTTAGGCTTTGGGGATACAGCAGTGAATAAGGCAGACAGTATCGTTCAACAATAGCGGGTTTGTAACATTAGAAAGCTTACTGAAGTATCTGTGTTGGGACAGCCAGGGCAGTGTGATATAGCTAGTACCTGCGAGTAGCAGGAATGTGCTCCCCGCCGGCTGAGCAGAGGAAGCTGTGGTGCTGGGGGAGGTGACCCTGTGCAAATGGCAGTCTCTGCTTCGGACTGGGAGAAACCCTTGGTGGTGGGTGGTGGGTCAGGGGCAGAAAACTGGAGGATGAAGGTGTGTCAGGGGCTGAGGGACAGACTAGTTTGCTTTAGCGCAGGGTGAATGCATGGGAACAGTTTGTACAATTATATCAAGGCTCCTTGGAGGTTCCAGAGCGATGTTTCAGGGGCAGAGAGGGGACAAGCAGGTGGGACTCTGGGTTTTTTCATGCTCCAGCTGACTCCCAAAACCTGGGCAACATTACTTGTATGTTTTGCATGTTCGGTTCCCATTTCTTTTTTCTGCACAGTTTTGTTGAACACCTACCAGGTATCAGCAGAAACAAAGCAGTGTTCTGGGCACTGTGAATGTGGCCGTGACTATAGCAGCCCCACCTCCCTGCCTTCACAGAGCTGGCCTTCCAACGGTGGGAAGGAACAGAGGCTGCGGGACAGGGCACTAAATGTGAGTGTGCTGTGAGCAGAATGCGAGCAGTGAAGAGTTCTTGGAAGGTTGTAATTCTAATGGAATGGTCTGGAAAGACCATTGTCACCCCATTAGCTGACATTTAAGCAAAAACTTGAAGAGAATGAGTAAGCAAGCCGTGCAGGTTTCTGGGGAGGAAGAGTTCCAGGAAAAGGGAACCACCCGTGCCCAAACCTGAAGAGCGGGCCTGTCTGGCGAATTCTAGGAACAGAAAGGAGGCCAGTGAGTAGGCAGGGGGGCTGCAGAAGCACGAGTGGAGTTTTGAGGCAGCAGGACAGCGATCCTGCGTGAACACACAGAAATGCAGGAGGGAGTGAAGAGTCCAGGAAAGGACAAGTAGCGGGGGCTACTTACTAGCTGTATATAATAATGCAGTACCTTTGTCGTGGGGTTAAAAATTTGCAGCAGTAACACAAAGATGGAAGGATGGAGTGAAAGTGTTCTAAGTGCTAGAATTGCGGGTAAAGTGGTAAAATTTCTCAGTTGTATAAAACCGGAATGGCAAGGACGGATTGTGACTAGGATATTGGTTCTCAGACATTTTAGTCTCAGAACTTCCCTCTCAGAAATTGAAGACCCCCTCACTAAGCAAACACCACAGGATCCCTGGGGACAGGACCCTTCGGTGGGCGCTGAAATGAGAGGTGGGGTTTCAAGAGAAACAGCCAAGTGCCCCTCCCAGCCCTTTCCTAACTGCAGAAGGAAAGTTGGTGAGTTTACAATGGAGAAATCCATCAGAAACCACCCTGACTGCAAGCTAACAGCGGGAAACCCTGAGTAAAAAAAGTCTGCAAGAAGAGGTAATTAAAGAGATCAAAAGGAAAACAGATTGTAAGATGACAGCTATCAAGCCCAAAATTCCGGTATTTACAATAAATGTAAATAGATGACTTCATTAAAAACAAAGTTTGTTAAGATTAAATAAAAAGCAAAAACAAAACACTAAACCCAATTCACTACTGCTTACACCAAGCACACCTTTAATGAAAAGACACAGGATTAAAAGTAAAGTGACGGAAAAGGTACCTATCGTGCAAACATGAACCAAAAGAAACCAGGTTCCAACATCAGGCAAGGCACACTTAGAAGCGGAGTGGAAATAAATCTCAGAGTGGCCAGTCACGAGGAAGGTTTGACATTTCTAAGTAAGTACAGACCTTCATACACACAAAGCAAAATTGGACAGAACTGAAAGGAGAACTAGACGAATCTATCATAATGGGAAGTTTTAAAATACTTTTCTCAATAATTGGTGGTACAAATAACATTCTAACAGCACAGTTAACAAACTTAACCTATTTTTAGATGGACATAAATATCATATAGGGTGATCATAACGTGGCCACTGGGTTGTACACCTCAAACTAGTATAATACTGTATGTCCACTGCAACTGAAAAAATTGTTTCACATTTTAAAAGTTAGTATACTGCATATACACATACACAGATATGACAGTGTACCCAGTAGGGATAGCAAGTGTACAAAAGGGATGTTCAGCCTCATCAGTCATCAGAGAAATACCCATTCAGATCAGAAGGAACGATCACTCCATGCCATCAGAATGGCTGAAACTCAAAAGCAGGGCTTTCACATTGGACGGGGAGCAGCTGGAGCGCTCGCTCTCGCTGGTGTGAGAGTAAGCTGGTGTTAACACTGTGGAAGCTGTTGACAGTGTCTGCTAAAGCTGAGAATACACACACTCCAGATGATCCAGCGGCTCCCCTCCAGCCAGATCTGGGGGAATGTCGATAGCCGCAGCGCTGTTCATAGCGTGTCCCATACTGGAAGCAGATCAGCTGTGGCCCAGTCCTGTCGTCTGTCAGAGTATTGTGCAGCAGTTAGAGCGCATGAACTGTGGCCACAGCACACTCCCGAGCCACGGAAGCCTTTAGAAAAGAATGCTTTCCGTATTACTCCATTTACATAAAGACGGAAACTAAGCAAAATTCTCGTGGTGCTGGAAGTTACGTGGTGACTGGGAGAGATACAAGGGGTGCTCCCAGAGGCTGTCAGTCCATTGTTTATTATCTGGGTGGTAGTTACATGGATGTTTTCACTGTGCGAAAATTCATTAACCCATACACGTAAGATGTGTGTGCTTCTCGGTGTATTGAGCACCAACACAAGTTTACTTAAAACTACAGTGACGCTTTTTCTTCACCTTTCAGAACAACAGATGCACAAAGCTTGATAGCATCACAGCGTCGTGTAGTCATGGTTGTGGGAAAGAGGCACGCACACTGGTGGGAACGGAGGTGGAAATGACCTCCTGAAGAGGGCGGTTTGTCAGTACTCGTGGAAATGAAAACTGCCTCTCTCTGGCCCACGTGCAGGGACGCACTGGTGTGAGTGCAGACGGCACAGACGAGGACTTGTAGTTTAAGGTTTGTGGGCAGCAGTAAGTGGTTGGTAGCAGATGAGCTGAATGAATTATGCTACATCCATTTAAATGGTGTGCCCTATAGCCATTAAATAGAACCTCTAAAGACACTAATATGGAATGCCAAGTCATGTTAATTAAAAATAGCAAGGTGTAGAATAGTGTTCATACCGAGCTATTATTTGTATAAAAATGCACATACACATACCCACACATATAATGTATGGATACTTATTATATGGGTGTATAAAAGCACTTTCATGTTCCATAGTCTGTCTCTAGAAGGTATATGAGAAACTGGTAGCCTTGGTTGCCTCTGGAAGATATAACTGGTGGTCGGGTGGCAAGAGTGGGAAGGAGCTTAATGTTTCACTATATGCCCTTTTGTATCTACAATACAGCATGTAACACGGGGCTATATCTGTTAAATACTAATTTTGAAATAATTGCTAAAAATCCCTCAGAAAGGTGTTATGCAGGAGACTGGTGTTTTGTCCTGCAATAAGTCCAGTACAGCCACATTTCCTTCCCACAAAAACAGATCTTTGCTTTAAATACTTTATTTATTTATTTTTATAGAGAGGGAAGGGAGGGAGAAAGAGAGGGAGAGAAACATCAGTGTGCAAGAGAAAGATCGGTTGGCTCTTTCACACCCCCAACTGGGGACCTGGCCTGCAGCGTAGGAGGTGCCCCAACCAAGAATCAGACCAGCAACCTTTCAGTCTGCAGGCCGGCGCTCAGTCCCCTGAGTCACACCAGCCAGGGCCAGATCTTTGATTTGACATGAGATGGTGTGGTTGGCTTTACGTGTGGGTGCCAAGATGTGTGGGGGGAGATGACCTGTGACGGGGCGCTCAGACTGCACTCCTTGAATGAGGTGGTGGGCCTCCCCATTGCTCCCTTCTCTTCTGAGTGTTTTAAGTGGAATCCAGATTAAGTTAAAAGTGATGCAACCCTACTGCCTCCTTTTGTTCTTTTTAAAAATGTAATTGAGATCATGCTATGAATATAACATCTGCTTTTTATGTCTTAATATATCAAAAGCATTTCCCATGTCATCAGAAATTGTTCATTATGAATGTGAATGTTTGAGTGCTATTACATTATTGAAATATGTCATAACTTGCCTAATTGTACCTCTTTGGACATTTATGTTATTTAAATTTTTGCTATTGTTAAAAATATAGAGATGAACCATCTCTGTATGTTATAGTACATTATTTTATTATTTCTTCAAAGTAAAATTGTTGAGTCAAAGGGTGTGGACATTTTTAAATACTTTGAGATAGAGTGGTGCATTGTCTTCCAGAAGTTTCTCTGTTTGCACTCTCTCGGCACCTTTGAGCACCTTTGAGCACCTTTGAGCAACTTTGTGGCTATGGCTTTTAATGTGAAAACACAGTCTCAGTAACTTTACCAGCATGACCGAATGCTGTGCTAGAAGTCCCCCAGTGGAGCAGGGCCTGGACTGCTTCCTCTTGTGTTGTGTGGCATCATGGGGAAGGGCCTGGGCTCCGAAGCCCACCTGGCTGGATTCATGCCCCTCTCCATACCCCCCACCCCACCCCACCCCCATCCCACAGACACTGGGGCCTTAGAGAGGCTGCTGCTGCCTCACCTTCAGATTGGGGGGCACAAAATACTTCTTCTCTGCCCCGCTGCCCACTCTAGCCACGCGGGTTAGGACTGCACAGCCCCCCCAGGCACCGCAGGTGCAGCACCACGGGGGCCCAGAGCCCAGCACCTCAGTGGGTGTTGTGGGGCGAGTGTTGGGATCCAGAGAATCAAACGTGTGAAAAGCTCCTAACACCTTCCATGACACTGGGTTTCCACAATTTGGCTGCTGTTTCCAGGTGAAGAGTGGGAATATGAAATTTCTATTTCCTCTGCTTTTCTTTACATTCCATGTCCTTTGCTGTTGTGCTGTTTTTCTTATCAATAATGTCATCTCTCATATTATAGATTATATATCTGTATATTATATGAGATTATATGCACTATAGTAGAAAATAGTAAAAATACTCAACCAGCATCAGAAATTGGGGGAAGAGGTCTTAGGAACACTGCCATTTAACAGGTGGGGAACCAACGTCTTAGCTCCTTCACGTTGCCCAGCAAAAGAAGTACTCAGGTGCTTCTGCATTTGGTTGAATACTGAATGTATATCTCTCCATTCACAAGGTTGACAATAGCAACCAATACCAGATTCCTTTGAGCTCCAAAAACAGGTGACAAAATAATGTATGTATTCACCAATCAGAGCATAGCACATTTTAATGAGTTAATATCAGATTACTGTGAGGGCTTAGAACCTGGTACTTTAAACCTTTAGGAAGGAAGTTGAACACCAAATAGTAAACCTTCTGACAACATATTTATGATTCAAGATGTAAAAGAAAACCCAAGACGAACCCCAAACATTCATAGCATTTGGCTAAGTGACCAAAGAGTGTGCCTTGGTGCACTGCACGCTGGTGACAGGGTTTTCTTTCTTTCTTTTTTTAAAAAATATTTTATTTTTATTTTTAGAGAGAGGGGAAGGGAGAGAGAAAGAGAGAGAGGCATTGATCAGCTGCCTCTCAAACGCCCCCACCTGGGGAACTGGCCCACAACCCAGGCATGTGCCCTAACCAGGAATTGAACTGGCAACCTCTCGCTTTGTGGGAGGACGCTCAACCCACTGAGCCACGCTGGTCAGGGCCTGGTGACAGGGTTTTCTTTAAGGAGCAAAATCCCCACCTTGACTTGTGTCTGAGAGTCGTCATTTCCTAAATCTGGCTGTTTTGAATGGCACGTGAGCCAGCGTGCGGTCGTCCCTGCCGTCCCCAAAGCAAGTGTGTGTTGCAGTGATGGAAACATTTCCACGGGTGAAGCAAATATTTAGAGCCAGAGGAAACATTTGGGCAGCCAGGACGTGTCAAAATAGAGCAGATGCCTGCCTTTGAAATCACACTTTTAAAAAGCCTCCCTGCCCTTGGCTGCTGTGGTTTCAGCCACAGTGGGTTAAGTGAGACATTGGAAACCGTGTGTGCATTCAGACCCCAGCTCCCGGGCACGTCCCCGCACCTTTTTCTGCCTTGGTTTTTCTCTTCCGGAAAATGGGATAACCATGCTAAGTGATTTTGTGTGGGATTGAGGGTTCTTTTCCCTCCAGATATTGTTTTTGTTCTTAAAAATAAGTTTCATTTAATCTTTTGCATTAGAAATATGTTTCCATGGAACATAGTTTATCAGAATATACACTGAAAATCTGCCTTCGGTCTCTGTCCCTGGCCGCCAGTCCCCTCTTTATCTGTAACCAGTTCACCCTTTTCTTATCTACATTTTATGATGCACACACATCTGAAGAGGTGTGATTCTGTGTGTGTATACATATACTTTTTCTTATCATAGAGGTCCCATGTACCCCTCACCTGGGTTCTCCCATGATCCACATGTTCTTTTTTTTTTTTTTTATCCTCACCCAAGGACATGGTCGTTGATTTTAGAGAGAGGGAGAGAAACATTAGTTGGTTGCTTCTGGCACACGCCCTGGTGGGGACCGAACCGTATCCCGGGCATGTGCCCGACTGGTAATCAAACCAGCAACCCTTTGGTTTACAGGACGATGCTCCAGCCAACTGAGCCACAGCGGCCAGGGCTGTGTTTTTGTCTGTCTGTTTGTGTTTGAAGTGATTGATCCGAAGACTTCACTTATTTAACATGTGTTGCCCGTCAGAGAGCAGAGGGGAGCTGACATGGCAGGCATCCCCCCAAATATACACACACAAGACAGAGAGCACTGTGTCGGGGTCAGGTCCTGCCTCTGGGTTGCCGCGGGGCCCTGCGATCTGTGCAGCAGAAGGGGAAGAGGAGAAGAACAGGAGAGAGACCAGATGAGCTCCAGCTTTCCCTCTGGGTCTGCATTTCTTTGGTTGGTTGTCAGAGGTGATTTTTTTAAAAAACAAACTTCACTGCCTCTTCTGAAACAGGAGGAAGATTCAAGTGTAGTTGGAAGTGTTCATTGGTGTGGCTGTCTGCATATGCACAACACACCTCGGACTCTCTTGGCCTTTGGCCTTCGGGTAGCAGTGATCCCTGGTTGTCGTTCCCCTCGGTCTTTAAAGATGGTCCCTTCCCCACGACTCGAGGTGCAGGGTGGGCAAGGCCAACTTCCCAGCCTGAGCCAAAGACCCGCAGGTCCCTCACTGCTGTCTGTGACTGTGGCACCAGTGTTTGCCGTGCTGTTAGTCCTTTGGAATTGATGATCAGATATCAAAGTCACTCCCCTTTATTTTTGTTTTTAATTTAGCAGAGAGGGATTAAAAGAAAAAAAAAACCTCTTTAGACTATAGATCTAAAAATAGACATCGTGATGCCGGTTGGAAACCCTCCCAGCCTTTCATACGAGAGATCTCAATTTGCTCTGCACAGAGGGGCAGCTCGCTTCTGTCTCGTCCACCAGTTATACTGCTCCCCAGAGAAGCTCAATAAATTTGATAGGGAAATTTCCTCCTCGTGCGGAAGAAGCGAGGCTCAGCGACTGGTGTGGCTAAAAATAATTTAGGGCTCCAAGGGAGTTCGTCTGTCTTGTGGAATCGTGTATCAGAAGTAAACGTCCAAAAAGTTTCGATCCTGGTAGGGCTGGGCACATCATTGATACCACTGCGCCCTGGGTCCTCGGACCCCAGCCTGTCTGATTTGGAATTAGACTGCTCCCCAAAACTTGCATTTAGTTTCCTGCACAAACAGTCCTTCTGCATGCTTCACTGGCAGAGGCCCCAGAGCTCGCCTGTGAGACCTCCACACTGGGACGTGGCCACGTGTGCGCATCTCTCTCTGCCTCTGAGAGTCAGAGGGGTCACCTCCCACTGGCTCCCGTTCCGTCTACAGGGGCGCACGAGCCTGCTCAGCTCCCTGTCTTCAGGCGAGCAGTGCCGTGCGTTTGAGGCTGGCTTTTTACTCAGTGATTTATACCAGGAGACGTGGCTGGGTGATATCCAGTGTCCTTTTGTCTTTGTGTTTATTTTTCTTGCACGTTTAATGTATTTAAAGGATATATTGTCTTTATGGTTCACTGGGATAAGGAGGGGGTTGGTGCACGTTGTCATGAGAGGCCCCGGCTCCCCGTGATGAGATGAGAGTTACATTCTTGGTTAGGTATTTTTCTTTCTTCCCTCCGATGGCAGGAGGCAGTGTTTTGCTTCTGTTTGAAACGGCCTTTTTACCTAACGATTTTTGGAAGGATACCGAGAGGACATGCACTCTCAGGGTGTCATCAGCAACTTTTCTCCTGTTTGTTCGCACTTCCCTCCTGGAGGAGAGGGGACAGTCTCACCTCTTGTTCTTGAATTTACATGTCAATGTCGGGGTGGTGGGAGCCCGCCTGGTCCTCAGACCAATTTTTATGAAAATGCTTTCATTTAGGCTGATGATATTTGGGACTGGCTTTCTCAAAAACTCTTTTTGCTGCTTGGGAATAGTTAATCCGCAGAAAAGAAAGCATTTGGCTTATTTGCTTAATATTTTAACCAAGTGAATTAGACAGGTTGGGGGGCTGGGGGGAGGGGATTAGAAAGTGGGTGGGGGAGGCCCCATAAACAAGGTGATATATAATATTTTTTTTGTTCTCCTTTTAAATAAATACCGATCAGCTTTATGTTCAGAGACAATAGGAGCCGTTGGCTTAAATTTGCAGTTTACTGTATTTATGGCTGTAATATCAAGGTGCTGCCGTCGTAATTTCATGCCCCAATGAGAAGAGCAAGGTCGAAGCAAATGCTTCCATCGGCATCTGCTAACACACTGACTCATAAACAAGGCCCGGCTGGATCAGGTGGCACGGAATAATACAGGCTAATGAAATACAGCATAGCTTTCCATTACTGTTAGTTTTTACAGTGTCGTCATTACGTGTAATTTATGTTTAAAAAATTCAATTTTATACAAGGCACTGGGAAATAGGGGTCTACAGGTCATCCAACGACTTTTAGAGGCTCTGAGAGTCCTCATTGTACTCCACTGTTCCAACAAAATGTTAATAAAGTAAAATAAAAATACTTTTTCCCTTTCCCCTCCCCTAACCTTTTCTGGGAGAGTTGATTTTTCTTTTAATTTGGGGAATCTTTCTAGCCAGCTGTCTTCTCTGCCTCATCTCCTCTCACGTGTGCATGGGGAGATAACTAGCTGTTCCCAGAGAGGTGACCCCGCTCGGTCTCTGTGGTCCTGGATGAATCGCCCGAGTGCTGTGAGCAGAGAGGGGCTGGGACCAGGAGGAAGGGGCCCACACGGCCAGCCTGGCACTGCCGGCCTTTGCCACTGGCCCCTCTGGCCCTGTTCTCTAATAAACCTCAGGCTGGGACGGGGGTTCATTATCTTGCTTATTATTTCCCAGCCACTTCTGACCCTGCTGTCCTGGTCATTATGTGACCTGAAAGGTGTGCAGAACATTGCTGTCCGCCGTCATCTGCCTTTCTGTTTCACCTGCACGGGGCCGGGCCCCGTGGCAGTGCCATGCGGTCGCTGGGGACAGTGTTGAGGTTGCTTATTCTGAGAAGCCCTCATTTGGTCTGAGTCCTAGGAAAGGACCCTACAGTGCTGCAGCTCACCGAGTCACCTGTTTGGGTTTGTTTGCATTTCAACAAAACCTTTAGAAAAAGAAGGCAAATTTATTTGTCTTCTAAGGGATAAAAATAAGCAGGTGTGGCGGCCTTGAGGCCATTCACTTCAGTGGTCAGTATAAGTAACTCACTTGTCTGCCCTTTTGAAGGGACCTCACCCTGGAGAAAGTATAGGAAAAGAAGTCTGTTGGCTTCTGCACAGGGGCAGCGGAAGGCTCCCAGTCAGGGGAGCTGGTTTTGGAATTCCAGAGAGCAGAGAGATCAGAGGTCTGTGCTGGTTGGGGCTGGGACTTCATTTGCAGCAGGGTCTGAATTGAGAGCTCTCAGCTTTGCAGATCAGGCAGCTGTGGCCTTAGACGCAAAATGACTCTGCCTCTCAGAGAGTGGATGGCATTAGCCGGGCAGCACCTCCTTAGCTGTGTTCCGTCTCAGTCACAAATTTGAGTTGTCAGTGTCGCCAATGGGGGACAGTGGCTCTCGAAATTGTCAAGCAGCAGAGTGGAGTTTACTGAACAAGCCCCTGGATGCCCAGTGCTAGTGACACTAGATAATGCAGTGGCACCCCAACTGAAAAAAATTAGGTTTCATTAAAATAGGCTAATTCTCGCAAAGGCAGCAGCCGAAGGAAGACTTGAGGCCGGTGAGGGGGAGGAGTTCTGTCTGCCAGACTGCGACACCCTCTGCTCCTGTCTCGCTCGGCTCAGCCCTTGCTCAGTCCCTGGGCGGTTAGATTATTCCTTGCAGATAGCAATCAACTGGAAGGAAGTGTGTGTGTCTAATTTGCATGAGATTATTTAAAACAAAAAAAAAGGTCTGCATTAGTCAGGGTGATGGTAAACAACGTGCAGAGATGCCTTTTATAACATAGCCTGTGCCTCAGCTCTCAGAGCCCAATATAATTCACGTCCAATTGGCAGTTGCCTGTATTATTCCTTTTAACCTTTTGGATTCTGCAAGGTCTGGGTCTGAGCTCTCTGGGATTTCTCTCAGCCGGGCGGGGTGGGACCTGGACATACCATGTGTGGTTCTGTGGCAGGACCTCATCCCCAAAGGCCAGGACGTTTCGGCACAGGAGCCCAGGACTGCGTGGGTGACGGTTGTGTTCTGAGAGAGAGGATCCCCCTCGCCCCTCGGTCTCTAAAAGTCCCAGCTGGATCACTTGAGAGACTCGGCTGTGGAGTCCTGAGCCCAGCCAGTCTCCCCTAAGCTGGGGACAGGCCAGAGTGAAGCCCCTTGGGCACAGCCTGCAGAGGCCTCTGGATTGGGAGGGGTAGAATCTTAGCGTGAGATCTGGTCCCTCTACCTTGGTCACTTCGGTGGTGTTCAGAAAGTTGTCCAGGTGTCATTTGCAGGTGGGAGCCGGGTGTCAAGCTCCTGTGCTGTATTGATATAGCCCTGAAACAGCATCCACGGACCCCTACCTGTGGTTGGGGTGTCCAAGTGGGGGTGGGGGAAAGCAGTTTAGTCCTTTTCCACGCCTCTGCCATAGGAGTGAAGACTTAAGGCTTGTTTGCAACTTGCCCTTCGGTGTTTCGTGACTGTGCAGTGGAGGGAGGTCAGCAGGCTGGAGACGGAAGCCAAGGGTGTCTTCGGCGGTGCTGTGCGCTTAACTAGCGTGCTCTTGAGGGCATTTTTCACCCTCCTTGGGCCTCAGTTTTTTTAATCTGTTAAATGAAGGCAATGACTGGGATAATGGTCCAGCTCTGAAATTATATTATTCAGTGAGATCATTAAAGGGTTTATTTTTTTAAAAGAAGAAAAATGATTCACTTTATGTAACTAAATCAAAATCCTGAGTCTCCGGAGGACTAGGGATATCAGAATTCCAGCCAACGTAAATTTAGAGCATCGAGTGATAAGGTCTCTGAAAAACACGAGCCTGAAAGGATGTGCTGATGCCCTTTACACTGCAGGCTTGCTTGTGGGCTTGGCTGCAATAATACAAGGAACATGTTTTATTAGGAAAATAGGCTTTGTCGAAGCTCAGGGCCAGAGGGCAGAACAGCGGGCAGGGAGTGCTGTCCCTTTAACCAGCTCCCGCTCTCGGGGCTGCAGCCCAGCCTGTAACTTACTGCATATTTCCCCAGCGTTAAACATTATCGTACTTGTTTATATTTGAAAGAGCCAAAAGGGAAAATGAGAATGCAACTGAATGCTCCTTTTGGGAAAATTATCCTCATTTGCAGCCAGCGGCTGACAAGGCACACGAACCACTGGGTTTATAAAATTCCGCTCTGTACTAGTGACCATCCGTTGTGCTGACGTCGCACGTGCCACTTTCTCCTCTGATGGCCAGCGGATGCCTGGGAAAGCAGTGTTTTTCTTTTAGGCCCCCAAAGGGGATTCCCCTTCCTGTTTAGGAGGAGGCCTGTTTTCTGGCTTGCCGTGGCTCCCCAGCTGTTCTGCCCCTGTCCTTGGGAGGCAAGATGACAAAGCAACCCTCTTTGCAGTGAACTGGGGGATTTTGGAGCAGGGATGTTTTAGCCTTTGTGCCTTGAAGGGGCTAAGTGCCCATACACGGCCGTCTTTGCACCCTGGCAGCCTTTCCACCTGCCCATCAGTCTGCAAAGGGACCAGTGCACCCAGGGCCAACCCTGCAGCACTCATACCTCACGAGGTGCGGCCTGGCCTGCCACCGGCCAGCTCCTCTGTGTGCAGAGACGGGGGCAGATCTCGACTGCCTGGCACAGAGAGGAGAAGGGGTTCAGGACACTGTTTGTTCGTTTAAATTTATTTGAGAAGGGGGGAAATGAGAGAGATAGACATCGATTTGTTGTTCCACTCATTCATGCGTTCATTGGCTGATTCCTGTATATGCCCTGACTGGGGATCAAACCCACAACCCTGGTATATCAGGGCAACGCTCTAACCAACTGAGCTATCTGACCAGGGCCCGGGGCCACTTAGAACATTTCAGGCGTTTTTCTAGAAAAGTTTGCAGGACAGCTGCAGCCTACTCAACGCTGGTGCGACGCAGGGCTGCACTGTGCTGTACAGTAGTAATGTGCTCCATCTAGTAGCCCCTCGGCACAGAGCACTAGGCAGCAGGCTCTGGAAGATGCTGATCCTCAGAACCTCCTGTACTTACTTCATCCGCCCCCAGGGGCAGATATACCATGCTGTGGGCCTCTAATGGAGAGCCGCTGACCAGATGTGGAAAAGCTCCCGGCTCTAGTTTAAAAGCTCTGTGTTGCGGCTGGACTGGATATTGGGATTCCCGGAAGAGCACGGGCTGGCCAGAGTGGTCTTTCGCAGACCAGCAGCCACCTCCCACTGGCCTCTCCCACTCTCGCTGGTGAGAGCACGCTTACGAGCTCACCGTTACTTCCGAGCCGGCCCCGTGGGAAAGTTTCTCTGGTACCTGTGCTGCGCCGTTGGCGCCCTCAGCCTCTTCCCACAGAGCCAGCAGCCCCGGGCTGCCTTACTTAGAGAGCCTTCCAGCTGGGTACCCACTGGAGACGGGGTCTGCACGGGTCTTTCACGTGCCTTGTGCTCCTCCGTGGGCAGATCCTCTCCGCATGTCATAGCCACTGCAGATGGCGCCCTGCTATTTCAGGATGTGCTGTGTGCAGTGTGGTTTAGAGTGTCAGGAAGATTAAAAAAAAAAAAAAAAAAAAGAGCGAGAAGAAGAAAAACTAGCCAAAGGCGATTTAGGCAGCCTGTGATAGGCTAGAGTAATAATCATCTGAAAGTTTGGGCCTGGCCTTGTTTTGATCTGTTTTCTTGTTTTATTTTCTCCTTTACATTCCATATCCCATTCATACTAATCACAGTCAGTCCTGATTTTTCTTTTTATTTCTGCATTTGTCATAAAATAAAGCAAATTATTCCCATCTTTGGAAACGATCTAGACTAATTAGTCGTCTCACCCAATAATTAGTTTTTTGTTTCCCTGTCTGTTTTCATGCATTATTGTTAGTTTTTTCCCCTCTTTTTTTAACACCATTACAGATTAAAATGAGCCACATTTGCAGTTGATGGTATCTGTTTTCGGGGGAAGAATGGGGAATTGCAGTACGGAGCGACTTCGAAAGCAGCAATAAACTCAAGGATAAATTAAGGAAATTGAATGAGCCACATTTGGAAGCAGTGTGGAGGCTAATATTCTGTCGCTTAAGGTTAAATTGCAGCTGAGAGAGGTTCCAGAGAATCCGAAATCGGGAGGCAGCTTCCCAGGGTGCTAGGCCTTCTGTGGCTCCACAGGCTTTTCCCAGTGAAGCTTTGGTGGCGGCGGTGGGCAGTGGCGAAGGCACTCACCTGCGCCCCTGTGCTCTTCTCCCCCAGGGCTGACGGACGAAGAGATCGACGTGGCGTTCCAGCAGTCAGGCACAGCTGCCGAGGAGCCTCCGTCCCTGGGCCCGGCCGCACAGGGGGTTCCTGTCCAGCCCCCTCACCTCATTTCTCAGCCATACAGTAAGTCGCCCACTCCACCTCCGGCTTTCACCTTGATCGGGATTCAGGACAGTGGCCGAGAGCAGTCCTCCGCGTCTCCCGGACTCAGCCCACTGGGAGGCACTGGGAGGAGTAGCTCTGGGTATTTTCCAGAAAAATGCAACACACCCAAATCCTCTTCCAGACAGACTTTGAATTGTGTGACAAAGGTTTAAGAAGAGTCGAGGCACCAGAGTAAATGAGTTTATTGATGTGCTGCGTCAAGCATTGTTGTTACAGCAAGAGTCTATGAAAGTGCCAACCTCCCATTCTCACAGTGGTGCTTTTGCCTGTCACTGCGGCATCACTACGAGGAGCGACCCTGAACTTTGGGTTCATGAGGGCACTCGTTGGCTCGCTGAAATAACTCGCCTCCTAGTTTTATTTTTTAAAGTTAATGTTAGGGCATTTAGACTGCCACGCCCCCTCGCCCTGGTCATACTGTGTGATGTAAGTGGGGTGGTCTGCGGGGGCATTTCAGGCTGCCCGCCAGGGCCTCCGAGTGCAGCGTGTGATTCTGGCACGATCCTCAGCCTTCAGGACGTTCTGGTGTTTTTAAACAGAAGCTGTTTTAGGCCTCAAGGTTCTTCACACTAGTAATAAATGTACACCTCCAAAATACAGCCAGAGCCCCTTCTTTAAATCACGTTTACAGAATCTAAAAAGGTTACAGTGGACTCCAAAGCAGTGGAAAATAGCCCTGTTTTGTGTCTAATGTAGCTCAACCTTGGATCTGTTGTCTTTCAAAATGCCGTTTCTTTAATCGTCTGTCTCAGTTTTATTTTTTCAAAACCTGATTTAAAACCGTGTTAGATACCAGATTTTAAAGGGGGCAGTTTAAAATGCCACACTACCACATAGGGTAGTTTGGACCCTACCACGCAGCCCGGAGTCCCCTCCGGCTCCCTGGGCCATCTCCCTGGCTCAGCCGCAGTGGGAGGCGAGGTTGGCGGGGAGGTGAGGTCGCTGTGCCACTGGCAGGTGCCAGGCTGGGGCTCAGACCCGCGCTGTGCGCCCAGGTCCCATTCAGATGAGGCTGCTTTCCTGTGCTGTCTGGACAAGGCCGGATGGGTGAGGCCCACTCCTGTGGCTCCCCTCCACGGTCACCTGTCTAACAGACCGCTGGCATGGCGTGACCTCTGAGGCCGGAGGAACGGTGCTTCGTGGTGCCCCCCCGTGTGGAGGCCACTGAGTCAGCCGCAGCTACTTGTCAGCCCGGAGCTCTTTCCTCCCGGCCAGCGGGCGCTCTCTCCCGTCCGTTGTGCTTGCTTTGGGTCACTAACCGTACTGTGTGTGTTTCCTTTTAACCGAAGGCCAAGTCTCCACACGTTTTCTTCATTTGTGTCCCCGGCCCCATCGTTGCATGGGATTGTGGAGGACGGGCAGTGGCAGCTGGGGTGCAGAAGTTTCTCAGATGCACATCTGTTCTGTTCCAGCTGTTTCCTCTGTGGCTTAATACCAAACAGGTCCCTCGGTGACTCGGAAACTTCTTGCTCAGAACAGAGTGTTCTGGCTGGTCCCAGAGTTGGCCGAAAACGTCACGCGTTTGCCTACTCTGAGCAGGCGTGGAGAGTCAAACCGTTTGCCTTTCCCTGGAGGCAAGTGCTTGTGTTGGGAGGGGCCGCTCAGTCATTTAAATCATCCTGAGTCCAGATCTCTCTGAGAAAAGGCTTCGCCCAGTTAGGTGTTTAGGTAGGAGTATTTTTAAGAGTCTCCCAGCCCTAAAAATAAAATACATCTTCTGAGAGACAGACTCCTCCCTGCTCTGACACTGGTGCACAGACAATGGTGATGGCAGTTTTAAACACCTGCAGCTCGCCATCGTTGCTGGCGAGTGCCATTCCTCCTGTGCGGCTGCCCGCTCCCTGCAGCTCAGGGCTGACTGCACCTCCTCACTTCTGTACTTTTGCCAAGAGGTGTCAAAACTGCTCCAAAAAAAAAAAAGGCTTGATTTTGATTAATACAGAGAAAGAAGACTTTGCCTGACTGATAATAAAACTGATAAATGACATTTGAATTACTTGTAGCGGTAATTTATTACATAAAATATCTTTTATTTGACATGCGATTAGTTGCTGGAAGCATCACTCAACCTGACGAGTTTAAACACGCTCGGAAACGAGCCCCAGTAAAACCGGGGCTGTCTGTGCCGGCGTTGTGAAACACACTAATCCTGGAGTGAGGGGAATCTGACTTTAAATATTTAAATGATTAATTGGGTTTATGTATTTTTTTTACCTTTCTAACCCCCTTAATTACAAGCAAACTCAGGGGAGTTTCTGAACTAGGTGTGCAGTCTGCATGCTCACCGCGGAGGCATTGCGCGCGTCCCCGGGGATTTACGGCCTCCGCTGCTGGGTGTTCCTGCCCGTCTCACATCTGGAACTCAGGCAGCCCTCCCTTCTCGTTTCTTGACTTTCTTGAGACATCCTCTCTCCGAGCCCACGTCCAGAAAACGAGCTTCTCTGGGCTCACCCCCAAATGCTCCTGTCTTGGGGAAGGGTCACTTTTCCGGGACCACTGCAGAGAGTCCAGTGCTCCTGGATTGTCACCTCTGGACCCTGCCTGGTGACAGGTGTTCCATTCGGTGCCTCTTTTGGTATCTCTGCTCTTTGGTGAATGTGGTTGGACTCGAGATGTTAGTAAATGCCAGTGTCAGCAAATACAACATGGACACCTGCCGGAATGTTCGCTTCATCCTTGTGAAGTTCCAGACTGTATGCTCAGGACAATGTGGTAGGATTCGAAACATGGTCTTTAAGAATCTTAACAGGTTCTCGGAGAGAGAGAAGATAAACTCCTAAGAAAAAGATAATAATATAAGACACTGTGACTTAATGTCAAAATTAATTATACAGGCAAGAAAATTCCACCAGAATACAGAAAAGGGAAAAATTAATGTGGGCGAGAGAAGTTGGGGCAGGCTTCGTGGAAGCGGCAGGGGGAGCGGGGGAGTGTGGCGTCCCTGGTGTAAGGATGAACCACTGGAGTTGGGCTCCAACGGAAGTCCGGCTGAGTGCAGGGAAGGCCCGGCCGGAGTCCAAGAGGAAGGCTGACGTTCTGTGTTTCTCATCCTGGTTTCCTCTTGCTTAACTGTGAAGCAGGAACCCATGCACACACATGTGTGAGGCGCCCAGCACAGCCCTGAACGGAGAGTCCTGGCACATGCCTTTAACTGACTCGTCCCAGCTGGCTCTTCTTCCCTCCCAGGGAGACGAGCAGCAGGGCAGCGTGGAGATGCAGGCAGGGCTGGTGGGAATGTTGTAGGATGGTCATTCTTTCTTAGGCCTTCCAAAGACCGACCTGCAGCTTCAGTTGCCTCTGAAAATAGGACATGAATATCCGAGGTTGGGAAGGAGATTTCAACATGTCATAAGAAATCGCGGATGAGAAAGTGTGTTCTTTCTCAGTGTGTTTCTTGTATAGCCCACGTAGCCTTACGGCACATACCTACCCTTGGTTTTCTTGATTCACTGGGTAGACACGTGTCGTTGAAAGCCTGCTGGGTTTCCGGCACTGTGCCAGACCCCTGGGGTGGAAGGGTTAATAAGACCTTGCTGGTCGCTCTCTGTGCCTGCTCCTGTCTGTCAGGAAAGGCAGTTAGGCAGACACAGCAAGTGAGGTGAACTCGGCCCAGGTGAGAACAGGGGTCCAGGTGAGAATAGGGGCACAGGCGAGGTGAAGGACAGCAGGAGGTGTTTATTGGACCTGGGGGAAGGTTGGTTCAGTGACCAGACAGGGTGGGCAAGGCCTCCAGGCAAAGGCATGCAGACGGACGTGGAGCCAGGTGATGTTCAGGGCAGCCAGGGCCTGGGCAGGGCGGGCGTCAGAAAACACCGGAGATGGGGGTGGCACGCGGTCATCCCCCTGCTGGAGCCCGAAGCACATTTTTTCCTTCAAAATGCATCGTCTGACTATTTTTGAGCAGTATTTTCTGCGTGACTGCATTGTTCTTAGGTCAATAGTAAAATTATTTGGGCCACCAGGGCAGATGCTGCAGGGGAGTAGGGAAGACATCCTGGGAGTGTGTTGATGGGGTGGTCCAGACATTCTGCCTGCCCAGCTTGAGGCCGTTCCCAGGAGGGGCAGCTGCAGCTCTTGCAGGGAGTCTCTCGGAGGCCTCTGTGGGGTGGGATGGATGTCCATCCCCCATGGCTCGGTCAGCCCCCACACTCACCACGGGTCTCTCACGTGTTTAGTCACTGGACTCCCAGTTAAATAAACTGGGAGCTCCTTGAGCTCAGAGGCTTTTTTCTTTTTTTGAATCTGACCCGAGGCTCTGTCTCAGCAGGTGTTCTAGAACTACTTGTTGAGTGGATAAATGGTGGTGGAAATGTGCTTCAGGATTGAAAGGCTGCCTGGAAATACCATCCACTGGGGACCCTGGGAGCCAGTTGGTGAGGCTAGCTGTGGCGGTGTTTGGAAAGTTTTACCTGTAAAACAGATGGGTCTAGGATTGCTAATTTTGCTATCATGCTTCATAACTTACAGAATGTTATATTCTCTTGTGTGTTTTCAGTATTACAGGGTGAATGTTTAAAAGTTGAATTAGAACTCATAGATCTTGCTTTTTTTCTTTCTTTTTAAAAAATCTTCACTTGAGGATATGTTTATTGATTTTTGGAGAAAAAGGGAAGGCGGGGAGAGAGAGAGACATTGATGTGAGAATGAAACATCAATTGGTTGCCTCTGCACGTGCCCTGATAGGGATCGAACCTGCAGCTTTTTTGGTGTGTGGTGTGACACTCCAGCCAACTGAGCCACCGGGCAGGGTGCTGCTTTTTCCTGGTCTCAGCTGCTAACGGAGCAGAGAGAACTTAGTCTCCCCTGCTGCTGCTGTTCTCGGTCATTGCTGTCTTCCTTTAGCCCCCTTTAAAAAAAAATTTGAACATATATGTATTTTTAAATCAGCTTTATTGCGGTATAATTTACATAAAATAAAGTGCACCAATTTTAATTCAAAATTCCAGGTTTGGCGAGTGCGCACTCCTGTGCAGCTGTTACCACACTGTGAAACATTGCCAGTTCCCCAAAAAGCTCCTTCGCACCCTGTTCCCAGCCATCCCAGCTGCCCTGACTCTGGGGCAGCCACAGGGCTGCTTTCTGTTGCTTCTGATTAGACTTATCTTTCCTAGAGTTTGATATAAATGGAATCATATGGTATGTACTCCTTCGTGTCTGGCTGCTTTCACTCAGCATAATGTTTTTGAGATGCATCCAAGCTGTGGTGTGGATCAGAAGTTCCTTCCTGTTTATTACTGAGTGGTACCGCATGGGGCGGGCACACCACAGTTTGTTTATCCATTCACCAGCTGATGGGCTCTGGGCTGTTTCCAGCTTGGAGCTATTACGAGTAAAACTCCTGTGAATATTCGCGTATAAATCTTTGTATGTTTTTTTCTCTTCAGTAAATGCCTAGGAGTGGAATTGCAAGGTCATATGTTAAGTGTAGGGTTTAACTTTTTAAAAAATTTTATTGATTTGAGAGAGAGAAACATCAATTTGTTTTTCACTCGTTTTTGCATTCATTGGCTGATTCTTGTATGTGGCCTGACCTGGGATCAAACCCGCAACCTTGGTGTGTCAGGACAACACTCCAACCAGCTGAGCTATACCTCCATGGCAATCTTTTGCCCATTTTTAATTTTCTCCTTATTATTGCATTGGAAGAGTTCTTTTAAGTATTCTGGATTCAAGTTCTTGTGAAATGTGTGTATTGTTAGTATTTCCTCCCAGTCTGCGGCTTTTTCCCCCTTAGAAAAAAGCAAAGGATTTTAAATTTGGAGACCATCTATTTACCTTTTTTTTCTTTTAGATTTTATGGTTTCTGTGTCCTAAGAAGCCTTCGCTTCTGCCAAAGCTGGAAAGATTTTCTCCTGTGTTTTCTTCTAGAAGTTTTACAGAGTTCACTTTTACTTTGCTATAGAGGTCACTTTGTGGAGTTGAGATCTGTGCTTCATTCTCGTTGTTCGTGTGTGTGGTGTAAGGTGAAGGTCAGGTTTGTTTTCCCCATGTGGATATCCGCTTGTGCCAGCCCCGTGTGCTCAGAGGATGGTCTTAGCCTCACCCCGTCCCTGTCTCTTCAGTAAGAACCATTTGTTTACACATGCGTGGGTCTGGGTCTGGACTCTTCTTTCTAAAAAATCTGTCTTTTTAAACAGAGCCGTTGAAGTGCATTTACAAATCACAGAACTCGCCCATTTCCAGCGTGCAGTGCAGTGGTTTTTGCTGACTTTACCAGGTGATGCAACTATGAGTCGGTCTCAGAGTATTTTTGCTCCCAGGTGAGGCTCTCAGTGCCTGTTCTGCTGCCTCTTGAGCCTGTAGCCCCAGCCAGCCACCAGCCGGTCACTGGCACACTGCCTTTTTGGAACATGGCGTGTAGATGGCGTTGAGTGCTGCATGACCCTGGTGGCCTGCGCCTTTCACAGGGCATGATGTTCTGGAGTTTCCTCCGTGTTACCCGTGCAGCAACACCCTGTCCTGCGGTGGGGACGGGCCGCACTCTGTCTCCCCGTTCCCCTACGGGGGGCGCTGAGGCTGCCTGCACTTTGGCTCTAGAACCAGGGACTGGGAACCGGGAACCGTGCCGTGAGGACGTTCCTGTGCAGGTCTGGTGTGGGTGTAAGTGATCCTTCTCTTGAGTTGCTGGGCCATGGGGCAGTTTCATGTTTCTGGATTCCTCTCAGTTCTATCTAATCAGCTTTTTGAAAGTAAAATGTACACACGATAAAACCAATTATTTTTAACTGTACAATTTGATGAGTTGTATCTGTGAGTTGTAAGTTATATAACCAACACTTAGATCACAATACAGGAGAATTTTCAGCACCCCAGAAACTTCCTTTCTTCCCTTCACGTCAGCCCTCTCCCCAACTCCCACTTCCTGTCACCCAGTCCTGCCTCTTAGAAGACCCTGTGTGCGTGGGGTCCCACGGCATGGAGTCTTTGTGTCTGTTTCTTCACTATCTCTCTCTCTCACACGCACAGCACACGCACACAGGACTAGCAGTGAGTATTCTAGACTTTGTGAGCTACGCACGTCCCTGTCACGCCCTCCCCCACCCCCCGCCCCTTGTGTGGATTCCCCACAGTTTGTTCCTTGGCCAGGTCCCATTTCAGGGCCACTGCGAACACCACTGCCGTGCACACACATGCAGTCTTTACATGCAGATACGCTCTCCTGTCCTTCGGTGAGTACCTGCAGGTGGAACGCTTTCATCATGCCTTAGCTGTGTGTTTAACCTCGTAAGAAACTGTCGTGCTGTTTTTCCACAATGGCTGCACCGTTGACCTTTCCCAGAGCAGCGAATGAGCATTTCAGTGGCTTCGCATCCTGGACAACACTCGGCATGCTCGGGTCTCACCCTCTAGTGTGCATGTTCTGGGGTCGCCCTGCACTTTTAATTTGTGTTTCCCCTAGTGACCGATGGCGTCAAGCATATTCTCTTGAGCTGTTGGCCATTTGTATAGCTTTTGTGAAGCGTCTCTTCCAGTCTTTTGCCCATTTTTAAAATCACCTTGGTTTTTAAATTAATGAATTGTAACAACTGTTTATAAGATCTCTCCAGAAGGTATCTAACCATGTAATATGAAAAATAGAGACACTTATTGAAGAAGATACAAGATACAAGGAGGTACATAGGACAATGATGCCTCAGTCCCCTTCAAAGTAGGCCCCCTGGGACCTCACACAGTTCTTTCTCCCAACTGCCATCAGCTGCCCTGTTGTATATTCCCAAATCTCATCGACGGTCTGAAATCTCTTACCTTTCGAAGGTGATTTTAGTTTTAGGAAAAGTCAGAAGTCACAGGGCACCAAATCTGGGCTGTAGGGGAGCTGAGTCACGTGGGTGACTGGATGTTGCACCAAGAAACTGCACGAGACGTGATTCCTGAGTGGGCACATTGTCGTGATGAAGCTGCCAGTCACCAACTGCCCATAGCTGCAACCTTCCGAATCATCTGACAGTTTCCACAGAGGTATGTTGAAGCTTAACGCAAAATCTGATGCAGATTCATGCCTGTACTCATTTAGTCATTTTGGATGTGACGGCCACACAGTACACGAGCTCACTCAATGGTGTGTACCGCCCCCACTGACTAGTACAGTGAGGTCGTCATTGTTCACGCATGCGCACTCCAGTCCACTCTCCCTGGCTGCCAGGTCACCTGGATGTCACATAAACCGTTCTTGATACATTTACAATGGCTGGACTTTTTCCGGACAGACCTGGTATGTATCATGGTCACAAGTCCTTTATCAAATACGTTTTGCAGGTATTTTCTTCTGGCCTACAACCTGCCTTTTCACTTTCACTTAAAATTTTGATTATGTCCATTTTAGCAATATTTTTCCTTTTGTGGTTTATGCTTTTTTGTATCTTAAAATGTCTTTGCTTATCCCAAGCTTGCAAAGATCTTTTCTGTTTTCTTAAAGAAACTGTATAGTTTTTGCTTTTTTGTGTAGGTGTGAGATCCATTTTGAGCTCATTTTTGTGTGTGTGGTGAGGGTTGAGGCGCGTCTTCCCCCTGTTGATCTCCAGCTGTCTCAGCGCCATTGCTGAAAGTTCATCCCTTACCTGTAGAGTTACCTTGGCCTCTTTGTCAGAAATCAGTTGACCTTATAAGCAAGGGTCTATTTCTGGGCTCTCCGGAATCCGTGCAGTTTGATTGGGGCTCGTATTTTAATCTGTGAGTGAGGATGTAGATACGCCTCAGCATCCTTCCTGCCTGAGGACGGCGACAGTGCCGATTGCGTCAGCACTCACGGGACGCGGGAAGCTGGTCTTTCCCAGGTGGGCCTGTGCGGGGCCTTGGCCACAGACACAGCTGCAGGGGCTGCTGCTGCTCAGAACTGAGTTGCTCGGCCCTGACCTGCGCTCCAGGCCAGTCATCTCTCCATCCGCTGCCAGCTTTCCGTGGCTCAGCCCGTGGTGCCCCTCAGCTGGCTACCGTCTCTCCGTGCATTTCACTGTGACAAGCACTGACCTGGCGGCCTGGCATTCGTCCAGGACCTCGCTGTGCATGAGCCCGTCTTACCAGCTAGTGTTTGGGGTGGCTTTCGCGTGCAGCCGACGGGTGATTTTCGAAGCCAGGCGCACCGCCGTGAGGTGTTGGGGCTCGAGCCTCAGTGAGAGTGGAGGGCACCACAGCAGGGCCAGCCCGTTTTCCGTGGCTGCCTTGCCCTCTGTGCAGGCTGCCGGCCTCCCCTGTTGTTGGCTGGCACTGGGCTGTCTCAGGTGTCCCGTGGGATGGCTTGGTGGCAGTGTTCAGCTCTGTATGATGGCTCTTGACTGGGTTGTGGTGTCAGCGCGTCCCTGACTTGCTGGTTTCTAGCTCGCCGTGCCTGGGTTGCATGTCCGGGTCCCAGCCCCACGCCCATCCCTGTTTGATGGTGCTTGTTCCTGCCCATCCAATGAGAATTTCTTGGGAGACGCAGCGAAAGGAGTGGAGTGATGCTGGTTTTGTTGGTGTTTGGCGAGGGTGAGGAGCCACATGGCAGCGCTTTTCCCCCTGGCGTGGCTGCCACCCCCGCAGAGTCACCTGTGGACCTCTGAGACTGCCAGAGCCCTAGCCGGTTGATGGGTACTGAGGAGCGTCGAGGAAGGTGTTGTGTTTCGAAGAGCCCTGTGTACCCCTCTCCCTAGGCAGCTGTCCCCTGACCTCACTGCAGCCTAAGTAAGGCAGAGGGCAGTCCCAGGAACGCCTAGTGGTTCAGGGTGAGATTGCTGCCACCGTCACCTGTCTCTCTGTCCTTCCCGAGACACCAGTGGCCTGTGTGGTGAAGTGCTGTGCCCTTCGGCGAGCTGGCTAGTCCTGTGTACTGGGAAGTGCTCTTGAATCGCTTCTCAGCCTTTTGGCCGAGATCCCGTGCGGCAGGGCCGTGGAGAGTTTGGGTCTGGGTGGCGGGAGTCCCTGCTCCTGGGCTCTGTAAGTCTAGCAAAGCTCTGCCGCCACTGTCGGGCGGCCTGTGTTCCACGAGAAGAGGAAGAGGAGAACTACTGGGCGGGGTGTGGAGACGGGGTCTGATCACAGGCTCTGTGCCCTGTCCACCTTGTCTGCTGGCGTCCATGTCCGGACCGATGGCCCGGAGCAGCCAGCAGCAAGTCTCACCTCCCTGGCTCCCAAGCCCGAGCAGAAGTGCAGCCCCAGTTTCTGCCCTGGACTGTGCAGCTCTGGATGGTCGGGAGCATGGGCAGGAGAGGCGCGTCCAGCTGCAGGCAGGCAGGAGAGGCGCGTCCCAGGCGGGCAGGGCTGGCCGGGGGTGGGGGGGCTCCAGGGGTCGTAGCTGGAGGTCGGGCCATCTGGGATCGAGCTGGTTGCTTCCTCGGCAGCTCGTTTGAAAGGCATGCAGTGGGCAGGAGTCATCGCCAACTTAGTTTTTCTCTTTTTTCATTTTGCCACAAGACAGAATTGTATCACACATCTCCAAAATGAGTAAAATGGCATTTCGGCTCCTTGTCTTTATAGACTCTTTGAACTTTAGGAAAGATCATTCTGGTCCCTTTTCATTAATAATGAAAACCAGGGGCAATAAAATGTTCTTAATTCGAGCATGGCAGGAGCGCAGTGCCATGCGGGGATGAAGGGTACGGCTGCCAGGGGCCACAGGTGTTCTTGGTGTTGGAGGTGGTCAGAGCTCCAGGAAGGCTGGGCCAGCTCTGGGTGAGGTTCTGGTCCTCGGACCCCAAGCTGCCGGCCTCTGTTCAGCTGTGGCCACTCCGGCACTGAGGGAGAGGCTGCGCTTCTCGGGGCGCGGCCTGTTTGCAGGAAAGGAGGGTCCCCCACACTCCGGGTTCCGGTCCAGTTTCTCGTCACAGCTGTTCTTTGGTGAGAGGTGTTTCACAGGTGTTTGGGAGACTGGTGGTGAATGTGGGTCTCTGGACGTGTGCCTGTTTTGAAGATGCTTTCTGTGAGGATTTTGGCTGCATAGATGGATGTTCTGAGGGGGACGGAAGCCCTCCTGAACGGTGGCTGTCTGGAGGAGCACAAAGGTTGCCCAGTGTCTTCACTTTCCCTCCTAAAAATTAACTTGCACACATACAGGCATGCCTGCACCCTGCACACACGTACAGATACACCTCTACCCTGCACACACGTACAGGCATGCCTGCACCCTGCACACATGCTGGAGTCTGCAACAAGGCAGTCCAAGCAGAGGAGGTCAGGAATGAGTGGAGAGAGAGGCGGGCCAGGGGCTCAGAGCCTTGGGGCTTCACCGAAGTAGTGGTTGTCGTGGCTGGTCTGTGGAGACTCCTGTCAGGTGGGGGTCACCACAGGTCAGAGCAGCAGGGCACCCTCCTACAGACGGCTCCTGGGATGGGACCTGAGTGTCACTGCGCAGCCTGGGGAGGCAGTGGGGAAGTCCTGGCTCGCTGCAAATCAAACCTGGCTCCATACAAGATAGATTGATACATTTAAATAAAAGTGAAAAACAGCGGCAAGCCACAGATACCATAAAGCAGAGTCAAAAGAAAAATAAACGGAAAGAATGTTGTAACTCCTGTCATGGACAAAAGGCTCATTTCCCTGCCATGTAAAAAGTTTCTATAAGTTGGTAAAGAAATGGAGTAGAATTGCAGTGCCCTGGAAAGGAAATACAGAGGAAAAGATGCTCTGTCCTCACTCCTACGAAGATGATGCAGAAGAAAACTGGAGTGGAGCACTGTTCTCCCACTCCTGTGCGGGCTGCCGTCTGGAGCGGGGTGGGCCCGCTGTGCCCAGTGCCAGGAGGGAGGCCGGGCTCGTGGGGGTGACCCAGCCCTGCCCCATGGCGCACAGCGCTGCACTGCTTCACATCACGGGCACACGTACCCCTTACCCCACCTCCTGGGCGTTCATGGTGCAGACGTACCTACACACGTGTGCAGGGCACAGATGTGTCTGTACATGTGTGCAGGGTGCAGGCATGCCTGTACGTGTGTGCAGGGTAGAGGTGTATCTGTACGTGTGTGCAGGGTGCAGGCATGCCTGTATGTGTGTGCAGGGTAGAGGTGTATCTGTACATGTGTGCAGGGTGCAGGTGTGCCTATACGTGTGTGCAGGGTGAGGTACGTGTGCAGTCCTGGGTGGCCGGTGTCAGTGTGTAACAGTCAATTCCCTTCTGATGGATGTTTGATGATTCCAGTCTTTTACTAAGTGGGACACTGAGCAGCTGTAGGAGAGGAAGAAGAGGAATGAGAGAGGGGGGAGGAGAGAAGGAAAACAATACGTACCAGTGTCACCTCATACGTGTGTGAACACTCCTCTGCTGAATGAACAAGGAGCTGCCAGCTGCAGCGGTTGGTGGGGTGAGCCTGTCTGCTGTGGGCTGACCATGGCCTCTCTGTCACACAGATGCCTGTGCTACCAGGTTGACCACCGTGAAACCAGAAAGGGAAGTCCAGGGCTTTGGGCGAGGCCACCTGTTGATTGCATTTTGTGCAGGAACGGCGGGGTTGGGCCACCTTGGGAAACTCACATGGAGCCCACAGGCCGGGCAGACAGAGGGGGGAGGGGTGTGGTGGCTGAAAAGACACTGTTCCAGACTCCTGTCATCCTGACGCTCAGGGAGGAGGACGCATCTCCCTCGCCCCCTTGGGGTCTGTGCCACTTGGATCCCCCCAGTGGTCGGCTAGTCGGCTGCGTGCCAGCAGCCCCTCCTCCCCGTGTGCCACACCCTGCTGCTGAGCTTTAAGAACCCACCCTCCCTGTTCTCCTGGGGTCAGGAAATGCCAGGATGTGGCAGGTGCCTAAGGAGCTTACAGGCTGGGTAGGTGGTGGTGCCGTAGCGTGTGGGTGTCTGTCCTAAAGGAACCACTACGCTCGCTGCCGTGCTCAGCTGAGTGCAGCAGGTGCTCTGAGACTCGAACGCCCCTGCTCTCCCTTCCTCTCCATCCCCACTCCTTGTCGCAGCAGCCTGCCTCAGGCGGTGCCTTCTGGGTCACTCCCCTTGGGCACTGTGGTCTGCTTCCACACTTTGATCGGTGTCCCACCAGCGGTGCAGGGGACAGCAGCCCATGTCCCCCCAGTGGCACAGCCCACGCAGGAGTCCGAGCGCCACAGTGAGCAGACACTGGGAATGCAGACCACAGTTCTTTCCCGTGCACCTCGCAGGGCTGCTGGTTACGGACATGGAAGCACCTTGAGATCAGTGCATGGGACCGGACGTACAATAGGGAACCCTCTGGAACCTGCCCTCTTGTGAAGCTGGAGTCGTGGGGAGCTTTCAGATGGGCTGTTCTGAAGGGTGCTCGCTGGCCAGGAGCCTGCTCCTTCATGAAGGCTGGCTGCCCATTTCCGGGGTTCCCCCATGACAGCCGCCTGGTGCCCATTTGCACTGATGAATCCTGGCCCAGCCCCTCTTGCCCTTTATGGGGTAGCCTCCTCCCGCTTCCTGCCTGCCTGTGACCTGCCCTTGGGGCCGCCCCATGCTTGTGAGTAACACTGGGGCCCCCAGGGCATGCTCTCGGCCAGCCCTACCTTTCCTGTCCCTCTCCCTGCCCAGGAGGCCCAGGTGCTCTCTGTCCCCACGGGCTGACTTCTGTCCTTTGAGCACAGGTCAGCTGCCTTTGCAGTTGCCCGTGCCCTGGGCTGCTTTCCCCGGGACTCGAAGGTCTCACATCCACCTCCTCCCAGGCCCTGCCAAAGACCCCCGGCCCCTTCCCTGCCATCCCTACTCTCCTGTCGCCCTGTGTGGCCTCTGCATCACCCTGGAGTTAGCCCGTTCTGTCACCTGTAGGTTGTCTCCTCGTCACCACTGCCCCAACCCCCCCGGGCCTCCAACACTGCCGGGCACACAGTCTCCACCCCCTCACCCCGCTCTCAAGTGTCTCTTAGCGCAGCCCTGTCTGGAGCAGAGCACGTGAGCATGCATTTGTGTGCGTCTGGGTGTGTTCATGTCAGCCTCGTGGACCCCTTCCGCCTCGAGGGTGGACACCGTCTGCCACCTGACTCCATAGCCAGGAGTCAGCCCACTGTAGACACCACACAGCTGGTGCACGTGGAAGCAGTAGTTCCGAGAGCTGGTAGAGAGGAGGGAGATGCATCTGGCCTGTGTCCCTGGCGGTCACACCGTGTCCTGCGGTTGGAGCTGCTGGCCCTGGCCCCTGGCAAGGGTGCACGGGCCTCTCCTCCTGAGGCGCCTCTTTTCCCACCCACAGGCCCCGTGGGTTCCCGATGGAGAGACTACAGTGCCTTGGCCATCATCATGGCAGGAATTGCATTCGGCTTCCACCAGCTCTACAAGGTAAGTCCGCCTTCCCCACAGCTCCAGGCGTTTAGCACCAGCCCCCCTTTCCGGATTCCCCCAGCACAGTGGCAGGCAGCTAGCTGTGCACAGAGGCAGACCGTCCCGACGGACACTTGCTGCAGGCTCCAGTCCAGGCCCTGCCCCCACTTGATGGGTGCACATGGCAGGCACAGACCTCACCTTGCCCACTGGACTCGGCGTCCCCACAGGGTGACTCTGGGCCCGTTGACCCGTGAGCCGTGTCAAGTTCTTGGAACAGTGCCCAGCACGTGCTGAGCAGCCCTGCCCCTGAGGGACAGGGCGACACAGTGGTGACGAGTGTGGGCAGTGGAGCCCGGCTGCCCGTGGAGCCTGGCTCTGCCTTGTGGTGGACGTGTGACCAAGGCTGAGGGGTCTCTCCATGAAACGGGGACAGGAGCACCCCCCACAAGGCTGCTGTGAAGCTCGGGGTGCAGCCCCGGGCTGTGCGGTAGCCTGGCGTGTGGGAGTGCTCGCGTGCCCCAGGTTCCCTCCCGTGGTGATGGGAACCGGCCTAGGGCGGCCCCGCAGAGCTGGTGTGTGGGGTCTACTTTCCGGTCTCCTGTACTCTTTTCCGGCATCCGGTGACTCCCAGGTCCCCCCAGACTCCAGTCAGCCCCCAGGACTTGAGGTCGTGGCGCAGCAGAGCCACAGGCCTGAGGGAGCACTCCCTCCCTTCCTGGCAGACACTGACTGTCAAGTACGACTCTGATGGAAGCAGGTGAGCCTTTCTAAAAGGTGCGGAGCCAGGTGGGTCCCCAGAGGACTCTCTCTCCTCTGGTCCAGGGGAGAAGCCCCTTTCCTTGCAAGGCCACCTGCTACCCCACCCGTTGCTTGGAGGTTTTTTTAAAAGGATCTTCATGGTCACCCAGGCTCACTGTTGTAACCTTTAGTCATGAAACACGTTTCTTCAGTGTTGCACCCTCTGGGATTATTAATTTTTTACTTAGTACCAAAGCTAACGGCCGAATTGTAGCAGAAGATACTTCTTCCAGGGTAACATCTATTCTTGGAGTTGGAAATTCCCAAGTGAGAAATCCAGAAGAAAATGCTCTGTGTCCTGGGCCGCCCCCCCTCTGACTGGTGCCTCCCCTCCCCTTGTGTGCGGAAGGCCTCTGTCCCATCATGGACCCATGCCATCACCAGGGAGAACCAGACACGGACATGAGTGTCCAGGCTGCACTCCGCACTCCTCACCATCACGTGGCTGCCCGTGGGTGACCTGGGGTCCCACAGGAGCAGGGAGCAGGGTCTGCTGCTTCCATGAAGCTCCAATCTCTCCTCTCTCTTTAGAAAAGAGACACTGGAAGATCAGGCAGAATGGTGTCAAGAGACTTTCTGAAGCACCTGCTGATAGTTTCTTTAAATTCAAGAAAAGGGAGAGGTGTGCTGTCATCCGTGTTTTGTAAATACCTGAAAATTCAGGCTGGGCAGTGTGTGTCCCTTCCATCGGCATTTCTGATCTCAGAAATGGAATTTTTAGTTTGTTACATGTGTAAGAATTCTTGACTTTTACACTTAGGAAGTTATCGGCCTGGAGCGTAAGGCTACATGTGATGAGTTTCAGCTCAGTTGCAGTAACAACGCACTCGGTGGTGGGAAAGCCTTTGCAGAATGGAAGATGCTTCTGCGCGTGTGCTAAGCAGCGAGTGCCACTGAGGCGCTGCGCCTGGAACACATTCTCCCGCAAACCCCGAGAAAAGCCTTCTTCTCCCCAGCTCGGAGCCCTGAATGGAGAAGTCGCCACCTGTCATCCTGTCTGGGGCCCGAGTGGAAAAAGAACCCGAGTTCTCCCTGGTCCTGCCGAGCTGCGCAGTGCGCGTCCTTCCGTCCTGCTCCCCCGTCGGCCGCCCCACTGCCCACCCGCCACCTCTTTGTACCTCAGAACAGGCTGCGGCGACCAGCCCCACCCCCTGCCTTCTTCCCGAATGTTCCGGCACCTTGTCCTCGCAGTCTGGTTTCCCCACACTCCAGGCTCCAGCTCTGTTGCCCTTCCCCACCACCCCCCTTGTCAGTTTCTTTGGATTCTTCCCCTTCCCCTACCTTCTGCTCCTGGGTCTTGGCCGTGGGGACATCTGGCTGCATCTGAGTCGTAGCTGAAGGACATTTGTTCCGAGGATTCCAGGCTCAGTTTGAAAAAAGCCAAGGCGACCTCTTGTGATGGCCTCGGAAGATCCATCTATCTAGTAAAAGAACCAGAGGACCCAGATATCTGTTGTGGGTGCTCATTTAGCTTCTCAAGTCATTTCTTACTTATTTGATTTCCCTCATCTGTTTCTGAACGGACGACTCATTCACATGGTTCCAGGTGTCACAGGTTTGGAAAAGTGTTCAAAGTGGCCCCCTCGCCCTTCCTGGAGCCACCACCAACAGTGTCACTTTCCTGCGTGACCTTTTACATTGGTGTCTTACAAACTTTTAAAGTAGACTTTTAAATATTTTTGTTACAGAAGTAGTATGTGTAACACCATTAAGAAAACTAAATAAAAGAACCGAAAAGTTTTTCATAAGAATAAATCAAATGGAATTTACTCATCCCTGCTCTCTGGGCCTTGTCCTTATTCAGACAGCTTTTACGTGGTTGGACTCGGTCTCGCAACTGTTGAATATCTTGCTCATTTATGGTGTTTGCTTAGAAAGTTTCCCAAACCTGGGGGTGACAGCAAGTCGGTCTACAGAAGGAGAGGTTGCTGGACAGTAACCCGGATGTGCACCCATCCGTCCTGCTCACCCTTCTTCCTGCAGAAGTACCTGCTCCCCCTCATCATGGGCGGCCGGGAGGACAGGAAGCAACTGGAGAGGATGGAGGCGAGTCTCTCGGAGCTGAGTGGCAGCATGGCCCAGACAGGTAAAGATTAATGACTCCATCAAGCCACCCCTCAAAGCCTTCCTGGAGCAGCCCCTTCTCTGCCCCTCCCCGCTCCCCTCCGTCTCCACTTTATGTGGTGACTTCATTTATCTGCTCGGAGAATCTGTTCACATTTGCAAATGAAGCCGCCGTCATTTCGGTTTAATTTGAAATTGCTTGTTTACTGTCGGCGCGGCCTCAATTAATTATGTTTTTACGGAAAGGCTCCCAACCTCAGAATATTAATAAGGGGAATAAAATGACAGCCTTTCTAAGGGCTGTAAAGTTCATTTTTAATTTCTGCTTCTATGAGGTTTTCAGGGGGGTTTTCAGTTATTTTCCCCCTTCCCTCGAAGACTCCAACACAGGGTCAAGAGAGGCTGTAATTACTGTGGCTCCCGGGACCCCGGCCACCTCCTCTGTCATCGACTCCGTGGGGCTCACGTTCATTACCCGCAGCCCCAATGATGGCCTAGATTGGCTGAGACCTGTCGCGCCAGAGGTGGCTTTTCTCCTTGATAAACTTGTTTACTAGAGGGAGGCTCCGAATCTAAACACTCAGGCAAGCGAGAGAGTTGCTGTCCCAGGCAGCCCTCACACCTCCAGAGTGGTGGCCCCGAGGCTGCCCAACACTGCTGTGTGCCTGTGGGGGCCCCGGCACCCCGGGCTTGGGCGGGGAGGTCAGCAGGAGCAGTGCCCCAGGTGGGCGGTTCCTAACCACTCCTGAAGGGTGTGGGATGGAGGCACATCTGTCCCAGGACCAGACTTTGCATGTGTTCTGCAAGTACTTGGGGAGGCCTGGGAGAAGAGGGGCGCAGACATTCTGGAAGCCGGAGGGCCCAGTGAGTCGCCAGCAGGCGTGATTAGAGGGAGAGGTTCTGGGCGCATGTGCTGCTGACCAGGAACGCTGCACCGTGGAGAGATGAGGGAGGGAGACTGGAGGGAGACGCCTCGCAGGCGGCTGCCCCACAAGCCGACGACTGGGGCCGTGGCTGCAGGTGCCACAGAGAGATCAGACGCTGCAGCCCGCAGTGTGTGGGCTCCGTGAGAAGGAGACTCTGCCTGTTTAACAGACACCTCTGCTCTTCTCTCCCAGTGACTCAGTTACAGGTGACGCTAGCCTCCGTCCAGGAGCTGCTGGTTCAGCAGCAGCAGAAAGTCCAGGAGCTCACCCACGAGCTCGCCACTGCCAAGGTACTGGTCCTGACTCCGGCCCCTCTGGATCTGCCGGTGTGACTCCTCACTCTGGTCCTTCTGGTCCAGTTCGCAGTGCTCCAAGGGTCTGGCAGGTGTTTCCCACACGCTGGTTACGGGACCAGCCTGTGCTGCTCTTGCAGAGAAAGGAGGCTTCAGCGACAGAGGCCGTCCTCTCTGTCTTCCTGTCACCTGCCTGTGGGAGGAAGGAAAAGGAGCTCTCTGCCGGGCCCTCTGGTGGGAACGTGTGCCCCAGCTCTGGGGGCAGGCTGTGTGGACACACAATGGCCTCCACTTGCAAGTTAGGTCACAGTTCACAGTTGCCAGGAGAGTGGGGGGAGGGAGTTCCAGGCACTGGGCTGAACTCTGTGGTGAGGCCCTAAGCCCAGGGTGAGTGACCCCCGCAGAGTCTGGTGCTAGCTGGGGTTGGTGGGGCGGCTGCTGTGGCTCTCTTCTGACACCTAAAGCCCTCTTAGTCACATCAGACCCTGGGGTCAGACTGCCTGGATGAAAACCCTCCTCTGCCACCGGCTAGCCGTGTGACAGCAAGCGAGTTACTCAGCCTCTCTGGGCTCTCGTTCCCTCATCTGTGACATGGAGCTGTGACGGCACTTCCTCCATGTCTTCACGTGCTCAGGACAGGGCCCGGCTGCAGTCGGCTCCCCTCGGCTCCCCGGGCTGCAGGCTCTGGCCTGGCTCCCGCGGGTGTGTGACCACGTTGTTCATAGGCCTGGTCTTGGACAGACGGGCCCGGGGGACGTCTGCTGTCCTCCCTGTCTCCCATTTGCTTTGGGCTGCCCCCCTGACTCTGATCCTGTAAAGGGCCGCCCTGCCAGCTCTCCCAGGGGAGGCCCTACCCCAGTGCACAGCACTCACACCTTCAGTATTTGCAAATACCCAGCAAAATGGGAATTTTTGCATTTCCCATGGAATCTGGGGTGCCTCCTGTGAAGAGGGTACTTGAGAATCCCCTGCTCAGATACCCCCACCAGGGGGCTGCCTGCACCTCCTCCTCAGATGGTGCAGTTGCCGGGTGGCACCCTCCGCCTCTGCCTGCGCTCCGAGGGCGGGTGGCCTGTGAAGCCCCCCCAGGCCCGTTAGGCCCCGCCCCCGCTCCTCTATTATCTTCTAGAGCAGTGGCCTGCTAATGGCCAGAAACCATTCCGGAAATTAGAAAACTGTTCTCAGACCTTCACCATTAAGATTAAGAGCACATGTTGCCTTTTGAGAGGGGAGGGGGCTGGGATTATGCCTGGTGGCCGAGAGCCTGCCCGGTCTCTCAAGCTTGTTTCTCGGATGGTCCCCCGTCCGGCCCGGCCCCTCTCATCCACGTGGCCTGCACTGGAGTGAGGCTCGCTGGTTTGCTGCCCACACCCACATGTGTGAAGGCCGGTTACCCCATAAACCAGAGACATGGAACTGTGTTTTCTCAGCTGTAATATAAGTTTTTATATCTGGCTTCCAAGCTCCTACTGCAGCACTGTAAAAAATTAAAAAGAAGAGCATTAAGTAATTAAAAAAACCTACATAAAACTGAAGGCTGGGAGTTTTCTACAACTGTTTTTTAAAGAGACTGGCTAAAAAGCCCCAGATGTCAGATTTTATTTCTAAATCCTGGCATCTGGCACCATATGCGTTTGGAAATTTGAGTCCTTTGTAGGCCGGTGAGTGGAAATTGCTCCCTTGTTAATGGGCTGCTATGGCTTTCAAGGTTTCGGAGCAGCCAGAACAGCGGCTCCTGGGCCTGTGCCGCCTGGTGGTCTGGCGCGGGGGCCCTGGGGGGCTGCCTGCGGGCGGTGGGTGTCGGTGAGCGTGCTGTGACACTGCCGGGCTGCTCCTTCCCGAGCCCCAAGGACCCTCCTGCAGAAGTGTGTGGGGCGCCTCGAGGTCGGCAGGAAGTAGAGGCCCCCTCCACCTGCCAGCCCAGGCCCCTCATGTTCTCCTGAACTCACTATGGCATCTCACCTGGCCAGGGCAGCATTGTCAGGGAAGCAGGGACCTTGCACGTTAATGTGTGCACTTGAAGCCCCCCCCAGAGTGGCCTCCAGCCCTGAAGATGCAGGCCCGCCCACCTGCGGCCACCCCTGTGGAACTGGCCCGTAAACACTTCGTACTTCATAGGCAGTTTGACCACTGACTGCTGCCCCTGGGAGGGACCGCTGATCTGTCCTCCCTCCATCCCAGCTGGGTTTGCCAGAGAAAGGCGGCTCTCTGTCGTTTACATGAGGGCTGCCCCACTCAGAGGGAAGGGTGTGTGTGGGGTCACTTGGCTCTTTCTTCTGTGGGCCCTCCTGGGCGGAAGAATTGGAGTCCCGGGGTGGCTTCTTCGCTGAACCTGCCGGTCATGCCAAAAGCATGGCCGTGGGCCTGTGGCCTGGTGTAGCAGACAGCAGAGCGCAGTTCAGGGCCCGACCTTACGGAGCCAGGGCCGCAGGCCTCCGAGCAGCTGGGGCACGTGCCCCTGGGTGAAGCCCGTCTGCTGGGCCTGCTGGTGACTGAGGGGAGTGGCAGGCAGGCGGACAGGGCTGGCATGCGGTTGGCTCCCTGCCCCTCCCAGGCAGCTCTGGGACCAGGCTTTGGCACCTGTGGGGCGAGGCAGTCACCCATCTCCGCCCCTGAGCTCTCTTCTGAGTGGGGAGCGATCGGCTCTGCAGGGAGAGGCGCTTAGCTGGAGGTGACCATTTACATACTGTGCTGGAGCATTTCAAACACACGCAGCAGAGGGGCCGCGCAGTGAACCCTGGCCCTCACAGCTGCGGCTGTCACTCGAGCCAGTCCTGCCGCACCCCTGCCTGCGCCCCTTGCCACACGGACACACTCCACACACTCTTGGGTTTGTGCCCCTGAATGATGTGGACTCTCTTGTCACTGTGTCCTTTTGTTTCACGTGACCAGAATGCTCTCATCGCACTAAATACACGTCAGAGTCCTTCATCCAGTAAGCCAACCAGAGCTGTGGGAACGTCCGTCGTTTAAACAGAGTCCCATGCAGGCAGATGCCTGTGTGAGCAGTGGCGGGGCCTTCCCAAGGCATCACCAGGAGGGTGCCCAGGACACGGAGTGACCTGGCTCACCCAGGGTCCCCGAAGCCCAGCCCTCCTGCTGCTCCAGCCCCCTGGGCTCCGTGGGTGGGAAGGGGGACAAGCCACCCTGATTCCTGTTCCCCTGTGACTCTACTCTCAGGCCACCACATCCACCAACTGGATCCTGGAGTCCCAGAACATCAATGAGCTCAAGTCGGAAATCAACTCCTTGAAAGGGCTTCTGTTGAATCGGTAGGAGCTGAGAAGTCAGGGCTTTTGCTTTGCTCTCAAACTGGGACTGAGCTGAGCTTGTGGCTGGTCTAGCTTGGGGTGGGGAAGGGGGTGCAGGGCAGGGTGCATCGCCCTAGGGATCCTGATGGAGCTGTGGGGTGTAGGCATTGCTTTTGGAAATCTTTCAGGCTTCTCCTTTCCCTCCCCAGCGGGCCCCTCCCTTCCCTGTCCCAGGCAGGCTCTGTTCTCTGCAGCGCCCACAGCAGCTTCTGAAATCCACACCATCCCCCAGCCCTATCAGATCTGGTCAGGAAGGCAGGACCTCGAGCAGGGAACACCCCCTGTCTGGGAGACAGGGCACCTCCGTTCCACCCTGGGGCCCCAGCTGGACCACTCAGGGACCACTTGGTCCCAGAGAAGTTCCCCACAGAGGGCCAGGGCTCCTTCGTTCAAAGGTCCTGTGAACCAAGACAGGGGCAGAAGCACGCCCCTCCCCCAGCCCTAGGTTTGCCACCAGGCACCCTGCAGGGATTGCCTGGGATGGGCTGGCTTTACAGGAGGAAGGGCTGTGTCCAGGGACACAGTGTCGGTTGGTCACCCAACCTGCAGGGCTCCCAGGTCAGCCCTCGTGCGGCTCACACTGGGCTGCAGGCCCGGGGTTTGGTGGGGCTGTGTGAGGTGGTGCAGAGGGTGGCTCAGGGTCGGGGGTGGTTGTGAGGAGACCCCTGTGTTTCCCAGCAAGGAGGCAGGAGCTCTGAGGCAGGGGACAGAGGGCAGGCGCTGGCTGGTGATGCTGGTGGACGCCTGGGCCTTGACCATGCACTCGCCACACCGCGGGTCTGTGGAGGGAGAGCTGTCCGGCCCCTGCTGGGGGAGCACTGGGCAGCCAGGGTAGGCGGGGAGCGGGCCTTTGTCCACTGGGCTCAGGCAGAGAGACAGATGGCCCCCTGTCCCACAGCTTGATTTCTAAGCCGTTGCCAAGAAGACCTGACCTCTCAGGTCCCTCCTGGTCCTGGCTTTGGTCAGGCTGGCTGCTGGCCTGGTGCCCAGGGCTGGGAAATGGGTGGGGAACAGACTTCCTTGTAAGTGTTGAGTGCAGAGGCTTTCTAAGAAAGTGCCCCAGTGCCACCCTTCTGGGCCCGAGGTCTCAGAGCCGGAGCAGCACCTGCCCCCTGTGCTGTGCAGCCTGCTGTGTGGGGCTGTCCAGCAGCTGTGAGGGAGGGAGGCTGGGGGTGCCCTGAAGGGCAGGGTGCTCCACAGGCAGCCCGTGTCTCAGCTGCCCTAACCTCCAAGGCCTCGTTTCTGTGAGGGCAGGGCAGGAGGGGGCTGACAGAGCTCATTCCTGTCCCCTGCTTGGGGTGGGAGGGTGCTGTCCGGAGCACTTGGGATCAGGGCAGTGGGGCGGGAGCCCCAGGATGCTGTCACCACCTGCTCTCTCTCCCTCCTGCAGGAGGCAGTTCCCACCCTCCCCGTCGGCCCCCAAGATCCCCTCCTGGCAGATCCCAGTCAAGTCGCCGTCGCCCTCCAGCCCTGCCGCCGGGAACCCCCACAGCAGCAGCGACATCTCGCCGGTCAGCAACGAGTCCACCGCGTCGTCGCCCGTGAAGGAGGGGCACAGCCCCGAGGGCTCCGTGGCCGCCTGCCACCTGCTGGGGCCGCAGGAGGAGGGCGAGGGGGTGGTGGACGTCAAGGGCCAGGTGCGGATGGAGGTGCAGGGCGAGGAGGAGAGGAGGGAGGACGAGGAGGACGAGGAGGACGCGAGCCGAGCGGACGAAGAGGACCGCCGGGGCGTGCAGAGGGAGGACCGCCGGGGCGGGGACGGGCAGATCAACGAGCAGGTGGAGAAGCTGCGGCGGCCCGAGGGCGCCAGCAACGAGCACGAGCGGGACTAGGCCCCGTGGCTCTGGGCGGCGGGCGCCCGGGCCGGCAGTGCCGGTGGCCAGGCTGCCTGGTCTCTGTGCGTGGGGCTGTGTCTCTGCCCACCCAGCCACTCTCACCTGCTCCTTCCTGAGCTCAACCCTGGGCAGACAGCCTTGACCTTGTTCTCAGGCTGAGGGCCCGGTCTCCTGGACTGATGTCCTGTCCAGGTGTGTCTGCTGAGCGTCTTAGCTAACCCAACAGTGAGCATGACAAGAGGCAGCTCTGACCTGACTCCTGACCCGCCGAGGAGGAGGAGCTGCGCTGACCAGTGTCTGCTGCCCCGCCGCCCCCTGCCCCACGGCTCCCAGCTCGCTTCTCGCCAGGGGCCTCGGGCTCCAGCCGTGCCCCCACAGCACCTTTCTCCGGGCGAGGGCCCCTTGGGCCCCACAGCCGGGCCTGCCTGCCCGTTGCCGCCCTCCACCTGTCCCAGCCCGCCAGGCCCTGTCGTCCCACGCCCATGAAGTCGCACTGCGCTTGTGACTGTCACCTGCCGAAGTGGCTCTGCCACACCCCCGTGGTGAGGCGTGGCCGTCCCTCCCACAGGGGACCCAGGCCGCAGGGCCTTCCTGTCTGTCCTTCCCAACTGGGGACACGCGTCCCTCTGTGTGATCAGGCACCGGTTCAGAACAGGAGAAGCAGCTGTACATAATTGTAATAAAGATGACTTGTCACTATTTAACCTCTGCCCTGGCTCCGTCTGCTCATGGGGCCCAGTGCCTGGGAGGTGGGTCTGGGCCAAGGCCGGGCCAGGTGAGCTCTGGGGGGGGCCCTGGAGGGTGGGGGGCTGGACCGAGGCAGAGCTCTCCGAAGGCTTCATCCTGGCCTTGCGTGCCTGTCGAAGGGCAACAGCGCTCCAGGGGGAGAAGGGACCGCATGTTACTGTATATAGACCTGCCGTGAAGTGTGATGAGCTCTCCTTCCTTAAATGGATGAGTGTGCTCCCAGGAGAGTGTCTCGCTCGCTCTTCCTCCCCCGTCTCCTCTCCCTCTCACCCTCCCTGTCTCCCTTTAACCTTCACACGGCATCGGGCTGCGCCCGGAGAGACAGCGTGACGCCCCTCCCAGGGAGCCTCCGCGCCAGCCACCCGCAGGCCGAGTGTGGGGACACTGGTCTGGCCGTGGGTCTTGTGTCGACGCGGAGGCTTTGGAAACAGTGCAGGGCTCCCTGGCCGCCGTGGGGGTGGAGCCCTGCAGGGGTGCGCACACTCCTTGGGCACGCCTCGCTGGCCCCCTGATCCTCTGGCCGCCACCACCCGGCCCCAGTGAGGGAGGAAACCAGGGGCGGGGGGTTCAGTGACTTGGCATTGGAGCTGTTTTGTCCCAGAAACAGTTTACCTCCAGGTCCGGGCCCAACCCCCTCCCCAGGCAGCAGACACCTTCCTGACTGGCCCCAGGCCACCACAGATGTGCCACGGACGTGCCAGGTCACGGTGACCAGGGCCACTCCTTGACCTGAGTGTCGTCATCCCCCCCACCCCTGGCCTGGCCCCTCAGGTTTTCTCTTTGATGCCCACGACCTCCTGTACTATCCCTGCACTCTACTTTCCCACCACGTGCTTCCTGGGGACAAGCAGAGCCCACACTGAGTCACCACTGCCTCCCTACTGTCCCCAGAGATGCTGGGGTTCTCGATCCCCTGGGCCACCAGCCTGCGGTGGATGAGGACCCCCAGCGCCCAGGAGCCAGGGGAGCAGACCTGAGACTGACGGGCAGAGGGCTGGAGGCCGGTCTGAAGCACCCTCGCCTCCATGGGGACAGGCCTCAGGGTGACAGGGCTTCTGCCCTCTGACCCCTAGTCCTGCATGGGTGGTAGTGGGGTCTCCCCCTTGGGCTTGATGGCCATTTATCATCATCTCTAGTTTTCCAGAGGTTCGTCCTGCAGGGGGACCAGACAGGGTGGCCAGGAGGCAGGTGGCTTCTGGCAGAAACAGCAGCCAGGAACCCCCCAGCCCCACGAGAGGCCAGAGGCTGCCCTGGGGCCGTGCCTTCGGGGGGCAGGGCTGCAGCTGGGGCTCAGCAAGCCTGTGGGGCCCTGGGTGGGTGTGGAGAAACCTGGGCCCAGGGCCTTTGGCCCCGCAGGTCCTGAGCGCGGGTGTTGGCTTTTGAGGACAGAGCGCCTGGCCCGCTGTCAGGGAGAAAACACCCCTCCCCAAAACGGCGTGAGTGCTGCCTAATAAAGGCAGTGCTGGACGGAGGGAAACAGCCCTTTGAAAAAAAGCCTTTCATTAGAAAAATAATGCATTTCATCCAAATAAGGTAAAAATATTTGGAAAGGGGCAGAAGTGAGCAGCAGGCAGCGCCTGTCAGGCCCTTTCTGGAAGGGGGAGATTATTAGACTCAATTACAACGTATTTTTGTAAAGTGTCTCAGGAACGCACTCGCCCCGCCAGGGGGCTGGAGGCCGCAGGGCACCCTCCTGGCCTGTCCTGGTCGCTGCCCGGTGCTCCTGGGTTTGTGGTGCCCCCAGCAGGCGGGGCGCCAGGGAGCATCTCTGCCACCCTGTGGCTGGCTTCTCTCCACACGGGGGCCCTGGGACCCCGAGCTGGGAAGGGGAGTGCCCAGCCTGCGGGCGGGTGCTGTTCTTCGGTGGACGCCCCGTCAGATGTTTAAGGGGAACAGAGTAAAGCTCCCCTCGCACTGCCCATGCGGCTTCCCAGGTACAGGTGTGCTCACTGGCGAGCTCACCGTCTCTGTCTCCTTTTAAATAAAGAGGGGAAACTCCTCTTCCGTGTCCTGTGACCTGCTTCTCTCGATGAAAGCCAGTCCTGTGTCCTTGGGAGCTCACGCCAGGGAGGAGTGGTAGGTTCCCTAGAGGCTCCTCCAGCCCTCAGTGACCAGTTGGGACACTGCGGTGCTGGTCCTGCGGCCTGGAGCCTCCCTCTCCGCTGTGGACTGCCCCGCCCGCCCCTGCCCTGTTTCTCCCACCCAGCTCTGCCTTCACCATCCCTATCCCTGCACCACAGCCTGAGGAGGAAGGACAGGCAGGAGACATTTTCTGCAGGCCTGACAATCATCCTCAGGAGTTTACTTAATCCTTAGTGTTTCTTGGTCTGTTTGTTTAACGTCGCTTCTGCCAAGGCACCTAGAGCAGGCCTAGAGGCCCAGGCAGGGCGAGTGCACAGGTGCCAGTGAGACCCTGCAGGTGGGGTGGCTTCAGCCCGTGGTGTCGAGCTCACCTGGGGGTCAGCCTGGGGGTCAGCCCGAGTCCTGGCTGGCCCCTCCTTGCCCTTGCCGAGACTCTGGCTCCTCGTCATCCCCCTGCCGGGGGCAGTGACGAGACAGGTGGTGCTGATGTGTGACCACCACCTTCACGTGCGGGCTGCCCTGCCCACCCACCACGGGCTCTGTCACAGGGCAGGTCCGCAGTCTCCAGCACCGTGGAGCACCTTTCTCCTGAACCGTGAATAGTTCACTGCTATCGAGCACTTAGAAGTGCGATCCTTCTAGGAGGAGGGAGAGATTTTATAATTTGATATGGAGAACGCCCGAAGCCTCTCCCTGGCAAGCGCTGAAAGCCTCTGCAGTTCTCAATGCACCTTGGAAGCTCGGGTGCCCATCCCCCTTCCCGCAGCCCCGGGAGAGCAGTTCCTGGGGGTTAGCAGTGCTGCGGCACCCAGGAGACCCCAGCATGACAGCTGAGCCTCGGAGGCTATGGACGGAGCCAGTAGCTGGGGTTTGGAGTGCACAGCAGGAGAAGCAGGTCGGGCTGCTTGCTGCAGCGCCCTCTGTGCCCTGTGCCGGCTGCGGGCCTCTCCCGGAGGGGGTGGGGCGTCCCCCCTCGCAGGGTGCCACAGACCCGGCCCTGGTCGTCCCGGCAAGACCCCCAGGACTGCTGCCCACTGTGCTCCCTGAAGATGCACCACTGGCTTCGGGGCAGCAGCACTTCATCCACCACCCCCTGTGCCCTGGCCTTGGGCCAAGGCCCCTGTGGGCCAGGGCCACCTCTCGTGCAGGGGGTGGACAAGCTCCCTTTGCCCAGGTGGACCGGGCGTGCCGGCTCCCCAGCCACTGGTCCAGGTGGGCGGGATGGAGCAAGGCCCCCGAGGGTGACTCAGCTGGAGCCTGTGCAGCTGGGCCTGGTTCTTGCCAAGAGGTTTCGAAAGTCTTGAATTTGCCCCAGTTTGGGTATAGGAGCGTCACAGCTACTTAAATCCCAGAATGAAAGCATGCTTTACTGCATCTCCTACTGAGTCCAGCAAGCCCCAGGGAGTGCTGTGGGGTGCCCCTGGGCAGCGGGGGGACACCAACCGAGCTGCAGGCCCCTCCCTCCCGGTGGGTGACACAGGCTCTGGGCAGGAGCCCCCAGTGGGTGTGGTGGGCGCTTTTCCTCTGGGGCAATGCCTGGGAGTCAAGACGGTGGGCCCTGATGATGGGGGGCCTGGGCCCTATCTGTCTACCGTGTGTGGGTCTGCCGAAGTCCACCAGGGCCCAGAAGACCTGGGGGCAGCTGAAGAGAGGGCAGTTTTGGGGGGCCTGTCCTAAGTACCCACTTCCCCTCCCCTGAGAGGGCCCTAGGAATGCCTGAGAGGCAGCTACAGTTGGAGCCCCTGGGATCTGCCCCACCCCCCGCCACTGCAGCACCCGGGGGAGCCCTGCAGCCCCACCACCCACCCAGCCGAGGCCCGGGCTTGGCTCCCTGCCGCCCCTCAGGCCCCACGGGAGGGCTGCTTGGCCCACCAGGGCCCGAGAAGCTCCAATAATGGTTTTAATTTGTTGAACTTGTGTTTTATCCCATAAATTAGTCACTGTTTTATTTAACAGAATCGAGATATCCACAAACAATAGGCGAGTTCCAACTCGAACATTTTAATAAGACAGAAAAAAGTATATATTTTCGCGTCTGTTACAAACATATTTATGTAAATAGCTTGTGGGCCAGGTTCCAGGAGGAGAGAAGAAAGGGAAGGGCCTGTGTGTGCGGCTGGGCGAGGACGAGCTTCGTGGTGGGGAAGACACTGGGCTGGGCGGGCATGGGCCCGAGGGGCCCAGCCCTGGTCCCCTCCTTGGGACAGTGGTGTGGCCACGGCAGGGCTGCCACATCCAGTGAGATGCCCAGGAAGGCAGCGGGCCCCACACACGGCCCCTCCCCGAAGCCCTGGGACATCTGGCCGCCTGGAAGGGGGTCCGCTCAGGGCAAGGCTGGCGAGGCGGTGCAGATGACGAGGTGGAATGGGCAGCAGGTCACCATTCAGAAGTGTCAGGGTCAATGAGGCGTGAGGCTTGCACTCCGGGCAAGGTCCCCTGGGGGTGCCCCTACCACCCAGGCCTCTGGGGGAGCCCCAGCCACAGTGCCCCTCTGGATCTGCCCCCCGAGCACTCCAGGCAGGAGCCGAGCCAGCATCCGGATCGGATCCGGGTACACGCCGTTCCCGGCCGGGCAGGTCCCTGCAGGAAGGAGGAAGGAGCCAGGGGAGGAGGCATCTGCATGACCCTGCCAAGCGCCTGCCCAGTCGCCCTGGCTGACAGAGGAGGGGGCTGGTGGGGTGCGGGGGAGGGGGTCTGGGGAGCTTGGGGAGCCTTTGCTGGAGACATGAGGCGTCTATGCCAGTCGCCTCTGCCTGCAGGTGGCTCCTAAGTCTCAGGTGGGGCCTTCAGGCAGGTCTGAAGGAGGAGGCCACCCTTCAGCTGTGCATGGCCCAAGCCCCCCACCATCTGCCCCCAGCCAGCTGGGAGAACTTGGCCTCACTCCAGGGGTGAAACTGGCCTTCCCCCTTCTCTGCCGGGGTTGAAGGTCACCGACTGCTCTCCCCCAGCCCTCCTGCCCTGCACAGCTGGTTCACCACCAGCTGTGTGGGGCTGATTTTAAAAATAAAAGGTAACTTGAAAGGTTTTTTTTCCAGTTTTTATTGAGTGAAAATGTCAAACCTTGCATCAGTCATGCAAAAAAAAATCAAATAAATAAAACACATATATTAAATTTCTAATAGCACTAAATTCAAGTGGAAAAATATTCAGTTCTTAATAACCAGGTGCCGAGGAGACCAGATTCAAGTAATCAGAGCACACGCTGTTCAGCTCGGTTCTCACGTTCTGCATTTGCGTCTCAAAACCTCTCTATATATCTCTCTATATCTATATATGTATATACATATAGATATATACACACATGTGCATACATATTATTTTATATTTATATATATACACATACATAGTTATAAAACATTAAAAAGAGCATTGGTGGATCAAGCATTGTTTTCCCCACAGAAAGAAAATAAAACAAAAATTACACATTAAAATTCAAAATGAGCTAGCAATGGCTTGTAGTCCTAGTGTGCAACATGAAAGTACAAAAGGCTAGACTTCGCACTGTCGGCGTCTTCTTTTTCTTTCTTTTTTTTGTTTGATTTTGCTACATTGAAAAATGTTTTTGTTTTTTTGTGTGTTTTTTTTTTTTGTTTTCTTTTTCCTTTACAAAACTCCTTCCACAGACTCATGGGTTCTGTGGTTGGGCACAAAGTCTGGGCGAACGCTCAGCAGCCACGTGGGGTGCCCTCAGAATTCAGGAGGCCCCAGTGGGGGCTGCTGTAGAAAGGGTGTTTCCTGTCGCATCGGGCACACTCCGCCTGACCCCTCCTCCCCTCCCTGCTCCCTCTCCAGTTCCCATGGTCCTGGCTTTCTGGCTGTGGGCAGCCAAGAAGACAAACAAAAACAAAAAGAAAAAAAAAAGAAAAGGAAAAAAGGGAAAGAAAAAGGAGAAAAAGAACATCACTGCCCCCTAGTTGGGTAGGGCCCCCTGTAGAGACCTGTAGGATGTGGCTCTGGGTGACAGGCCCTCCCTGAGACTGGGCCTTGCTCTCTCCCTGTGGCCAGGGACTCAGGGTCCAGATGTCCCTTTTGAGGACATCTCATTGAGACCAGCTGGTGGCCTGGAGTGCAGACAAGGTGAACAGAAGGGGCCCTGGGCTGCCCGCCCTGCGTCCCTGTCACCCTCATAGCCACCGGCCAGGTGTGTGTGCCTGTCAGGCGGCCGCTCTGGGCTTGGTGACCTTATCGTCTCCGGGGGGGGGGGTTTCGAAAAGGGAACCAAGTCTGGGTGGGGTGCATCAACAGTAAAGCACCCCAAACAAAATAAAACACGGGATGGGGGAGGGGTGGCGGGGGGAACAGCCCTGTAAAGCCACACGCATAACCAATAGAGAAAAACTCAAATGTTAAATTAACTACAAACTTGTATCAACAGTAAAAGTCCTCTTCTCTCGCCTCTACAAAATTCAAGTTAGGAGTTGGAACCCCGCGGCCCCCAGCAGTGCTAGTGCAGACCTCTGACGTGGCAGGGTGCTCTGCGCGGCCCTGCAGCTCGGGCCGGGCGCAGGCGGGCCCCGCCCCCACCTCCCGCCCGCTTCGCTTCCTTTTTGTTCTGTGTAGAGTAATAACCTTGACGGGAAAAATACTGTACAACTTTCTCGCATTTTTTCCATTTTGAATAGTAAAGCCCCAAACAGTCGCATCTTTCCTGTTCCCACCACCTGGGGCGCTGAGACCTGGGTAGGCCCGCCCCCAGTCCCGCTTTTCCGTTTGCGGGGGGCACACGGGCCCGGGCGCCCCATCCGTTCCCCAGCCCTCGGGAGCAGATACCGGGGCAGGCCCTGCAGTGGGGACAGGGTGTCCGAGGGGCTCCCGGCTCTGCTCCTTCCACGAGGTCTCCTCTGCGGTCCCTGTAGTGTCACTGTGCGGCCGTCTTTGCCCTGCCTGCCCCCACGGCAAGGAGGGCGGGCCTCAGCTGTGTGACCCGGCCCTGCCAGATGCCACAGGTGCCGGCCCGCCTCTGGTGGTTAGGGGTGGAGGTCCCAGGGACCCCCAGCGCCCGTCCCCGTCCTGAGCAATGAGGAATCCCACTGGCGTGGGCGTGGGGCCCGGGGTCCGGCCTCGGGGAGGGTCACCGGGGGCAGCTGCCGGGGGTCTGCGCCCGCCTCGCCCTCGGGGACCCCTGCTCCCCTCTCCCACCCCAGACAAGAGCACCTTCTATTTCCCTGAAGAAGATCCCCGAGCTGCAGCTGGAAGGTGTGCTTGGCAGCCTGTCCTTCCAGCCGCGGAGCTGCGCGGGCAGCGGGCGCCGGGGCGGCCCCGGAGCACCAGAGGGGGCCCCGCCTCTGCCCTGAGACGGACTCGGGGTCCGGAAGCACCGGCGGGGCGGCGGGGGGCCGAGCCCGGAGCCGGAGCGCCCCACCCCTCACACGGGAACCACAACGAACATCTAGCTCTGTACAGAGAGAGGGGAAGCTTGATGTATAAATACCATTTCTTACAAAATTAATAACAATAATAATAAACAAAGGGGCGAGCCCTCAGGGCGGGTGGCCGTCCCCGCTCCGCGCAGCGGCTAGGGCGAGGAGGCAGCGGCGGGCGCGGGGGGCGCGGGGGGCGCGGGGGCCGCGGGAGCGCCGAGGGCCGCCTGCTCCGGGCTCCGTGCGCCCAGCCCGGCCTCAGGCAGCGACTCCTCCGAGTCGGTGCGCAGGTCCTCGTCGTCCTCCTCCTCGTCGTCCTCGTCCTCCTCCTCGTCGTCCTCGTCGTCCTCGTCATCGTCCTCATCGTCCTCCGCCTCCTCCTCCTCGTTCAGCTCCAGCTCCTCCTCCTCGTCCTGCGACGACTCCCCAGCCGCGGGGCTGGGGCCGAGCGGGAGTGCGGGCGCGGCGGGGCCCTCGCGGGGCGCCGAGCTGTCGGGCGGTGCGGGTTCGCCCGCATCGCCCAGCCCCAGGCCCAGGCCGGCGGCAGCCGTCTGCAAGAAGAGCAGGGAGCCCCCAGGCTCGGTGCCCAGCGACAGCGAGCTGTCCAGGCCGCCGGCCGGGCCGGGCGCGGGGCCCTCGGAGCCGGGCTCTCCTCGCTCCTGCTTCTCGTGCTTGCGCTTGTGCGAGTCCATCTGCGACATGCCCACGACCGTGTGGCGGCAGCCCGGGTACGTGCAGTGGAAGTGCGAGCACTTGAGCTTGTACTTGCAGTCGGGCACGGCGCAGTCAGCGCTGGAGCTGAACTGGCAGAAGCCGGCCGCGCTGATCACGTCCTGCTTGCCGTGGTGCTTGCGGTGCGCCGTGACCTTGGTGCTGTCGGTGCAGCGGAAGCGGCAGCGCAGGCAGTGGAAGTGTGTGCTGGTGCCTGAGAAGGGGCAGTCGGCGAAGTGGCAGCTGAGCGAGGCCTTGAAGCGCTTGAAGTCGTCCAGCACGAGGTTGTCCACTCGGTCGTGGTGCTGCGCATGCTTGTACATGTGCGTGCGCCCGCAGAACTTGTAGCCACAGTTCTCGCGCGTGCAGTGGTAGTGGGTGACCTTGAGCGAGAACTGGCAGGCTGCGTCCTTGCAGTCCTCATAGAGGTCGAAGCGCCGGAAGCCCTCTAGCATCATGCCCTCGTCCAGCATCTTTCGAGAGGAGGCCGTCTTGCGCCGCTTCCCAAAAGGTGACATGTCCTCAATGATCCAGAAGCGCTTTTTGGCCCCTGAGGCTGTGGGCATGGAGATGGTGTTCCCTGGGGAGGGGAGTGGAGGTCAGCGTCCCTGTGGGCACCATTCCCAGGGTCCCACCCAGGCAGGGCCCCAGAGACTGGCACAGTGGGCAGAGAGCAGCATTTAGGGACAATAACTCCTCTTTCCACGGCTGGGGTTGGTCTATCCCACTTCACCCCCCACCCAGAGCAGCCAGGGAGCCCCGGCTTCCCCGAGCATTAGCCATGTCTGCGGGATGACCACGTGGGCGTCTGCCCTGGTGGCAGAGCCGGCAGCTCTGGGGGATGTGGCTGCCGCTTCCTGGACAGTCTGGGTGGGGAGTGAGGACTCGTCCTGGTGCTGATTGAAGCTGGAGGGGGATCTAGGTCAGCAGAGTGTAATTACCCAAGTTGGACAGGGGCCAGGACGCCGTCACAAGGCAGCCCCTAATGAGGGACAGGCCGGCTCCTTCTCCTGCCTGCTAACCAGTTTCCCTGGGGCCGCCTGTCTGCATGGGGGACCAGCCTTCTTGCAAAAGGGGTGCCAGGCACTGCAGGGCTGTTTGGGGCTGTAACTCCTTGCCCCCAGGAGCACTGACTTCTCCTTGGTAACAGAAGTTTCTTTAGGTTCTTGTTGGGGTTCTCTACCCCCACTGAGCTGGGAGAGGCGGCTCTGAGGAGGGGCTGGGATGGGGCAGGGGCTCAGGCAATGGGTGAGGAGCCCATCTGTGTCCACCCTCCTGCCCCGACTGCTCCCCAGGACCCAGGATGCCCCATGGCCAGGGCTGACCACTCAATGGCGGTTGTGCTCCTGCCACACCCTCCCTGGGTGAGGGGACACTCAGAGCTGCAGGGGAAGGAAACAGCCCCCAGGCTGCACAGTCGGAGGGAAGGGACACAGACCTGGCACCCCTCCAACTCTCCAGAAACACGGAGAAACTCTCAGGCCTAGCTCTACCCAGACGGGAGGCCAGTGTCCACGGTAATCCCCTGCTGCCCTGTCCATTTGGGGCCTGTCGCCCACCATTAGCAGGTGAAGAGAAACTGAGGACTGCAATGAGGGGGGCTCCCCGGCAGGAGGCAAGGGACGGCCTGGGGCCCGGAGATGCAGGCAGGTAAGGAGTGGCTGCTTTGGGCCTGCGGTCACAGGGCTCCATCTGGTTATGCCAGCAACAAAGCTTTCTGCGGGCTGCATCCTACATGGGGGACCCCCTGCCCCTGGACCTGGCACAGTGCCCAGCACTCGGGCAGACTGTGAGGCAAGAGTGAGTGGAGGGAGAGGCAGAGCCAGAGGACGACCACACAAGGGGACAGACAGGGTGGGGCAGGTCCCATACGTGGGGAGCAGTGGACACGGGGTGGGCTGGGAGACACCCTGCTACCGAGCACAGCAGGGCCAGGCCAAAACCCTGCCTCTTCCTGCTTTGGCCCCAGGGCTGGGCCTTCAGGCTGGTGTCAGGACCCTCTGAACCCCGGCCTGTCCCAGGCACCAGCAACCTCCCCAAGACCACCCCGGCCTCCCTGGAGCCGGGTCCCAGGTGAACTCTCAAGAGTGGGAGGGGCAGGCTCTGCCTGGTTGCAGGAATCTTGGGGTGGGGCCTGCACAGCTGCCTCTGGGCTGTGGGCAGTTTCCGAGATGGGTCAGAGCCCAGGGACCCCTGGCAGCGATGCTCCAGCCGGCCTGGTGCGGGGCAGCCGCGAAGAGGAGAGGGCCCAGGTGAGAGGCCAGGCTCTCTGGGCTCGAGCATGCTGCACTTCGAGGCGCAGAGGGCGGCTCTGTCCTTGGCCTCATGGGCCCCAGAGAAGGGTCAGGTCCTGGACCCTGGCCTCAGGGGCTGGCTCGAGTGACAAACACTGGCGAGAAGGCACGTGTGTGTTACCTGCAGCATCCTGAACTAGGGGGACGTCACTTTTTACTGGAGTTGGAGTGGCAGTGATGGGCGGGAAGCTGGGCGGGCTGCTGATGGGGCGGGCCAGGCCCCGGGCGGCTCCGAGAGCGGCACTGAGCAGAGAGTATGAGAGACAGGGTGGAGAGAAGAGGCATGGGAGGGCGGGGAGGGGCGCCCGGAGCACTGCCGGGGAGAAGGGCGGGGTCAGGGGGGGCAGTGGAGCCACTCGGGCAGCCTGGTCACCAGCAGCAGCAGGAGGAGGAAGAGGAAGAGGAGGAGGAGCCGGGCAGCCTGGAGAGGGTGGAAAAAAGCAGAAACAAAACAAAACAAAACAAAACAAAGAGGAAACAAACAAAAAAGAACCAAAATGAGAAACCCAATGGTAGAAGCAAGTATGACATGAAAATACATGGACAGATGATGAGCAGAGAGGCGCCACAGAGAAGAGAGGGGAGGAGGTGGCGGGAGACAGAACGGGAGGGGAGGCGGTGCACGGAGAGGCTGTGGGCTCGGCGAGGGCCTGTGGCAGAGCCCTGCCTGGGTGGGACCCTGCTCTAGGGCCCAAGGACCCTGCTGGGGACGGTGGCAGAAGGACCAGAAGAGGTGCCAGGGCTGGGTGGGGCAGGCACGTGCCTCGGGCCCTGGGCATTCATAAGCCCTGCTCGCTGGCTGGGGGCTCTCTCGGAAGCTAATGCCGAGGGCAGAGCGCTGGGGGAGGTGGGCAGGGTGCAGGTGGTGGCCTTACTGACCTATGTCCCAGACCAGCTGGCTCTGCTGTACACTGGCCTGACTTTCTCTGAGGTCACTTGACCATGACCCTCCTGTCCCAAATGGGCTCAGCAGTGCTGGCCTTGGGGGGAAGGGCCTGGCCCTGCTGGGAGCTCCCAGGCCCCCCTACCCCTTCCTGGCCTGCCCCTTGCCGGCCCCCCAGCTGCCCACTCACCTGCCGCGGTGCTCTCATTGCCCACAGGGGTGCTGGAGCAGCTCCGGTCCATGGTGGACGACTCAGAGGACATGGCGCCCGGGCTGCAGCCAGTGTAATCCATGTACTCGTCCGTCTCCGTGTCCATCAGGCTCGGGGGGCCCTGAAAGGAGGCGAAGGCCTGAAGAGGCTGGGCTGGCAGCTGCGCTGCCCACTGGAGGGTGGCAGGCTGGCGATCTGGGTGGCTCGGTCCACCCTCGGGAAGCGGGAGTGGGGTCCTGGGTAGGCCGGGCTCTCACCTGGGAGGGGGCCACCCGGTCAAAGTTCTTCCCCAGCATCCGCCGCATGTGCTTCCGGGCATGGGAGGTCATCTGGTGCTTGAGCAGGAAGGAGAACTGGCAGCCCTCTCGGATGCAGTGGAAGTGGCTGTTCACCTGGTTGTACTTGCAGCCTGTGGACACAGCCCGCTCGGCCGTGAGCCCCCACCGGCCCGGACTCCGGATGCCTGCCGCACAGCTCTGGGCGTGGGGGAGTGGGGCCCCAAGGCGGACAGCTCTGGGGAAAGGGCTCTTCCCCAGGGGTGGCATTCCTACAAGGAGGGCTTGTACCCCAGCCCTCCGGCCTAGCAGAAGGGCACCTGATGATGGCAGGCTGGCCCCCATCCCCTGCCCCAAACACTGAGGGGCCCACGGGATCCAGGGCAAGGGACCCTAATGACTTGTCCCCTAGGTCAGCCACCTCCCAGCACGCCACCTGCCCCACATCTCTGCCGGGAGGCCACAGGCCAGCTGGCCCCCCGCCCTAGCCCCTCCCACATCCACTCGGGCTTTGCGCTGGCTGAGAACAAACAGCCAGGCGGGACTGAAACAGTCTCAGCAAAGGGCAGGTGAAGGCCTGTCTGTTGCCATGGTGCCCGAGCGGGCCAGGTGTCTGGTGTCATCCCCGGCTTCGTCTGGCCCCCGCCAGCACCCAGAACACCCAGAGCTGAGTAAATAACAGCAACTGCAGAATACCCTGACACCTGTAAACTGAGCCCAGAAATAGCACAGGCCACCGTGTGTTGACATCTGTTGCCACGGTTACCAACCCTCTCTCAGGTCATGAATTCTTTCTGAATAATACTTGAAGGAGAGGTGTGTGCCCTCTCTTTTCTGCCAGTTGGCTTTGGGCATCTCAGCCTTCCCCGGTGGAAGGGCCGGTGGGCAGCAGGCTGTGCCCCCCACTGTACTCTCTGAAGACCCTTTTGCTGCGACTGCCCAAGCCACTACGGGGCTCGCCTACAGGGCTGGGGTCTCTGCCCAGCCTGCCCCCTCGGGCAGACTTGTGAACGGGAGGCTCCATCCTGAGGCGGGATGGCACCTCTGCCCTCTGCCCTTTGCTCTCTGCCCTTTGCCTGCTGGTCCCAGAGCTCCTCCCTGTGGGCACCCCCAAGAGCAGGCTCTGGGGACTCTATGCTGAGGCTCGGTTTGGGGGGGCAGCTTCCCTGCAGGGGGCCCAGGTCTCCCCAGCAGAGTCAACTCAAGGCACCTGCTGCCCATCGGGGCTGCTGCGGCCTGCTCCTGCCAGCCCCACAGCCCCTTCCTCCCGGGTCGCCCCAAGTCAGAGGTGCTCTGGGCTTAGCCTACCATGAACCTGCTTGTCCCACAAAGTCCCTGGCACTGAGCACAGTGCTGGCCACAGTAGATACAACGAAAAACCTTAGCTGCCGCTGCTGCCACCCCCACTGCCCGCCCCCCCTGCAGTGGTGCGAAGCTCTGCACTTGGTTATCCCTCTGTAAGTGTCTGCTGAGCACAGAACGCATCAGCGGACAACCCTGGAGCACCTTAGACAAAATGGGAAAGCCACTGGCGCTGACCCCAGGACAGAGAGGTCAGGCTCTCCTGATGCTGCTCGGAGAGCCCTCTTGAAAAGAGGAGGAGAGAGAACCAAGTCCAGGCCTGGACACCCGGCAGCAGCCCGGGCCTTCTCCCCGGGGTGGGTGCAGCGCCCCGAGTCACAAGCACCCCTTTTCACAGGCTCATGAGCTTCGACTGTTTTCCCAGTTTGACAGCGCAGGGCCTGTGACACTTCTAACCCAACGTGTTAGTGTGTGGGCCAGGAGGTGCCACCGGGGCCCCAGGGGCCAGAGCCGCAGCCCTGTCGCCGGCCACAAGTCCCTGCCCCCAGCCCTTGGTACCTAGCCGGCCGCACTCCTCGCGCTTGGTGAAGTATTTGAACCCGTTGGCTGCCCGCCGCTCAGCCTTCTCGTGCTTCTTTATGTGCCATGGCAGCTTGGTGGTGATGTTGGTCACGAAGTAGCAGCCGGCTCGGAGACAGTGGTAGTGCCCTCGCATCCGGAACTCACAGTGCTGCGGGGTGGGGGGTGCAGGGGATCAGGGCCACAGGCAGATTCTGGGAGCACCCACCTGCCCCAGGCCCCCAGGCTGCGGCAGGGCCCTGGTGTATGGGTTCTTCCACACTCAGAACCAGGAAACACAGTCAGGTGAGGACTTTCCACATGTTAAAAGGCAGTATGTCCCTTTTGTCACTTGATTACAACATCCTACCTGTATTACTGCCTTCCTCCTCTAAGCCATACCCAGAGCAGACATCACCATCTATCCTCGCTCTTCTCTGTGTGCCCAGACCCAGAGCAGACATCACTAATCTATCCTCACTCTTCTCTGTGTGCCCAGACCTAGGTCCAGACCCTCAGTGTGCTCACCACAAAGTGGGGTAGGCCTTTCTGGTGAAGCCGAGCTGCCCTTCCTGTCTGGGACAGACAGCTTAATCTCTCTATGTGCCCAATGTGCAAATTTTAAAATTTGGGCCTTCAGGGAAAGGGGGCCTCATGAGCTCCAGGAGACGGATCGATGCCAAGGGCACAGCGGGGCTGCTCAGCCTGGAGTCACCAGTGAGGGTTCGGGTGGAATGACAGACTTTACCCACTGAGCACTGACCCGAGCCCCAGCCCCAGCTCTCCAGGGGCAGATGGCGTCCCTCCCCGAGTTTGGAGGAGGCCGACTCAAAGTGGGCAGAGAAACCCGTCTCTTCCCTCCCTGCCCCCACACCCCTGGCCCGCCCCTGCCCCCCGCCCGCTGGCCGGCACTGACCTGGTTGGGACAGAGACACTGCAGGGAGTAGTAGGCGAACTGGTCCCGCACGTTCACCAGGTTGTTGTTGGGGTTGATGTGGTCCAGGCAGTGGGACTCGGCCTTGCCGGAGGTTTTGCAGACGTACTTGCAGTTCCCAAAGAGGCAGTGGAAGTGGAACTTGTTGGCATACTTGCAGTCCGTCGCCAGGCAAGGATCGCTGCAATGAAACCACAGCCCAGAAGGTCATTGGCATTCCCGGCGCCCTCCCCGCCGACGTCCTGACATTTGCTGGGGTCGGGGCTCTGCCCTCCAAGGCCCTGGCGGTGCAACCCAGAGGAATGGTCCCTGGGCCGCCCTCCCACTCAACAGGATGATTCAGCCTGAGGAGACTACAGATCCCAGAGTGCATTCCTGACTTCTTTTTGGAGCTCAGATGGTGCCTAAGGGACTACAGGGTGCAGGCTGCCCAGAGCATTGCATGCTGGGACACGTAGTTTCCACAGCCACACCTTGGGATTAGAGATAAGGATGCCTGCAGTAACTTCTTGTGTGTGAAAATGAGGGATGGTGCTGCCAGCCCTGGCGGGACGCCGGTGAGGCCCAGCTGGTGTGGCGCAGGGATGGGCCTGGATGTGGCTGACTGATGGGGTGTTGGAGGGTGGGAAGCCCTACCAGGGAGCCTGGCTACCCTGAGGCCCCAGACAGTGGGAATGTGTGCCTGGTGTCAGATCTTGCTGAGGTACACAACTGCGGGGGCTCCCAGGGCCATCTTGGGGGTTGGGGTGCCCACCCACTCACAGAACCGCACAACCAGCTGAGTGGTGGGGCTGGCGGGGCAGGAGGAGGCCTGGGCCCAGCCCCTGCCCCAGAGCCTGGCCCCCGGGCTGCAGACAGGCGTGCAGGGCATGGCGCTCCAGCCACCTGCCCTGGCTGCACATGACTGCCCCGCACAGGGCCCCGTGGGGGCTCTGATGGGGTCTGGCAAACTGAAAGGGCTGTCACTGCGGGGTGACGGGAGGGAAGGGTGGCGGGGAGGGGTGGAGGAATGCAGGCCCCTCTGGGCTGTGGGCCCCGCCCCGCCCCAGGTGCTCAGACAGGGAGGACAGCTGCCACTCAGGCGGTGTGTGTTCACATCCAATTTATTACTTTTATTGAGACCAGGAAGCCGCACACAGAATGATACAGAGTCACCGTTCTCGCTGCAAGTAGCCGCCACCACCGAGTGAGGAAGGTCCCTTCCGCTCCTGAGAGCTCAGGCCACTGAGCAGGTCGACATGGGCCTGGAGGGGGGCATCCCCCTCCTGCCAACGCCTGACTCGGCTTGCCCTGCAGAGACTCAGCCACAAGTGTGAGCCCCAGAGGAGACCAACACGGTGGCCTGGGGGAGATGCAGCCTTCCTTGCAGGCCTTCGGGCAAGGACCCCCACTCCCGGCCCACCTACATCAGTCCTTGTAGCTTCACCACTGGCCCTCTGTAACAGTGGCCACTACCATGGCAGTCTCCCCCCCACCTGAGCCACCTGCTCTAGGGACAGGCAGTGAGGTCAGAGCAGCAGCATCTTTGGCTAGAAGGACACAGCCTGATGGCCGGGTCCTACAGAGGCTGAGGATGGCCAGGGCTAACCGCGGGCTGGGGAGCAGTGACTCCTCGGCGCTCCTGGCTAGCACCTACTCCCGAGACGCGCGGGGGACACGAGACTCCCGGCTCGTCGAGGGACTCACTTCTCCTGGAACTGGAGGAATCCGGGTTTGACCTGGGGCTTGGCATTCTCTAGAGAGGTCGTTGCCAAGGGCGAAGTGGGCAGGTGAGGCACAGACGCTGGAATCTGAGGCATCTGCGGGATGGTGGAAGCCAGCTGCTTCCAGGCGAGCAGGGTGGGGGTGGAGGGCACCGCGGCCAGGCTGGGAGTCGGCCCCTCCAGGGAGGAAACCGTGGCCGTGGTGATGGGAGGTGCTGGAGGGGACGTGGGGGCCAAGGAAGGTTTGGTCTCAGCGGCTGAGGCTGGGAAGGAAGCCTCTGAGTTTCCTTTCATGGCTCCTCCCTCCGTCCGGAAGTGGAAGCTGCAGGAGGCAGAATGGGGTGTCTCAGGTGGGGAGTAGAGGGGACCCTGAACAGGTCAGCTGGCCCTGCCTTAGAAGCCCAGTGTCCCCCCTCACCCCCAGGGCCAGTGCCCACTAGCAGGGAAGGACTGAGAATGGTGTCCTCCAACCCTGAACTTGGCTCCTGGCTCAGCCCTAACTATTCCTTACTACTTGTGACCTTCCTGATATGTCTGTCCCTAGCTCCTCCCTGCTCAGAGGGGGGCGGGGGACAGCAGTCCCTGGCTGACAAAGCCCATCCGTCCAGAATCTGCTCTGAAATGTAAAGGTTGGTCTCAGTGTCGGAAGGCAGCTCCCCTGCAGACCAGCAGCTGGGGCTGCCCAGCAGGGAGCCTGACCCAGGGCTCAGGAGCAGTGGAGATCCACTTTACATGCTTCTAATTTCTGAGTTCAGTTCCGACAGGGGCTGGGCCTGCTGCTTTTCAGCTCAAGGGGTTTACAAATGTCCTTATTTTTAGGTCACAGAGAATCCACACACACAATGTTCTGGCTTGAGAAGGCCTTCACCAAGGGTCCCCGCCAGGGCCAGAGCTGGGTCTCTGCAGCTGGTGGGCTCTGAGGGGACTGCGGTGGAGGGGCTGAGGCCCCCAGGCCGGGCACACTCATCGGGCCTGCTGCGGGCTGAGCAGGAGAGAGGACCCGGAAGCCTGCCCATGCCCGGGCAGCACCTTCTGAGAAGCCAGCTCAGTTTCTGGGTTCATTTCTTGGGGGAAAAGACCATGGGTCTCGAGTGGAAGGCAGGGGGTGGCCTGTGCAGCTCCAGCCCCACCCAGCCTGGAGCCCAGCGTGAATAAATGAGGCCGGGTTTGATGGGCCCCTTCCAAGGACCCCAACTCACTTAGCATGCTTGATGGCCCCGTCCAGGGTGCTGAAAAGCGCGCCACACTCCTCCACCACACAGTGGAAGTGGGCCTTGTGGAGAAAGTCACACTGGGCGTCGCAGAAGTCCTTGGTGCCAAACCTGGACGGAGGGGTCAGCCGGTCAGAGGAGACGCCCAGGCTCTGGCGAGGCCAGGGTGGTGTGGGGTAGCCCCCAGGACAGGGGCACAGCCCCGCCCTCCTGCCTGCTCTCCCAGCCAGCCACTCACCTGCGGAGGTACACCTTCCAAGGCTCGGACAGTTTCTCCGGCACCAGTGCCTTCGCAGCTTTGCCAGGGAAGGGCGAGGACTCCACAGCGGGGCTCCCCTCTGCCTCCGTCTTGATGTTCAACAGGCTGCCATGGTTGGGGCTGCCCTGAGACATCTGTGGGGAGCACAGGGGCCATGCTGAGGGCCGGGGGACCTCAGGACACACACCTGGCTACCAGGGGGGCGGGGAGCAGCCGCAGCTCTGGGCCACTTGGGCCTCTCCCAACCGACCGAGCATAGCAGTGCTCCTGGCAGGGAGGACAGGGGGCCGGGCCTCGTGAGGCTCTGGCTGTGGAAGAGCCCCGTCCATGCGGAGGCTGCCCAGCCCCATTCCTTGGTCAGGGCTCCTGCTCACAAACCCAGCGCTGCTAGGAGCCAGCACTCAAGCTGAGGCTGAGACTCGGGGCACCCTCCAGCCCAGCTTCCCCCAGACTTCATGGCTCCCTGGTTATTTTCCTGCCCGGTTTTCAAAAGAAGTGCAGGAGGAGGGAGTGGGGAGAACCCCTATGAATTCCTTGAGAACAAGAGAAGGCACACAAAGGAGGAGCAGAGGGGGAGGGAGGGAGGCTCCTGGGGTCAGAGAGAGACAGCTGGGAGCTGCTGGGTGAGGGGAGGGGGTGGGACGGGGGTCCGGGCAGTGGCCGGATCAAGGCTCCCACAGGAAGGGAGAGAGGGCACAGGGGCAGGACCTAAAAAGAAGAAAGGAGAGCACGCAGAGGGAGAGGGAAGGAACAGGGGCCAGGTGTGGGGTGCGGAGTAGGGGACAGAGGGCAGAGGGCAACAGGAGGCTCCTTCCCTGCCCAGGGCCCCACCAGGGCCCCCACCCCATGGTGTCCGGCCTAGGCCCGGCTCCCTGCTCAACCGTCACTTGTGTCAGTAACCAAATTAATCTTGCTGTAGTCAAATTGATCATGTGAGGGGGAAATATATTTGAGATGATGTATAATTCACAAAGACCCTGCATTATTTAAAATAAATATTCCGGAGCGACCTCTGCGGAAGGCGTCCGAGACCATTACTCAACCTGGAAAGTGGAAATGGATGCTTTGCCCCCACTTTGGTCCCCCTCCTCCATCCCTTTTTAAACAAACAAAAATATACATATATAAAATAAATAAGTAAATAACATTAATAACTAACAGTGGAAGAAGTTCAAGGGCTGCGGAAAAGCTCCTGGAGCCCTCCGTCTTAAAGGAAGAAAGGGTGTCAGAGGCTGGGACATATTTCTTCAGCCAGTTCATTAAATTAATTTGTAAGCAGTGGCTCTGAAATTATATCCGATGAAAAATGGCCTCAAAATTTAAATGGTACAAACTCATCTTATTAGAGGCAAAACATTAAAAAACAAACACATCCCCCCCACCCCCTAGCACGACTTTAATTTCTCTGGGTGGGGGGACGGGAGGCGTGTGATGGATGATTCTTACCTTATTCATAAGCGAGGATAAAAGAGATGAATTTGCCGGGACTGTGTGGCCATTTGATTCATTGCTGGAACACACAAACCAAGGGGCTCCAGCTCAGGCGTTCGAGGGATGGAGCCCAGAGCCTCATTCCCGCGGGCCCCGCCCGGCCCCGCGGCTCCAGCCAGTCTGCTGCACCTGCCCGGACACGGGGCGACCCCTGGCCAGGAGGGCACGGCCTGTCCCTCGTGGGGTCTGGCTCCTGAGGGTGCTGTGCCCGGAGCCCCCAGTAGGAGGGTGGGGCGGGGGGTAGGGAGCGGGGAGGTCCCGCCCGGCCTCACCTGGGCTCCTTCACTGTCAGGTCCACGCTGCGGTCCTGCGAGGCCTCGAGGGGCCCTGGGGCGCCAGCGCTGTCCCCAGGCTCCTGCTTCAGCGGGGCTGGGGCAAACCTGGCAGGACTGGCCTGCTGCCCATTTCCTGCGGGGGGGCGGGGAGGGGGAGGGGAGGGGAGATGCCGTTAGAGGGGCTGAGGGCTTTGTGTTGGGCGCAGACTGGAACCCCCTGGAGGGCGGGCAGTGGGCCGGGTGGGCTGGGGCCCCTGGGGAGCCCTGGCTGCTAGTCAGCGATTCTCCCCACTGACATGATCGCCTGTGACGCTCACCCCGTGTGGCAATTCTTCAAGTGATAATTATTGCAAAATTATGTCAAAGTTGTCCAGGCTCAGGGCCTCCTGGATGAGAAGGGCGGGAGGCTGGGGAGGGGGCCAGGCCGGGCATGGGGGCCCTTCATTTTCCCCACCGACTGTCACAGTCAATTTGTGGAGCTGCCGCTTAGGCTTTTATTAAAGACTCTGTTAACGCTGAGGGAAAGTGGCAGATCTAGACTGGGAGCTGTGCCCCCTCCTCGGGTCCCCATCCCACTGTTGCCGGGGCGACGGCCCTGCCTTCCACTGAGCATGCCTAGGAGGGGCATCTGCTGGGTCAGGGCTATGGAAGCTGACAGCCAATCAGAGCAGTTCAAACTATGTGACCTCGCCCGTCAAGCTGTCCAGGGCAGGGACATGAGCCTGGGCTGGATGGGGGGTCAGGTGGGAGCCGTCGGGCCGTGGGCCTGGGGGAGAGGCTGGAGCAGGACGGACAGAGGGCTCAGGAGGCCAGGAGAGTCGGGCCAAGGAAGTCGCTGACAGGAACATGTCCACCCAGCCTTTCTCCACAATCCCCCAGTGACTGAAATATTAATCTGCCCCCGGGCGCTGCAGCTGACAGAGAGCTGCTTCACGGACAGCAAGTGGCATTTTATTAAAAAGTACAGGAAAACGAGTCCTCTTCCTCTTTGCTTGACCTTTCTTTTGGGGAAAGGAGATTTTTCTACTGAAAAGGAAGTACTTGGCAGTCTGGCCACTGAGCCCAGGGTGGCCTTGCAGGGGCCCCACCCCCGCCTGCAGGCACCTGGCCAGAGGGGCGTGGCCCCGGCCATCCCGAGGACCCTCCCAGGAATGGAAGGTGGCTGTCTCCAAGCTGCCAGCTGATAGGAGCGGCCCAGTGGGGACATGACCATCTTCTGAATTCTGAGTGTCCACATTCTGGCAGCTCCCCAAAGTCATCGCCCGAGGTCCCCACGGAAAGAGGACCCGGCCAGCCTGCCAAGCCTTGGCAGCCCTTTGGGAGGTCTGGGCCACCGTGACCCCCAGTCACGGCCAATCTCCAGGCGGTCTCGCGGGGAAGCCGGGCACACAGGCTCAGGAGTCAGACCACTGAGGTCCGGGTCGCTGCTGTGCCACCTTCTAGCTCTGTGCCCGGAAACAGACTATCCCCCCACTGCTCCACCAGCTCCTCGAGGCGGGACTTCTGTCTGTTTGCCCGCCACACCCCACACCCTCTGGGCACCTGGCCCTCAGCAAGGCCAGGGGGGTGTTGAATGGATGAATGGGTGAATGAATGAATGAGTGAATGAAGTGAGCCAGGTGAGGACCCGCTTAATGCTAATTACCTGGAGGTGGGGGAAACAAGAAGATCGAGGTAAATGGGAAAGCCAAAAAAATCCAAAAACAAACAAAAAAACCAACCCAGAGGAAAAGGGCAGAAACAATTTTAAAAGAGCAGAAAACATGAGAAAAGGGGGGACCGCCCCTCATGGCGAGCCGGCCGGGGACGGAGACATGACGGGCTCCACAGCCCCCACGAGGGAGCCGATGGCGGGGCCGAAATGAAAGAAATTCCAGTTGTGCCCAGCTCCTTGGTTACGCTCGCCATATTCAACTCCCCCCGCGGACGTGTGGGACTCGAGGCTGCCAAGCCGGAGCGGACAGCGCGGGCTGGAGCACGCCCATTGCTGCAGAGAGCTCTACTGGACAGGGAGGGCAGAGGCCGAGCCCGGGGAGCATCCCCAGCCCTGCGGGGCCGTCCAGGCAGGAATCCCCCTGAGTGTTCCTGAAGTGTTGCCACCCACCTGGGCTGGACTCATGCCCCAGGGAAAACTGGGGCTCTGGGGCGGCCCCCACCAGGGGCTGGGCTTGTGACTGACTGGACAGGGTGAGAAGACCAGGCGCGGGCGTGCACAGCCGCGCCACGGAGTCAGGATTATGGCCCCCGAGTCACAGATGAGGAGGCAGGAGCAAGAGCTGCCTGGGGCGGGCAGGTCAGAATGGTGAGCCCTAACAGGAAATAAACAGGAGGCAGGCAGAGCCGAGGCAGAGCGAGGGCTGGAGGAGCAGAGGACTGGGGTGCAGGGAGTAGAAAGAGGCCTCTGCCAGATACTCCCCCAACTCAGCCCTGCACCCAAAGGCCAGGGAGTGCCTGGGGGCTGTGAGGTGCCTGCCTCCTGGGCAGGGCCCAGCCTGCTCACCTGGATCAAAGGTGGCAGATGGCTTGAGCGCGGCCGCGGCCAGCCTGGCCATCATGGGCGAGATAAGGCCCTTGCTGGCGGAGATCCTCTCCATGATGGAGGCAGGGGGCATCGAGACAGAGGTGGCGGCGGTGGGGGCTGAGTCACCAGCTCCCGAGGCAGCCAGGGTGGGTGTGTCAGGGGTCGCGGAGGCCACTGCCCCTGAGGACATGGCGGCCATGAGGCCAGGGGTGCCCACAGGCAGGGAGGCGCTCCCTCGGCCCGGAAGAGTGGGGAAGTAGGGCGCCGCGGTGGGCAGGCCCGAGTTGGAGAGGGCCAGCGCCAGGGGGATGGAGCCAGGCAGGCCCTGGGACAGTAGCCCGGAGATCTTGCTGTTGGGAGGCTTGGTGGCACTGGGCACAGCCTCAGCGGCAGCGGCCGTGGCAGCAGCCAGGGAGGCGGAGGACTGCTGGCTGGTTGGGGAGGCGCTGAGGCTGGAGTTCTTGCTGCTCAGGGCAGAGAAGTCCACCAGGTCGTCGTTGCTGGACTCCTCGTGCTCGGTGTCCTTGGCGCCCAGCAGCGCGGGCGGCAGCCCCAGCACGCCTGAGGAGCGGATGTGCCGGCGTTCGTGCTTGCGCTTGTGCGAGGTCATCTGGCTGGTGGAGGTGAAGGTGAAGCCGCAGCCGGCGCGGATGCAGTGGAAGTGGTTGGTGGCCTTGCTGTACACGCAGCCCTCGTACTTGCACTCCTCGTACTTGTAGAACTTCTTGAAGCCGTCCTTGGCGTAGGCGTCATCCTTGATGTGGTAGCTCTTGTGCTTCTCGATGTCGCACTTGTTCTTGAAGGTGAACGTGCAGCCAGGGCGCCTGGATGGGACACCGGGAGCCTGTCACGGGGCCTCTCGGGGCCAGGAGGAGCGAACTCCCACCAGGGCCCAGGAGGTCTGGGCCTCCCATGGAAGATGCAGCAGGACAGGGAGACGGGGCCTCTGAGCAGCCCTCTGCTCCTGTCCCTGCTCCCTTGCAGGTGCAGGGCCTGAGCTGTCCCCTGGGCTGGTTCCCGGCCTCCTGTCCCTCCCCCAGGCCAGTGAGCCTCCCTGGCCACGCCCCCTGCCGTTACCTGCAGTGGAAGTGGGTGGTCTTCTGCCCGTAGAACTGGCAGTCGGCCGTGCCGCAGTCCTCGGTGGCTCGGAAGCGCTGGAAGCCGTCATTGATGAGCTGGGTGTTCTTCTTGTGGAAGTTCTCGTGTGTCATCACGTCCGACGTGCTCGTGTACACCTTGTTACAGCCCACCTGCAGGGACCAGGATGGCCGTCAGGGGTACGGTGGCGAGGACCACCTGGGCCAAGGTCAGCGAGGCTGTCCTGATGGATGCAGCCGGGGCCTGGGGGCATTGAACCTCTGACCTCCCTGCTCCAGGGAGCTCCCGCACCTGTGCACACCCAGCCAGGGAGACCAAGATGCTTCACTAGGAGCCACAGGAGAAAACTTCTAATCACCACCAGGGCCTGGCCCTGCCTGGGCTGAGGGTCAGCCTGTCCTCAGGGACCCAGGACAGCCCCCTGCATACTCGTGGCAGCCCCGTCCCACAGGACGTGGTTTTGGAGTACCAATCTATGGCTCTACCTCTAAAGCCCCCAGGGGGTAGGCAGGGCTGGGCCCTGGGGCCTGGGGTCACCTTTAGTCCAGGGACTCGCTTAGTGGATGGCTCCTGGCACCGGGCCCCCCCACCCCACCCCAGCAGGGCCCAGGCAGGCAATGTGGCCATATTGAGTAAAAACCAGCGGAATCCGAATGCTTGCGCAGGCTGGGCCGTGCCAGCGTCTGCACCATCTCAGAGCCCGCTGAGCAAGCCCCCCTCTCCGCCAGGCTCAGGTTGTCCCCCGGAGCCCATAACAACCCCGGCAAATACAGGGGGAGGCATGGCGGCTGCTGTTTGCAACCCGAAGTCGCTCCCCCTGGACCTGACACCTTGAAAAAGCCCAGACTCCGTGTGGCATTAAAACAAAGAATTAAACAAAAACCTCCTCAGGAACCATTTGCAATGCTGCTCTTGGTGTTAAAGCCTGAAAAATGTCGGTCTGTGTAAACAGCCCGCTGAGCTTCACCCACACCAAGTATGGCCATGGGGGAGGCCCCGCCCTGGCCCCCCAGCCACTGCCCCTGTCTGAGCCCCCGGGACTCTGCTCCTGCCTGCCGTCCTCCCGGTCCTGGGCCCGGAAGGGGAGAAAGGGGGACCCCTGGGCAGGGGCAGGGCGGCGGGCACCTGCATGCAGTGGTAGTGGGTGCTCTTCCCGTTGAGGTGGCAGCCGTGGTAGTAGACGCTGCAGTCGTCCAGCGGGCTGAAGCGCATGAAGCCGTGCTGCAGCGAGTTGTCCCGCTTCTTGTGCATGTTGTAGTGCCGGATCACGTCCTGCTTGCTCGTGAACCGCTGCGGGAGAGGTCCGGGTTGGAGGTGGCCTGGCCCGCCCCCAGGCCCTCCGGTCTCCCCGTGAATAACCCTGCGGGGGTCAGGGCAGCTGGGACTGCCCCAGGGCCAGCACACTGGACCTTGGAGGGAACAATTCCCAAGGTTCCAGAAACACAAACTCTTCCCTGACCTCCCCACAGGCTCCCAACTGCCCTGCCCAGGAGCAGAGCGGGTGAACTGGACCGAGCCTTTAAGGGGACTCAGATGGAGACCCCTCCTTTAGCCTCGTGCCACCTGTGGGCTATGCCAGCCAGGTTCCCGGCAAGACAGGGAGCAGCCCCTGTGGGGACTGCCTCCCTCCCGTCACTTCCATGAGCCCTGCACTTGCCAGCAGGCAGCTCTGAACGTGAGTGACAATGCACCTCAACTTCCACGTTGTGTCATCTCTACCCAACGGGGCAGCGCTGCCAGCCTCCTGGGGACACGGCGAAGGCCGACGGCAGACTCAAGGAACGGGAACTTGAATCAGTACCACCGGGATGTGGGTGGCCCTAGTCCCTACTAGATGCCTTGTGGGCAGGAACCTGGGAGTGTGGACAGGTTGGTGGTTTCCCCGAGTTCGGTTCACGTGGCCAGCGTGGAGCGGAGCGCATGTCCCACTTCTGGGAGGCCCCTCGGCTGCCGTGCGGACAGGCGGGGGTGGCCGTGCCTGGGGGAGACCTCACCTGGTAGTTGCACTCAGGGTCGAGGCAGTGGTAGTGCTCGCGGTACTGGTAGGCACAGTGGATGTGGCCGCAGTGCTGGCTGCCCGAGAACCTGCGGAGAGGGGCGGGCTCAGACCTCACCGGGCATCAGTCCCGCCCGGGAGGACTCTCCAGGGGCCTTGGCCCCAGCAGCCGAGAAGAGTCTATGCGTGCGGGATGGTGTTCGGGAACAGAGGCGGTGTGCCGGGGTGACGTGAGGGAGGCCTGAGAAGGCCAGGACAAGTGACCGAGCCCATCAGGGAGCCTAGAGCCGTCGGGGGCAGACCCATCGCACCTGCTCTGGGGCTGAGTACCAGGTAAGTAAGGCACAGTGCCTGGCCCCATGAGGGGAGGGAGACGCTGTGGCCGGCCAGAAGTTGCAGTAGCGATCGGGAAGAGACCCAGCTGGGATGGGCGGAGGCGGCGAGGGCAGGAGCCCCGAGGTGGCCCAGCTGCCTTCTGTGGATGTGCCGCCCGTCTGCCCAGCCCTGGGCCGGGTGCCGGGGACGCTGGCTGAGCTGGCCCCGGGCTCTGCTGCCGAGCGATGTCAGAGGGCTCTCTCTGTCCTGGGCTTTCCTGACACTTGAAACAGTGCAGAGCTATGAATTTTTAAAGCACAGCATCTGTTTGGTTTCCCGAGGCAGGGAGTTCACTCTCCAGCCAGCTCCACAGCCAGGAGCTCCAGCTGCCTGGCCGCTGCCCACCTCCCAGAAAACCCTGGCCTTCCCCAGGCCCCGGTGCCGTGGGGCGCGGTTCTCAGGGTCTCAGGACAGGCCTCCAGGGAGGGCCTGCCGTGACGCCTGGGAAGAAGGTGGTGGGTGCAGCCTGCCTTCCTGGCCAGGAAGGCGTGGGGCTCGGGGGCAGAGTGAGAAACCCCCCTTACCAGAAACCCCCTCATAAGGGGGGAGAGCCACTTGCAAATAAATATTTAAGCTGAAGCTGCCAAAATGGCCATCTGCTGAGGCACTAATAATAATGATAATAATAATAATAAAGAGCAAAACTGGAAAGACAGAGGAGGACAGGGAGGCGGAGACACAGAGAGAGGGACGAAGAACCGGGAGGATCAGCAGAAAGACAGCTGCCAGGGCGCGACCCCCGCCACGGGACGCCTGCCAGGCGCGGCAGCCCGGGGCCTGATGCCAGGGAGTCTGTCCAGGTGAAGGTCCTTCACCTGCCCATCCTGCCGCCTCAGGGATGCGAAGGGGCAGGTCTGGAGTCAGGTGCAGAGGGTCAAGGCCTGGCCCCGGGCTCTGGAGGCCACCTCTCCTTATTCTGGCCAGTTCCACAGCAGCCCATACACACCCAGGGCCCCGTGGGGGCTGTGGAGGGGGCCCTGCGCTCACCCATGATGGGGCTCTGCCTCTGGGCCTCTGCAGGTCCCTGTCCTGCCTGGAACACCAGCTGCCTAGGACTGGCTGCCCTGACACAGCAAGGGGCCAGGGCCTTGGAGGTGGGGGAGAGGGCAGGCCCTCAGGGCAGTTTGGGGCAGGAGTGTGTGGGGAGGGAGGCAGCAGGCACCTTGGCATGGGTGGTCGGATGGACGTAGGGTCCCACGGCCCCCAGACATTCCTGGAGCCCCCCGCCTCTCTCCACGGCAGGCTCCTCCCCTGGGGCCTACCTGGCAATATATTTCTGGTAAATGTTTACATCTTCGGTGACAGCTGGTTTATCTGTGGGCAATCCGTTCCTGGCGAGAGACACACAGGGCACAGCCGATTAGCGGACAGGGGTGGCCTTACGCCCCGGGAGCGTCTGGGGGCAGCTCCCTGCCCTGGGGCCCTGGCCCTCCTTTCCCTGGCTCAGCGGTGTTCGGGGGCACGTCCTCTGGCTGCCGTCTGGCACAGGCTCCACCAGCTGAGCTCTGGCAAGGATCTCGAGCTGGCAGGGCTGACGGCTCCTGGCACCTGGGCATGGGCCCAACCTGGTCTGATTGGCCTGGGGAGCGAGAGCCCGACCCCCCTTGCACACTGGGAGCCAGGAAGCTGCTGGCTGAGGAGGGGCACCGGGTATCACTGGGAAGGGTGTTGGGGAGGAGCAAGGGCAAGTGGGTGCTTGGAAAAGCCTCCTGCACGGCAGAGAGCAGCTCCCTGGATCTGTCCCGGGGTTGGTGGCCCGTCTCCGGGTTTGGGGGAGAGGGTCTCATTCAGCCCCACAAGATCTGTAAGCATCACTTTACTACCGCCTAGGGCGGCAATTTTCAACCATTTCCATCCCATGGTGCACATGAACTGATTACTAAAACTCTGTGGCACACCAAAAATACGTATTTTTTGCTGATCTGAGAAAAATATAGGTATAATTTTAATTCACTCACGCCGGATGGCTATTGCTGTGTTGGCTATTGCCATTTTTTTTTTTTTATTTGGCACTCTAGGGGAAAAGAGGTCAGTGGCCCTAAGTATCAGGCATTGCATAGTTTAAAAACTCCTGGGGCACACCGACTGAGACCCACTGGCCTAGGGGTTCATGCTGAATGGCCCACCCCAACCCCAGACTCTGCCTTCTCTTGCTGCCTTCCCTACGGCCCAGGCGCTGGGCCAGGGAGCCACAGCCACGGGCTTGGACTCCAGAACCCCCAACCCAGAGTACAGCTTTCCCAGCCACCCACAGCCTGGCCCTGGCAGTGGCAGGAGGTAGGGAAAGCCCATCTCAGGCAGGTGGGGTGTCAGCGGTCCGTGGCATGTGTGTTAGCCTGTGAGCACGTGCATGGACACACCCAGTATGTGCAAGTGTGTGTGTGCGTGCACCAGATGCATAGTGTGTGAGCCACCAGCTGGGTGTGAGAGGTCACGCAGGCAGAGAGACAAGGCTGGGTGTGCGTGGGCACACATGTGAGTGGAAGCCCACGCGTGAGAACCTGAGCATGTGTGGGTATGCGCAGATGTGCATAAGGCTTGAGTGTGAGACCACAAACGTGAGCTCTACAGGCAGGGCCTGCTGGGGGGGGAGGAGGGCAGGGCGGTCCTTACTTGACAGTGGAGACGGTCCCCGTGGTGATGGAGTCTGTTTTGGAGAAGGCCGACTTCAAGTACTCGGGGGTGCTAAAGGGCAGGGAGGCAGGTGGCTCGGGCCCCGGGCCGGCTGCACTGGGGGCGCTGGGCACGCTGGCGAGGGGAGCGGGCGCCAGGCTGGGAGCAGGCAGGGCCTTGGCGGGGCCCGGCTTCTGGATGGCCCGGACGTCGTACTTGGAGGGGCGGCCCACCTTGCCGGTCTTGAAGGCAATGGCGCCGCCCATGTCGGGGCTGCCCTCCCCGGGCTTGAAGAGGTGCAGGTACTTGACGTTCTCGAGGTCGTACTTGGACGGCTTCTTGTAGGTGCTCCCGTTCTGGGGCCGCAGGTTCTCACCCGTCTTCAGTTTCTGGATGAAGAAGTCGTACTTGGAGGCGCGGGCCGCCAGGCCCTGCATGGGGACGCTGCCGTGCGAGGGCAGCGGCAGGATGGTGGCCTTGGTCTCCAGGGGCACCGTGGTGCCGGGCAGCCGCAGGCCAGGCAGGGGCCCTGCCGTCTCCTGGCCCACCCGGTCCTCCGCCTTGGCGCCGCGGGCCGGCCAGCAGAGCTGCTCGCCCGCCTTCAGCTTCCGGATGTACTCCTCGTACTTGGAGAAGCGCGCCCGCTTGCCGAGTGCGTCTTCCGAGGCGGGCAGCGCGGAGGAGGTGGCCGCCTCGGGGGTGGGGCCCGCACGCAGCTTCTCGAAGCTGATCTTCCTGGCCAGCTCGTCTCTCGTGTTCTGGTCGTCGTAGCCGAACATGCCGAGGAACTCGGTCATGGTGGTGGCCGCGTAGTCCCGCAAGGAGGAGGCCTCTCCTAGGGCAGGGAGAGGGGCGGTCACTCCCGGGAGGGAGCGCGGGAGCCCCCCAAGGGTGTGAGCCGTGAGCCCCCACTACCGGGGTAGGAGGGCCCCTGGGTGGGGAGGGGGCGGAGTGGGACATGATCTATGGACATTTGGCTCACTTGTTAGGTTTTACGACTCTTAAATTAATTTGTTTTAAAAAAAAGTAATTAATACTGGGGTAAAATAAAACGAGTTCATCAATGCCAGGAAAATCAATTTCCTAAATGTTCTGGCCGATGGCTTTTCAGTACATTAAACAAAGTTTCATAAATGTCTCCGCTCTCTCGCTTTGGCCTAATATGAAAGAGAAGTCGTTTTACTGGAAGGAAGGCCAGATCCCAACCTGCCTCCAGGGGTGGGGGTGACGCCAGGGCCAGGGACAGGTGGGGACGCAGGAGCCCAGGGGTGAGGGAGCCGCTGTGGGTGGGGCCGGGGCCTGGCTGAGCCTGCCTGGAGGACCCCCCGCGGTCCCCACAAGTGACACGCAGGCGCCTTATCCCTGGGAGGACCTGTCCTCTGGCCCCAAACCCCCAGGTCACTAGCGGTCCGAGACAGCAGACTGAGGGGGCCGAGATCCTGCCGCCGTGCTCGCCTGGACTTGCTCGGGACCCCTGCTACAGCCAGGATCTGCGGGCCCTTCAATCCTCTCTTCGCCCCCTGGACGCTGTTGCTCGTACCCAATGGAGAGGCCAGCCCTGTCTGCCCGCGGCAGCGACCTGAGTGCGGCAAGCCTCCTGCTCGCCCGAGTGCACACGTGTGCTCACTCTCACTGCCGAGCTCACCTCCCGCTGCTGCCCCCACTTCGCAGATGCACGCACCCTGCCCAGACCCCACACCCAGCTCCCCAAGATCATCTCAGGGTGGCAGGAGGCAGGACGACCCGATGCTCTCCGGGTTTTTCTCGGGGGGCCCCACCTTCCACACACGACCGTCTACCCCAGCAGGCGGGTGACTCCTGGGCACGCACAAGGCACTGCCTCCTGCATCGAACGCCGGCTGAACACCCGCCCTGGGTTCCGTCCTGAATCAGGGACGGGTTTGCACACACAGCCCCACCAGGGCCACGGCAGGTGTGCACATTCTCTGCCCTCGACACCCATGCTGGGGTCCTGACGGCATGGTCAGGGAAGGTGTGGCCAAAGAAGGAGGAGAGGCGTGGGACTCAGGCAGGGGAGCGCGGTGGCGGGGGGTCTTCTCCCAATCCCACCCCAACCTGCCAGGCCTGGGGTTCTCAGACCACACCTGGAGGCGGTCTCACAGCGCAAGACGAGGCTTGGGCAGAAGAGGAAACCTAGCAGGTTGTGGAGAGAGGCTCTGGGCTCCTGGGGGTCAGGGAGAGCTGTCCTGGGAGGGCTGGGACCCCAGGAGGTGAAGAGAGGATGGTCCTGGGCAGCACCTAGCCCCTGAGGTGGGCAGAGTGACCCAGAGAGCTGTTCCCTTTGGGTGGGGGCAGGGCAGTGGCCTGGGGCCTCTGTCCTGACCTTAAGCGTGTGGGGCTGAGGCTCCACCTGGGAGGAGTGGGCTCTCCCTGTTAGATCCAGTGGCTCAGGAACCAGGAAAAGGGGCTAAAAATAGCTGGAGGCAGCTGAGCCCTCACTATATATGGCAGAGAAAACAGAAGGCTTTGAAGGGCAGGCGGCTCAGGGCAGGGAGGGGGCCAGGCAGGGGTCCCGGGGCCGGCCCACGGGCCTGTATCCCCCCACCCCAGGGCCTGGGGAAGGTGGCCCGGGGCCAAGCCCATGGTGGGTAGCTAGGGCCCCAGCTGGCTCTCCCCAGGGCCCAGGGCTGAGCAAGCCTGCCCAGGTGACACATGGCTGCCCCATGGGGCCTCCAGCCAGAGGCGTGAGGTCTGGGGCCCAAGGGGTGGCGGTATTTTCAGCCCTGCTTCCGGTCACCCCGGTCCCCCACCCCCAGAGAAGAGGAGGCCAGAGGTAAGGAGTCCAGGGCAGAGCGGGGCCAGGGAGAGGCTAGACACTGAATCTGAAGGGACAGCAGCCCTAGTCCCTGTCCCTCCCGGTCCTCAGGCCCAGTGTAGTCACCTTGCGCCTGGGACCAGCAAGGGCTTTTCCTATCAGAGGAAACTGAAGGTCACACTTTTCCTCATTGATCTTGCAATGTTTGTTAATTACTCTGTCACTGATGTGGCGAAGGATAATTAAACAGCTCTGTTTATATCTTATATGCATAATTATGTGGCTGCGCGGGGCTCCCTGCGCAGGGAGGAGATGCGCCCCTCACCGCAGGGGGAAGGGGACAGGGGAGCGGGCAGGGGAGGCCGGGGCAGCAGGCACAGGCCTGGCAAGGAGGCTGGGGAGCCGAGAAAAGACCCCTAATCCTGGGGTTCTGGCCCCAAGGGTGACCCTGTTCTACCTGGGACCCCAGGCTTCCCTCCCCACCCCCCGCCCCCCAGCAAAAGGTGCTAGGGCCCCCCTAAGGACAAGTAGACACAGAGGGGCAGGGCCTCGGCCACCTCGTGGAAGAGGTCAGCCAGGGGAGCGTGTCCGGGGTGGGAGGGGTAAGGGGATACTCGGGCCAGGCCATCCTGTGGCCCCGTGCCTGGCCTGAGCGGTCCTGCGGGGACAGCTGGGATCCCTGCGGAGGGGGCAGTGGGCAGAGAGGCAGTGGGAGGGCGAGAGACCAGGCCTGTCCTCGGGCACTCAGATAGACTGTGGCCAGCCAGCTCTTCCGCTGCGCTCTTTCCGCTGCGCCCTAGACACTCGCCCGGCACTCTGTCCTCCAACAGGCTTCTCCCACACGAGTGTGTGGTTGTCTGCCCACACACTGTCCGTCCATCCATCCATCCATCCATCCGCCTACCTGTCCACCCACCGACCCCCTCCCTGCATCTGTTGCTTCCTGAAGACCCACTGTGTGTCGGGCAACCCCCACCCCCGGCCCTGCTCTCACACTCCGGCAGATGCCTTCTCAGGCCCTGCCCTTCTTACTCTCGGGGTGGGGGGGCTTCACCCCCACCCCTGCTCACCTGGTCTCCCCACCACCCCCACCCCTGCCCACCTCCTCTCCCCTTCTAGGCATCGGCTTGGCCCTGGCCCACTCTCCTCAGGAGTCTGCCTGGATCCGGACGAGGTGCCCATGTCTGCCACCAGAGTGTGTGTGGGAGGTGGGCGTGCCCCGTGGACACACCACTCCGTCCCCGCTGCGCCTCCACACCGCGTCACGTCCTGTCAGGGGCTTCGGACACCCACCTGATGCCTGCTTGGAGCTGGGGCCGCCATCGTCCTTGGAGGCCGCCCGGCCCGCGTCCTTCCCCGCCGCCGCGCCGCCGTCCTTGGGGGGCTCCTCGCCGCGGTCCTCCTCGTCGCTGCAGCCCTGCGGCTGTACCATGTACACGCCCTCGGGCGGCAGCTCCAGGCCCTCGCGGGCTGTGCGCCCCGGCACGGGCGTGGGCGCCGGCTCCTCGCTGTACTCCCCGTTCACCCACTTTTCGATCACTGCCCGCCGCTTGTCTTCCTCGCTGCGGGGGGCCCGGGCTGCCCCCGGCTCGGTGCCACCACGCTCTTTGTCCTGGGGCCGCCGGGGGCTGCCCTCGGCATGGGCGCCGGCCTCTGCCCCCTTCTCCACCACCACCTGGCGGCTCAGCTTGGCGCAGATGGCGTTGAGTTTCAGGCCGCCCTTGCGCTTGGCCGCCATCGCGGGCTTGCCTGTGGGCGGGTCGGTGCCCCGGGTGCCTTCAGCTGTGGAGAGGGAGAGAGGGGTCAGAGCCTGCAGGGGGCGAGGGGCGGGCAGGCATGGTCGCCTACCTCCACAGCTGGGGCGGAGGCTGTGCCCCACGTCCCCCAAGCCCCAGGTCTTCCCAGTCTCGATTCGGGCACACGGCCCTGGGACTGCCTGGCGCACACGGGGACCCCTCACTGGTCTGTGAGCTCGGGGCGGGGTGGGGGGCGAGCTCCCCCATCGCTGTGTCCCAGGGCCCGGCACCCAGCCGGGCACACTAGCTGGTTGGAGGAGTGTTTTGTGAATGAGTGAATGGATGGGTACGTGACTCTTCAAACACAAGGAGCGGCCTTCCTCCCAGCGCCTGGTTCCTCGAAGCACCACTACGCTTGTGTGGCCCCAGGTGCCCGCTCTGAGAGGCAGGCCAGCCAGGCCTCAGCCAGGCCTCAGCCAGGGTGGAGGGGGCCGCAGGCTCAGGAGCAGGCCGTGGGGCAAAGCTGGTGGGTGAAAACAGCCTGACGCCACCCCCCGGACTGCTGGGGAGGGAGGGGGCAGCTCGGAGCCAGGCGGCCGTGTGCCGACCTCCTCCCTCGCCATTCCAGCAGCAGGCGGTGGCCGCTGCTCTACCTGGCCCCGCCCACTCCCTGGGCTCCACCCGACTCTGACCTCTGCTCCCCGGAGAGCCCAAAGGCCTCCTTGTCTGCAGCCTTCCTTGTTAGGGTCCTCGCGGGCCTTCTCAGGCCCGTTCTTGTCTTCTCCAGCCACTTCCTGTCACCTTCCAGTGTCTAGGCTTCCGGCAGGGTGGTCCAAGGGCAACTGCATCCCTCGCTCTGCCATCTCTGCCTGCAGCCAGGAAGGCCCACTTCCCAGCCCCGAGAGGCCACAGTCGCCACACCTAATCCCTGGGCACAAGAGCCCAACGCAGACACCTCTCCCCCCCGCCCCGCTCTGCCTGAGGGCCAGCCGTGTCCCTCAGCACTGCTGAGCGGGCCGCCCAGGCTCACCGTGCAGCCTGGGACCTGCCGCACGGGCCAAGGGGCACACACACCCGTGCAGGTGTTCACGGGGGCATCTGCCCGCCTGCCCGTCCACCTGTCCCTCCACCCCCTGAGGGAGCCACTCCTGCTGTGCGTCCCTGGGGCAGCGCCGGGGCAGGCGGTAGCCACGACACGCACACTCCCGGCGCACACCGACTGTGCGAGGAGACGAGATGGGAGCCCCACGGAGCTTCCCGATGTCAGCACTCCCTCACAGGCCCTGCCGGGTGGGCAGGTCCCAGTCTCCTTGTGGGTCCAAGGGCTACGTGAGCTGAGGTAATCTGTTCCCCGCTGTGGTCGAGGAGGCTTCACCATGACAAATCGACACCCGAAGTCCCCCCACGCCTGGAGGCCCACTGAGGGGTGCAGCCAGACGGGGGGCCACACCTGTGCCTGCCCATGGCTGACTTGGCTTGTACACACGGACGGTTGTCCCCTGACACAGACAAAGCCCGGCGACCCCAGCTCCTTCCCTGGAAGCCGGCTCCATGGATGGCCTCACCTGGCCCGGGGGGCGGTGGGGGGACTCAGTGCCCCCAGCCTAGCCCAGGGTCAGGGAAGGGTTGGCTCGGCTCACTCCAGTCCCCCCAGTCCTGGGGCCCTGCCTCCAGGGCCCCACCCTCGCCCGAGCCGGATGCCCACTCTGCCCACGTGTGTCCGTATCTCCGAGCCTGTGCGGCCCACACCCAGGTCTCCAAGCGCCAGCATGGGCTCCTTCTCAAAGCTCAGGGACGGGCCCCTGATCACACACCTCACCCAACCTCCAGGCCAGCCGCCAGGCGCCGTGACACTGAGTCCCCTCCAGTTGGCCTACGGAGAACAGAGCGGGCCTCACCTGGTCCCCTTTGTCCCCTTGCTCTGGTGGAGAAGGGAAGGGTGGGCGTGGGGAAGCCTGCTCTATTTTTACTGGGAGGTAAGCAGCCAAGTGTGTATGGCAGACGGCAAGTGAATCTATAAATATTTATCCCGGGGAAGAGGGAAGCAGAAGCTCCCAGGGCCGCACTTGCTGCTGGTGACACCCCCTCCCTGGGCCCCCACCCATCCTGGAGCCTCCCGGCCCTTGGGCCCACCCCGCCCAGCCCACCCTCTCCGATCTCGGCTGTGTGCCTGGCTTGGTCCCTCCTGGGCCCCCACCAGCTGCAATGCAGCTGTGCACCCGGGGCCCACCCCCAGCCTGCAGGCCCCTTTGCTCCACCTCCACCCCCTCCACCTGCCCTCCAGCTGCGGCTCTGCCCCAGGCCACCTGCCTTCCAGATGTTGCCCTCCCTCTGACTCTACTGCGGGTCCCAGCGGCAGGGGGCGGAGGCGGCGTGTGGGCCTGGGGCGTGGGGCAGAAGGCAGAGCGTGGCCTTCCTCGGTAAGTGGGAACGCGTGCGAGGCTGGGGCGAGGCAGGCGCAGCCGATGGGGGTAGGGGGGTGTCAGAGCTGAGGTCCAAGTTGCCTGCCCATCCACCCCGTGGGACCTTTCTCCCCCCACTTTGTCCAGCAGGGCCCAGGGACCTGCACACTACCCCCTGTGGTCTGACCCCAGGCTCCCGTCCATGTAAACATTCCCCGACTTTCTTCCCTAAAATATAAACGCCGTGGCCGGGCCTCAATGGGAGGAAGCCATCCGTCCCCGGCCCTGTCACCGCCCCTTTCATCTCTTTCCCACCACCAGCCTGCCCGAGGCTCTATTTACACTGGACACTTCCTCTGGGAACAATACTGCCCAGGAGGCCGGCTGGGGCTGCAGGGCGGAAGGCGGGGGTGTGGGGGGACTCCCATGCTGCTTACCCAGGGATGGGCGCCCCCCTGAGGTGAGGGGCAGGCAGCTGGGGGGGCCTGGCCAGGCCTGGGAACAGCAGCAGGGCCAGCGCCCGCACACAGGGGCGGGCTGGGGGCTTGCTGGGCTCCCCAGCTCGAGCCCAGCGGCTCTGGGATGGCTGAGGGGGCCCAGGAGGTGGCACGGCACCATGGTTAGGGCCTGGCCCTGGGGTCCGACAGTCGTGAGTTCCCAGCCTGGCTCGGCTCCTTGCTAGCTCCAGGCCCTGGGCAAGCTTTCTCCGTGTGGCAGGGCTGCAGAGCTGTAAGGTGAGAGGGCGCCTGTCTGCGCCAAGCACAGGGCCTGGCGAGGACCCGGGGAAAGGCAGTGGAGTCCCAGGAGGGGATCGACAGGCCAGTGTGGTGCCACACCTGGGCACAGGATCCTGAGGCCAGGAAGCCTCACCTGGCTGGAGGAGGCAGGGGAGGGAGGAAAGAGGGCCGGGCTGGTGCGGGGGACGCAGGCCGCCCTCCCAGTCACCAGGGGCCCCTCCCCGGTTCCCCAGGTCTGACCCTTCCCCCCCAGGGCTCTGACCCAACCAGCCCCCAGCAGGCAGCTCTGGTCTCCGACTGAGCGGATCCTGCTCAGGGCGGGAACGGGGGTGGTGAGGCTGGAGCGTGGGCCCCTCCTCAGCCCTATCTCACGTTGTCAGGAGCCAGAAGAGCAGGTGCTGTCATTGTCCCATCTGAAAGCGGAGGAAACTGATCCCGGAGCTGGGAGGGTGCCCCGCAGCCGGAGTTCCGGGGGGCCAGGGCTCAGCCCAGCACCGGCGCCAGGGCCGCCATGAGTCCCCACGATGACGGCTCCTGGGCAGCCGAAGGAAGCCCCAGGGCTCTGCGCCCATCTCCTCCTCACCCCCACTCCCAGTTCCCCTAACACAGAGCCCCCTAAAGTGTTAACTGCGACGGGTAAAATGGTGCAGCAGATTGCTACAATAAATAATTTACTGATATTTATAAATATTCAAATCAGCCAGCTTCAGAAATCGAATGAAGGGAGGGTCTCAGGAGAAGGGCCCGCTCTGGCAGGGATCTCATCTCTCCCTCCAAAGGCTGGGGAAGGCCGGGCTCCTGCCAGTTCTGGGGGCGGGGGCTCCTGCAGCCGCACCTGGGTCCCTCGCCTCCATCTCCAGGGAGTAGATGTTAGGGCGCTCCAACGTCACCCTGTCTCCGTCCTCACCTGCTCAGGGCCAGGCCTTCCCCTGCCCCGGGCTCAGGGGACCAAGGCTCCAGTACCCAAGGCTCAGGTCTCGGATCTGCTGGTCCTGCCTGGCGGAGGGGGTGGGCAGGATGGGGGGCCCGTCCCCAGGGGTCCCTGGGAGCCCCTCCCCACCGGTGAGTAATGTGTTGCGAGGCCAGCGGCCTGTCAGCCACCAGGCTCGGGTGCTTTATGGGCTCTGCCTGGTGGCTCCGAACTCCCTGGTAGGAAATAAAGTTCTCCCTGCGCGTCCCTTCCAAACATTTCACTCAGTGGAAACGGTGTTTAAGAAAAACGATCGCATATTTCTTCCTAAGCATGCAGTGTCCCCTTTGGGCAGCCTAATGCCCGCTGTACATCAGGAGGGGGTGAGGCCGGGCCGGGCCCCCGTCCCCGGGGTGCGGGTGGTCTGGGGCCTGTCTGCCCGCCTGCTGCCGGGCGGCTCCGGCACCTCGGGGTCACTCTGGCGGCGCCCTAGCCCACGACGCCTGGTGCGATGCAGCGGCTGACACCCCTGGCACCACCCTGGTGCAAGGGGTGTGTCACCTCAGCCATCCCCAGCGTCCCCACGAGGTCACTGTCCTGTCCTCACGTCCAGGTGAAGAAGTAGGGTCTGGCAAGGTCGGTCACTGCCCAGGGTCTCCCAGCGCTGGTGCCGGGGCTGGGTTACTACCGCTGGACCCAGACATCTGAGGTCCCAGCCTGAGATCCCGCCCCCCTCCTCCCTCCCACAGCCTCCCATGCTGGTGGCGGCGATGTCAGAGCCTCCCCTGCCACCCTAAGAACTTGACTTTGACAGGCCATAGCTCCTGTGTTCACGAAACATGCCCTCTGAGCTCCTTTCGCAGGCCAGGCCCTGGGCTAAGTCCCGGGTCACCACGTGAGCCGGATGGCCTGCCCTGTCCCTGCAGCACTGAGTGTTCCTTGAGACGAGAGACAGATGTTCAAGTCACGATGAGCAACATCGCTGTGGTGACAAGCTCAGGTGCCGCCGGAGCGAGGGGCATGGAAGGCAAGGAAGGGCTCCCAGTCACTGTGGCTTTGGTCCCCACTTCCCCATGACTCCCCTGGGCAGCTCTGCTGTCCCGCCCACCTCCCTCCTGCCCCCAGCACACAGCCCGACCCCATCCCAACAGCTCCCTTCCCAACCTCCTCCAGCGGCGCCCCTCCCCCAGACAGCCCCCATCCTCCCCAGGGAGGGTGTCCTTCCCTCTGCGGTCCAATCCCACTCCCAGCCCGGAAAAGGAGGGCCGCCAGCTTCCACAGGCAGGAGGCGGGTCAGTGTGCCCCGGGGCTCTCGGTCGGGTCCCCTGGTCCCCAACAGCTCCAAGCTGTGTGAGGGGTGCCGTTGGGCCCTACTTGGCCCCCTTTGTTTATTTATTTATTATGATTTTTTAGTCCAGTTAAAAGGTTTACTATCCAGACGCGTCTAAGTGGCCTCACTTAGCGTAAGTAACTCTATAAATCAGGGGAACTGTTAGCATCCACCGCTCAGGCTGGCTATCAATCTCCCCCAGGTCACAGCCCAACAGGAAGGGGAGAGAAAAAGAGTTGCCACCCAGGGGAGATTTAACACACACACACACACACACACACACACACACACACACACACACGGCACACACACAGGCCACACGTGCGTGCACTAGCTCCCGCGCCTCTGCGTGTGTACGGTCACAACAGAGGCACACGTGCACACTCAAGAGCCACCCGGAAACCTGCAGTGCTGCGTGCGGGCACCGTGGCGGAGCCCAGGTACGGCTCCTGCAGCCCCGGGACAGGGGTGTCCCCGGGGACTGGCTCTCAGTGCCCCAGCTGCCCTGCCCGGGCAAGTGGCTCTGCAGGGGCTACAGAGGGAGGGGCTCTGCTCGGCTCCTGTCCCTCTCCCTGCCTCTGCCAAGCCCAAAGGGACCAAGTTTTCCCCTTCTGGGTGCCCAAGGTACGCACTCGGCGGGGACAGAGGAGGTCACGGAAAGGGACAGGAGGCTGTGGGCTGCAGGCCACGGCGGGGGGTATGCGTTGGTCCCAGGCGTCCACGCCCACCCGCCCAAGGCTGGGTGCACCCTAGACTCGGCACAGGACCCGAGGAGGGCAGCACCGTCCCGAGGAGCAGGCCACTGCTGTGCGGAGAACTGGAGAGAGCTGAGGGAAGAGGCGGCGCTGGCAGCAGCCTATCTGCAGGGCAGGGCGGGGGAGCACAGGGCTGGGACCCAGACCAGCCTCACCCCGAGGGGCCCCAGACTGAGCAGACCCCGCTGAGAGCCGGAGTTGGGGGCCACCCCCCAGGCACCCCTCAACCCTGCCTGGCACCCCATCTGGGTCCCCAGGGCAAGGAGAGGTAGCCGGGGGTGGAAGAGCCCCAGGCCCACCTCCTCTCCCACCGTGCCCCAGAGGCCGCCCGGCTCGCCCGCCGCCTGCCCGCTGCATCTCCCGTGAACTCTATTTCTCTTTCCTCTCGGAAAACAACTGAGCTGTAAATACTGTTTAACCTTCTCTCCCCCTCCCCCCGCCCCCTCCCCTCCGCACTATAAAAACACAAATATGCCATAACTCAGCCGGCCAGGCCGCCCAGCCTCCAACATGCCCCGCGCCCGGGCCTCTCAGGAAGGTCATTACAAACGACTTTCCGATTCACTGCTCCTGAAATAATTTTGTGTATTAAAACCTGAATCTGCACTTTCTGGGGCCGAAAGCCTCGCTTAATGATGGCGGGTGTCCTTGGGACGGACAGTGATCCCTCACTCGCCAGCCGCTCCAGCCCCCGCCCGCCCACCCGCCCCCTCCCCGGGCCCAATCTGTTTTCAAAGTGTGTCTGTCCTTTATTAAATTGTTTTCTTTTCCACATTATCAGTTGCCATGGAGACCTCATCTCTCGGATTATTTGAATTTCATTATATCTATTGATTTGGGAGCATTTCATCTTTTTTATTGTTTTTCTGTCAATTTTCAAAACGAATAACCATCTAATTTGCGTCAGTGCTGATTATGTTTGTCCCTCAATAGAGGTCGGCAGCTGCGCTGGGGAAACAAATCAATGAAAAACCATCATAAAACTCCCCACTCCAGTCTCCAGGATGTGTGGGTGACATTCCACGCCTGCGAGAGACACACTCATCAGCGCCGAGTTCGGCTACGGTGGCGGCGGCCCCGCTGCATGTCCGCCTCCTCTGGCCTTAATATTTAATTTCGCGATTTGGGGCATTATTAGTGGTGTTTTTATTAGGTGCGAGAGCATGTGAGTGTTTGGTGGTGGGCCGGCTGCGGCGTTAATTTGTGGGTGAGGCAGGGAAACCCCGAGGAGGGCAGGGCGGCTGGGGCTGGGGGTTCGGCGGGAAGTGCGGAGAAGGGGGAAAGCCCTGGAGGGGGCGGCACGGGACGGAGGGCCAAGGCCAGGGGCTGGCGAAGGGGAGGAAAAGGGGGAATTCAAATTGCTTACTTTGTTGGTTTTTTTTAAATAATTTATGCAATTTTAAGCATTTATGTATAAATTTTTTAATAAGCCACCCTGGAGCAGGACGGCCATTAGCATCGCAACGTCCTTCTGTCCAATGGGCTGGCGGAGAGGATCAATTTCTGAGAGTACTTTCCCTTTTTTATGACATGATAAAATGCTTTTAAAGCAACTTACACAAATATGGAATTTTTTTTCTTTTTTCCCATTCCCTCTCCCTTCCCCTAACAGCCTTCTTACCCACTGGGGAAGGGGTGTGTGTGGGCGCGGACGCTCGCTCTCCCGCTAGGGTGGGGGCCGAGGGGCTGGCAAGGAGGCAGCCCCAGTTCTAACTGGAACTGGCCGGCTGTCCTTCTAACAAGGGCATAAACTTTCATTACCCATGCACGCAGTCAAAGACAATTTAGGGAAACGCGTTGCTCGGAAAAGGAAAACCTCAGCGATTCACGGCCCAGGCGGCTGCCATCTGGGGGGCTCTCACCTCCAGCGCCAGGGTGCTGGGCCCCGCACCTTGAACCTCGGGCCCTGGCAGGCAGGCAGGCAGGCGGCGGGCAGGAGGGGCCCCAGCGAGGGCAGCTGCAGAGGGAGAGCAGGGAGCAGACACGCTGGTGCAGGGGTCTCTGCCTTGACTAGAAGGCAGCACCGCGGCGGCAGGGGCTGGGCACCCTTGGCCATGCCCCTCACACCCCTTCACCGTCTCTGCCGCCCAGCGCTGGAACAGAGCAGGGGCTCGGCTCTGTGTGTGGATGGACGGACAGAGGGACTGAGTGTAGACAAAGTTGGAAACCAGGCCCAGATGTCCTGAGGTCCCTTCAGGAGACCCACCCCTACAGCAGAAAGGCACCCCCTCTAGCTGTCACTCTTGAACCAGGTCGGGGCAGGAGGGCCTCTGAGTGTGGGGGGTGAGGGTAACCAGACAAGAGGGTGTGACCTGGCCACCCTCACCCCTGCCCTGGCCCCAAGCCCCTATGTCCCTGTGATGGAGCCAGGCCTTGTGAGAGAGAATAAGTGGCCCATGCCCTGTCTTGGGGACAGCCATCACCTCCATGTCCCTTTCACCTTGCCGCCCCTCCTCCTGATGGGGAGCGGGAGGAGGGGCCTGAGGGGGGGCCCTGCCCGAAGGCTGAGAGGGACGATCTTGGCTCCTGGAGCCTTCCCCATTGCCACTTAGGACAGCGCCTGGGCCTTGGGGACCACACTCAGGCACCTGGGCTCTGACTGCTTCCAAATGATGCATAGCGACACTGAGGCTAGGCCCCCCTCTTAAAGCTTGCCCCTTCTAGGCTTCTGTCCTGGGCCCCAGTGCTCTCATGTGACTCAGGATGCTGTGGGGATGACATGGGTGATGTGTCTTGCCCACAGCCGTGCAGGGCATGGTGCCTGCCATTCTACTGGATGCTGGCTGTGAGCAGGGTCCCCGCCTCCGGAGCTGGAAGGGCTGTTTCTGCCCCTGCCCCACCCCACGCCCTCGGGCTCACACAGTCAGGGAGAGTCCAGCCCCACAGGACCCTGCCTTTCCCCAGGGGTCCGGCGGCCCTGTGTCCTCTGCTCCCTCTAAGTCTCAAACCCCAACTTTCTCGTCGGGCCCTTGCCTGCCCAGGCCATCCAGGCCCAAGGACCCTCTCACCCCGGGTCCCCGAGCATCTCTTGGGAAGCACCCTCCGTGGGCTGAGCCTCGCTGTGGGCAGCCCAGGAAGGAGGCACCCTGGTGTGGCCAGGCCACCCCAGGCCTCGGTGGGGACTCGGCTGTGCCTACCCTCCTCGTCTCCTATGCTCAGACCCCCCCAACTGTCATTAAAATAACAAGTTTCTGTTACAATCTAAACATTCCCACATCGCATAAAGGGTTATATTACACCCGAGTCACTCCCGGGCCCATGTTTGCACAGAAAAGCTCACGGCAGGTCCCCCCTCCTGACGAAGTGACTTATTAAAGTTTAAACAGTAATTAACAGAACAATAAAAATAAAGGGATGTTTGGGGAGTCGTAGCGCACACAGGGTTTTTGGCAGTGCCAGCAGTTTTTCAGTGCCCTGCGCTGGCAGCAGAACGCGACTGCCAAGCCAGGGGGGACGGAGGACCGGGCGGCGCTTGGCCGGGCCGGGCCAGCGAGACTTCCAGCCTGAAGGGCAAGAAACTGAGGCGGGACTGGAGGGAGGGGGTGGGGTCTGGGCAGTGCGTGGGGTTGGGGGGTTCTGTGAGGCTGCCAGCCACCGCCCTCACCCCGGGGATCTGGAGGAGTGGGGTGGGCCTGGCCGGGTGAGCGGGAGGGTCTGACACCCACAGGAAGGTTTGTGGGGCCAGGGCCCTGCTTGGCCCCCGGCACTTCCGGGAGCCTGGAGCCCCGGCCACATCCAGCCAAGTCCAGTGTGAACCTGGCCGGGGGAGGTGTCAGGTGCAGGGTGGCATCGTCAGACCCTGCGTGAACGATTCCTGGGCTGGCCCCCAGCCACTCTGGGCTTCTCTCCCAGTCGGCCGGGTGCCTCTCCCGGCTCCTGTGGCCTGGCGGTGCCACGCACACCCAAGAGCTCTGCTGAAGCCCCCAGCCTCTACAGGGCCTGCGTGAGGACCTGGGAAAGGCCTTTCTCCTGGAGAGCGAGGGACACCAGCCAGCCCAGCTGGGCCCCATGTGGAGGGAGGAAGCATCTGGCTAGCTGAGCCCTGTGGGCCCCCACTGGTGGGGGTCTCAGCTGCAAAGGTGCTCGGGGCACTGGGCCTAGGGGGTTGGCCTGAGGCCAGAACACCCCCGGGGCGGCAGCCCAGCCAGCCACCCTTCCACCTCTCCTGTCCTCCCCGCCCAGGTTCCACCTAGAGGCTCAGATGCCAGGCTGGGTGGCTGGGGTGGGGGTGGAGGGTGGCAGAGGGCCAGGGAGAAGTCACTGAGAGAAAGGGCTGCTCCTGGAGGGGCCAGCCCGCCTTGGGGAATGGGGAAGAGGGGTGGCAGGAGCCCATGGCGGCCACAGTGTGTGCATGTTATCTCCTGCCAGTCGGGTACCAGACCCTGAGTACTGCTGGGCTGGCCTCTCCCTTCTCCTCTCCCCCCGGGCCCTGTCTACACTGCGAGGAGGGTGGTGTCCCATGGCGGTCCTCTGACTTTCCAACCCTCAGAGCCCAGCTTTGCCACCCTTGCCTGCCCACTGCCCGTGCCTGCCCTTCTCTAAGGAGAGCCATTATCGAATCAAAGTTCTCTCCTCGCCACAAAGCACTAATTTCCAAAGTGTCTTTTCAGTACAGCGTCCCCAACTCAAGTTATTCCCACGAGGCAGAGCGGAGGGTTGAGCTGGGGACACCAGGAGGAGCACGGGAACACTCTCCGCCCTCCTGGCCTTCTCCACCTCCCTCTGTGCCGTAGCGTGCCGACCTGCCGGGCCTGCCAGAGCCTCTGTCCACCCTGGCACCTGCCTCCAGCAGCCTGGACGAGCATCAAGCCCGGAAATGAGCCCCTGGTCCAAGGCAGGCAGCCCCGTGGGGTCCCGGGCACCGGCCTGCATGCTGGATCCCCCATCGCAGCCTCGTCACTGATGTGAGCAGCTGCAAGCCACCCTCGGTGGGGAGTGGCTGGGCTGAGGCCAGAGACGCTTTCTAACCTTGTGCCTCCTGAGATCGGGGCTCCTGGGCAGCTGGCAGGTACAAAGGGCAGGGAGTCTGACCCTGGCTGTGTCCCCACGGTGCCTGGCCATGCCACAGCCTCCCATCAAGGCCCCGGCAGACCCAGCTGGCGTGGGGAGTACAGAGCCCCAAGGACCTCAGTGCCCCGTTGGTTCTGGGCATGAAGGACTTTGCCCTGAAGATGTGAATAGGAACCAGCAGCTTTCCTCCCCTTCTCTGCAGGACACAAATCTTTGGGGCTCTACCTGCTGCCCCAGGATGAGTGGCTCATGAGGAAAGCCTGGAGGGACGAGGAAGAGGGACCAACACAGTGGAAGGCACCGCTGCCCAAGCCCCAGCTGCTCTGCCTGGGAGCCAGGCTGGAAGGAAGGGCCGGCGCCCAAAGCCCCTGGTGCTGGCGGAAGCCGATGGAGTCGCCCAGCACAAAGCTGACGAGGCTGGGGGCAGGGCAGGGAAGCCACACTCAGGGTTAGGAGGAGGGCTGGTGGGAGGTGCAGTGGGCCCTCGGAGGGTTGGTAGGGACGGACGCCTTCTAACAGGCACCCGCTCCACTGGGCCAACCGGGAATGGGCGGCCCGTCCTGGTCTGCTGTTTCGAGAACCCCTGACCTCCCCTCTGGCCCGGGGGCATGACGAGGAGCTCTGGCAAAGAGCTCCCCAGGGTGGCAGCCATGGTGGCAAAGGCTGTGCTAGACGGGCACAGAACCTTAGAACTGGAAGGGGCCTGAGGCCTGAGAGGCTTAGGGGCTTGTGGGAGGCCTGGACCACACACTCCCATGTCGGGACGCGACAGACCCAGAGACCCAAGCCCTACCCTGGGCCCTTTCATGACCAACAGCTACGCATCTGTATCTCAAAGTGGGGCTTTCTGCAACCTCTGCAGACTGCTGCAGGGGCCCCAAACACCACAAGGGCTCTCTGCTGGGCAGGCTGCAAGTCCTCTGGCCCACCTGGGCAAGGACCCCAGCGGGCTCAGAACCAGCACCTGTGGGGTGCAGAGCCTGGAATCCGGGCCCCTCAACTCTCCAAGAAGAGCACAAGCAGTGCGGCTCTCTGTGCTCCGCTCTGCCCACAAGAACGGGTGGGCCAGTGGGCAGGCGGCGCGTGAGGAAGAGAGCACCTGGGTCCACGGAGGGGCCTTTCTCCAGCAGGGACCGGCGAGGTGTGCCACGAGGGGGAAGCAGGGCAAGCAGCACTCTGGGATCAGGGGAAGGGCCCGAGAGAGTGAGGGCCCCCGGGCAGGCGGCCTCGGGGGGATGGCGCGGCCAGGGGCAGGTGGCAGAGCAGGTTACAGATGAGCAGCCAAACCACCCACCCTACAGCCCGTCTCCACAGTCCCCTTGCTGAGGCCAATGAGGAGGACACGAGGGGACTTGCTGAGGAGTATTTTTAAAGCTGTGGCCCTGGTGGAGGGTTTAGCAGTTGTCAGCCATCTGGAGTGAGGAATTACCGTCACCTCCCTGACCCCGTAGTCCCTAAACCCAAAGCTGGTTACAGCCCGTGGGGGAGGCAGCAGGTGGGGGGGTGCTGTTTCACAGAGGCACCCACCAGCCCAGGAAGCACCTTCCTTGGCCCATGGAGGGGGCCTGGGGTGGGGCCCGCGGAGCCCAGTGTCCTCCGTGCCCACTCGGGCTCCCCCACCCGCTCACTCCCTTGGCCGTGCCGGCTCGCGCAGGGGCCGTCAGGTAAATTAGATCTGAAAGCTGACAATTTCTGACCATATTTCCTTGATTATTTCAAACAAATGCACAGCAGCCGCTGTAAGGAGATTAAAGTGACATAAACGTCCCGAGTGGGAGGGGGGAGGGCAGAGGATTCAGGTCACCCCCATCCGTCCCCCGCCTGACAGACGCTGTATCGCTATCCAATCCAATAAAAAATCCCCCCCTTTTGCTTTAATTAATTTTACAGCTAGCTTGCTTAATTACTTTCAATCAAAATCCTCCTGCCATCGCAAAATTAGAGATGGTTGAGCTCCATTAGCCTAAATTCTTCATTTCCATACAGAAAAGGGGCCGTCTGCATAGCCAGCCCGGGCCCCTGGCAGGACAGACGCCCGTCGGCCCTCCCGCCGCCTGCCAGCCTGCTCCTGGCTTCCACTCCATGGCGGCCCCAGCCTGCCCATTTCCCGGTCTTCCCCACCACTGCTCCCTGGGCTGAAGGAGTTGAGGTCCAGAGGGGTCCACTCTGCCCCCAATGCTGCCCACGATGCACACGGGATTTCGGGGCGGCCGAAGGCATGGCCTTTTCCGGGGTCCTGCTTCCTGGCTCAGGGGCCCCTGACGGAGCCCAGCCCTGCTGCACAGCCTGGGGCATGCAGTTCCCCTGGGCCCTCTGCCTCGTCCCCCCCTCAGGCAGCAGAGCTCCCAGCTGAGCAGGCACCCTTCAGGCTTTGGACTTTGGCCCTGTCAGCACAGACCCCTAGGACCAGCATCTCCCAGGGTCCCCGCTTGGCTGTTTCCCAATGCGTGTCCTCGCTCACTCTCCGAGGGACGCGAGGGCCTGCTGTTCCGATGGGGCTGACAGGCAGTGCAGCTCCCCCCCAGACTCTGGCATTCCCCAGGGCCCCTCCTTGCACCCCCCACATCCCTGGTCCCCAGCCTGCAACAGCTGCTCCTCCACCCCCGGCCTGGGTCGGGTGGGCGGTGGGCCTGGGCTCTGTCCACATCCTGTGCTTGAACTGGCTCCCTTCTCCTCCCCGTCCACCTGCCTGGTCCTCACAGCCCCCAGCCCCAACTCCGGAAGCTCCACTTCAGGTTTTCCATGCTACAGCCCCGAGTGTCACCACAGGGTCCAGCCCAACCTGGGCACCAGCTGATAAAGGATCTGTAACAGGATGTAGGGATTATAGTAAAACCTGGCTCCGGATCTACAGGGGCAGAGGGCCAAGTCCTGTCTCTGGGACTCCCCTTCCTTTCCCTTTTGGCACTCCCCCTCCCTCCCAGCCACCAAGTGCCTCGGAGGGCTGAGCCAGGGTCTTCACTGGGCTCTGGGAGGTGGATGACAGGGCTAGCATGACAGGCCCCAGGCTGAGTGCGGTAGAAAGGCAAGACCAAGGTTGGGGTGGGGAAGGGAAGTTAAGACTGAAACCTGCCCCAGACCCTTTAAAGGGACAGGAAGCTGACCCAGTCCCCCTTCCCAGGGAACGGGTACAGAGGTAGCGTGTCCTGGGTGTAACTTCTGGGCCTGGAGGCCACCCCATTGCTCTGGCTGGATGATGCTGGGATGCGAGGCCAGCTCCGGGGTTGGGCGAGGAGGCTGAGCCTGCACCTCTGAGGCCCGTCTCCCTGGACCCGAGGGCCCATGGGCGGGTCCACAGGCCCCGGGGTGGTCTTGCTCCCAAGGGTAATGCAAGTCCTCCCGCTCCTGGGCTGGTGACTGTCTCAGATATGCCCCACGCACCAGCCAACATGCCCTGCTGGCCCTAGAGCAGGGGCGTCACACTCACTGTCACCAGAGGCCACTTCAGCCGCGGGGTGGCCCTCAAAGGGCCGACTATAACTTAGGACTGTGTACATGTAACTAGCTGCTCCTTAACTAGGGGCGAGGAGCTCAGCACTGCCACCGGGTAGAAACAAGGTGGCGGGCCGCACTCGGCCCGCCGCCGGCCTGGTGTTTGCTGCCTGTGCCTTAGAGACCAAGGAGAGTGGCCTCAGGGCGCAGGGAGCTCAGGTCAGATGGGGAAGCCACAGCCACAGCAGAGGGTCTCCCGAGCTACTGAGGGCCCAGCAGGGAGGCTCCCTGGACTCCAGGCCCGGCTGGTGCACCAGGCGGGGAGGGCGGCGAGCAGACGCACGGACGCATAGTCGGGCTGCTCTGCCAGGCAGGTCCACATCCTCTCTCGTGTCCCCTCTCGTTAAGTCGTCAGCAGAGGGGACTAGGTGACAGAAGAGGCAGGAGCAGCCCCGTCCGTGGTGGCATGTACTGACTTCCTGGTCGTGCTCCGTCCCCCCTGCATCTCTGCTCTGCCTCAGCCCACCACGCTGGGCACAGATGGGTCAGGGGGCACCTGCCTCTTCAACTCAGGGCCGGCTGCCCCTCCCCCCCGTGCAGGCTGCAGAGGTCCAGGCAACAGCAGAAACTCTGCTTCCTCCGGGGCGCCCCCTGAGATGACCACACTCTGCAGGGCCCCTTCCTCCCTCCACCCACCCGTCACCCCTGCTCCGCCAGGCTCTGGGCGCTAGCACTTCCGTGGCGACTTGTCTAATCAGCCCTGCGCCTCACTGGACTGTGGGACCTGTGGGACGGGCCCGCTGTGTTACACAGCGCCCGACCCAGTAAATATTTACGGACGGAGTACAGAAAACTAAGTGCTTCTCAAGTTCATTAGGGGAAGAGCTGGCCCGGGGTGGGGGTGGACAAGAGGGGTGCGGTGTGTGACCCGACTTCTGTGGCACTCCAGGAACACTTCCTGTCTGCAAGGGTGGGGACTCCCTGGCTGAAGCCCCGTCTCCTGGGTCTCTGACCCTCGGAGCTTCACGCTCACCTCCAAACGCCCTTCGCTGGGCTGTGCCAAGAGAACAAAAGAGGCCTGGTTGTCCCGGCCTTTCTCCGGGAGAGGAACAACTGCAACCAGCAAGGCCCTTTCTGAGCAAATCCAGCAACTGTTTGCACTGCAGTGCGGCGCTCTCTCCCCACCTCCCATCTCCGTCCCAAAAGGGAGAAAAGGAAATTGAAAAAAAAAGATGGGGAAAAGGCCATCCCAAGCCCCACCATCTCCCTACACCCGCTATTGAATCTGTCTGAAAATGTTAGTAACACAAAGAGGGCACAGGGACAGCCACCTGCCACTGCAGACAACTGGGACAGCCGTGGCGAAGGGCGAGGCTGTGAGATCAGGACCCAAAAAAAGGAGGTGAGGGAGTGAGGGACAGTGGGGGGTGTCGGGACAAAGAGGAGGGGCCCCAGGAAAGATCACAGAGAAGGGAGAGGAGAGCCTCACCCCTGGCCACACAGGGGACAGGCTCTGGGGACGAGGGGAGCCAGAGGCCAGAGACCTGTGCAGACACCAGGGAGCCCGGGGCCCAGGAAGGCTCTGGAGGCTGGGCTGACCGGGAACGCAGGAGCTGTATGGGGGGCAGTGGGCACAATGGGGGCGGGGAGCTGAAGAAAGGAAGAGAATTTGACCGGGGAAGACGGAGAGAGGTCTATTAAAAACCTCTCAGTGCGTAACACAAAATGTCAGAGTTTATAGCTTCATTCTTGGCATTGCCGGGACTGAGCACCCTGCACAGAAATGTCGCCGCTTGTCGTGTTTAATCACCTGCTGTTTGTTAGCACCTTCCCTGCGAGCGGCCTGTCTCAGGCTGCCCCCGGGCCCCCAGGGGACCCGGAAACGGAAACATCCCTGTGCCCTTCCCCGGGCCCTGCCTTGGCATCTCAAGGGGGAGCTCCACCCCCCATCCATCCGGAGGCCTCCTAGGAGCCCCAAAGCGACCCTCTTCCTATCAGGGAAAGGGACCCTGTGACCCCAGCAAGGGGCTGTGACCCCCACTGGGACGGTGGGCTTGGAGGGGCTGGGTGCTTCCCGGCCGACCACCTGTCCCCTGCTCCTTCTGTCTGTCTTTCCAAGGCTGTCTGTCCTTTCTGTCTAGTCCGGCTCCCATCCCCGACCCTGGGAGTAAGAGAAGACAAACAGTGGAGGGCCCCACTCAGACCCCTGGAGCCTGGAGTTCACCGATCTGGCTGCCGGAACGGCAACCGCCACATAACATGTAACGTTCAACGCCACCACCCCTCCCGTTACAGCCCCGGATCACACCCTCTGTGGTTCTGGCTTGGCTCTCCCTCCAAGCATGCTTTGCTGGGTTGTTTAGACTGGCAATGTTCAGTCCTACTGCCCCACAATTCCATCCTCTGGGGTGAGGGTAGGTGTGGGGTGGCACGGCAGGATAGGCCACTGAAGCAGCTCAAGCCTTCCCAAGAACACCTGGCTGTCCGCACCTCTGAAGGCACGGTGCAGTCACCACCAGGAAGAGCTGGGTCCTCACCCAGACCACACTTGCGCAGCCCCCATGCAGCCCCCAGGCCCCGCCCCCGTGCAAGGGCAGCTGTCTGCCAAGCAGCAAGTGGACCCTGTGTGGTTCCCAAGGCAGCTCCGTTCCTTCTAGCAGCGCGGAAGGCCACGGGTGAGCTCAGCTGCAAGGGTCTCCTAGAAAGCCAGGGGCAACGTCCCGATCTTCCCTTCCAGCACATTCCACATGCACACAGAAACACGTGCACAAACGTGCAGAGCTGTCTCCTCCAACACCTATTCACTGAGGCCTCTTCCTGGAGAGCCCTGTGCCAGGCCTGCTCACTTCCCCTTCCCCAGGGACACGTCAGAGTGTTTCCGACTGCCCTTCGCCCTTCCTTGCACACGGCCGGAAGCACCCCCTCCCACTCAGGGGGCAGGCAGTAATGCAGACCTTCAGAGGGGGCTTCCTCCAAAAAGCTCAAAATGCATCTGCGTCATCGACTGCACTTCACCTTGCAGGGAAGGCCCAGGGATGCGCCCGTGTCCAGACAGGACACGTATGGGGCCCTGAGACTTGGGGCAGGCGGCGCAGGAGAGCCAGCCATTGGCATGGCCCCAGGGAGTCCCTCTTCCCCGTGGGAAGGGCCCCTACTCCACACCCGTCTCCCCGCACTCGGCAGCAAGCCCGTTGTTGGTGTCTGTGCGCCTCCTGTCGCCCTGCCTTCGGAACGGGACAACTCCCTGCGTCTTTCCCCGAGGGAGCTGGTGAGGGGGCCAGGACACGAGATGCAGTGTGTTCTGAATCTCGGGTGGGGGGAGCCCTAGGTAAACTTGTGGGGCTCAGTCGTCACGCATCTGCACGGGACACCGTAGAGGTGGTCCTCTACGTCGGGGGTGGGGGGGTCCAACGTTGGGGGTGAGAAGGAGGAGGGGTCGCAGCTGCAAGCCCTTCCTGTGCCAGACAGAGGTTTTCAGGAAGGTCCCGTCGTGCCAGGGGCGGCGTGTGTGCACGCCCACCTGAGTTCACACCCGCCTCATGGAACGCAATGGTCCACAGCTTGTGGCTTGGTGCGTGCGGGACGGTTTCGGGCAGAGCCGGTTGTCAGCAGCCCTTCCTGGACAGGGAATGCTGGGGCTCATTCGGGGCTCCAGCTCCCGGGACCCTGAGGGAGGGCATGTCAGTCAGCCCACCTGCTTGCCTCAAAGACTGGGGACTGGAGGGGGTGGTCAGAGGACACGGGTCTTTCCAGTCCTGGGCGAGCCAGGGTGGCCGGTCACGGAGTCGCTGACCACGTAGTGTGACAGTTGGAAAGTGCTCCCAAGCCCCTCCTTCTCGGCTTTCAAGAGCAGCGTCCATCCATCCATCCGTCTCCTGGGCGAACCGACAACAGGGGGCCTGGCCGTGCCCAACACAGGTGCGGCTTGAGCCTGCCTCACCTGGGGGTTCTGAAAAGCTGGTCCCCGTCATTGAGAGGGACCCCGAACACACACAGAACACGTCCCGCCGACTCAGCAGGCCCTGGTGGGGCCCCAAAGGGGTCGGGAACGGGGCCTGGCCTGAGATCTGGGGGAGTCCCCCGGTCCAGAACTGTCTGTCTGACTCACTTGGACTTATCAAAGGAGCACAGCCTCCCTGCCAGGCCCCGGGTATAATCCTTTCATTAATTTACTATTGGATGGAAAATTACTCCTCACCCAGGAATTTAAGTTTTCGTCTTAGTTTAAGTTAGATCCTTAAAGCAATTACCAAGGCATCTGGTGATGACTTCACCGTGGCGGCCGGGCCCTGGGGGTGGGGAGCAGGGCGGTCCTGAAGCTATACAGACCTCCGGCTCCAGGTCCCCAAGGGGAGTACGAGGAGATCCGAGGGCCCTGAACACCTGTCCTGGGCCCTGGGAGGGAAGTGGGGGGTACACTGTAATCTCTGATATTTGCTGTTTGTGGAAAAACTCCTTTCGAGTACCACCTGCCCATGAACTTACTGGTGACAGTTGTTGAAAAGCCTCAGCAGCTGGTGCCGCGGGAGTGTTTTCTATTTTTAATTGTTTGATCAGAATATTAACTCATCTAGGCTCATTCCCAAGACACACTTTCCAGCCAAAGGGTTTCCCCCATTTCCCAGACCTTCCTCTCTTTCTCCCTCTCCAGTCAGAAATCGACTTTGAAATGAATAATTGGAAACACAGACCCCCGTGAGTTTGCAAAGGATCAGAGCGCGGGAGAGCAGGAGAAAGTCGGCTCCTCACCGAGGGGAGCCCCCCAGTGGACCCCTGCCTTCCCCTCTGAGCCTCTGCGGGGCTGGCTGGCTCAGCGACCCGAGGCCCTGCCACTCTGTCTTGGCCCCACTTGGTTTCCCTGGCTAACGGGTGACTCAGCCTGCCCCTCCCCACTCTGGTCAGCCCCACAGACCCTGACCGAGCCCTTGTCAACTCCGAGGGACACTCAGGAGGCCCCCAGAGAGGGAACACTGGGGGGGAAGCACATGCCCCTGGGCACAGAGGGGCTGCTGGCAAGAGGCTGGCGTTCCTTTCAGCTTCCGTTTCCGAGAGGAAAGGAGGACAGCGTCCCTACGGAGCCCATGGGAGAACCTGCCAGCAACGCCTTTGGCCCAGCCCACCAGGGAGAGAGTCACACAACCTAGCCCCAGAGAAGTGTCACTCAAGCGTGCCATGGACCACACTGCTGGGGAGAGGCTGCTGGGGCCAAACCCGATGCCTCGGCTCCCTCCCCCATGCTGGGAAGGGCTCCCCAGCCGGGGGCCACCTTGCCTCCTCTGCCTCCATGCCCCTGGCCCCTGCCGTGCTCTCCCCCTCAAGGTCACAGAGCTGTCCACACCAGGAACATTTACTCACCAGACTGGTCCTGTTAGCAACACTCACCACAAATATGCTTTCTGATAAAGTTGGCAGAAAAAAGTTCTAGAGCTCAAAACACTGTCAGAAATCACTCCCCTCCCCCACCGAGAGAGAGTGAGGTGGGGCCCCACACACAGGTCCCCCTGGCGGCAGGCCCGTGTCCTGGGGGAGGCTCTTGTCACTCACTCTCACTTTTCTCCTTCCTGTTTGACCTCCCAACCCAGTTGCCAGGGGACCAAGGGCTGAGGATGGTGCTGATCTGGTTCTAAGTCTCGGCCCCCAACAGGCCCAGCCCAGAAGCAGGGCCCTGGGGAGTGGTCCTCCCCCGCGTCCAGCCGGGAGCCCTCTCGGGGGGCTGTGCAGGGTGAGGCCGGGTGGCCTCCCCAGGCCGTCTCACCTCACCGAGCCCCTTCCCACCGCCCTCCCTCCCTCTGTGCACATGGGTTTTAATGTTTTTATTACCTGTTTGACTCGCTGCCTTATTGCTTCTCCCCTTAATGGGGCCGTAACCGTGGAAACGAGGAATAAACGGCCACCAGAAAATGAGATGATTAAACAGGTCACCCTGGCAAAACAAACTCAGCCAAGGAACCTCTGGGGGTGGGGAAGGTAGGCTTCCCTTCCCCCCACCCCTGGCCAGAAGGCTTGGATCAGACCCAGGACTAGTGGCCCTAGCCCTAGAATTGGGGCAGGTACAGTGGGGCGCCCCCTGCTGGACAGTGGGGCACCTGGCCAATCCTTTCCCCAGGCTCCCCTGTCCCCCAGGCAGCCCTCCAGGCTGGCTGTGGCCTTGGGCTCCTGGGCTGAGGGAATGGCGGAGAGGGAGGCCCTGAGCTAGAGGGAGCTGAAAGATCACAGTCAAGGAGATCGGCACCAAGTTTCATAGTTCTCTCCCTGCTGGCTTTCCGGATGCCCCCGCTCTCCCGCTGTGCCAGGGCTCTGGGACCTGGGGCCTCTCCCGCGCTCACCCAGCACCGTCCCTCCCTGCCCTTAGCTCACGGAGACAGCCCTGGAAGGAAAGGCTGACACTGGCCAAAGCTCGATTCAGGAAGGGTTCCTCTGCAAATCCTGGGTCCTTGGAGCCACAGGGTGCACCCATTCCCCTGCTCCATCCCTCTCCCCAAAAGCCAGGCAGTGCCCTCTGCCGAGAGAGAGAGAGAGCCCTCTTGACATGAGGAAGGGTCCCGGCGGCCAAGGGCTGGTGGCGCTCACTGAGACCACGGGGCCAGAAGCCTCGGGAGGCAGCCTGTGGGTGGGCAGCCTGGAGAGCGGACCCTGCAGCCAGCTCAGGAGAAGCCAAAACACCACGCCAGGTGCCTCTGCCCAGGCCTCCGCCCTGGCCACGTGAGCTGGTACCAGGTCTATCCAACTGGAGGGGTCCTGGGACTGGACTCGGGGCCTCCAGAGGTGGGACGTGCGTCAGTGAAGTCCACCTGGGGGAAGATTCAGACGCACAAGGGAAGAGGCAGGGGAGAGTCCAGACCATCCCCTGCGTCCTGCCCTCCTGACTCCCACAGGCAACAGACCCCAGGTGCCAAGTCTGACTTCACACCCCGGACCCTCCCGGCCCCAAGCCGTGGTTATGGTTCGCAGACGATTCAGGTTCCCCACCCGACCACTCGACGTCTGTATTTCTCTTTACAGAGACATACAGCCCCTTCACGCTGTCCCTAATCCCAGCCCCACCCGGTCCTGTGCATCGGCTATGGGAAGCTCTCGAGGAGCTAAAACCCAGCCCCAAGGGGACTGGCCAAGGTTTCCCGCCTGCCTCCTTCTGCCCCTGTAAGAAGCCGGGGGGCACTCGGAGAAGAGGCGCTAACTGTGGGAAGGCGCGAGGCCAGCTCTGTGCTGGGCACTGGGAGACAGGGACAGGGAGCTCTCTCTCTGGCAGTCGCTGCTATGAACAGTAACAGAGGAATGCAGGGTCCCTGGCCTGGGCCTCCCAGGGCCAGGGTCTGAGTGCTGCCCCAACACGTCGATGTCACTGGCATGGCCAGCTCCTCCGAGGAGCAGGTCCCCAGCCAGCCTCTCATCTCTTCCCCGAGGCCACACAGGGGCAGGGATTGAGGAAGGTCGGCAGGAGCTCCTGGCTGTAGGGAGCTGGCCAGGGCAGCCTGGGCGGTAGGGACAGAAAACTGGGGCTGCACAGTGGTGAGCGACAGCTATGCCCTCAGGGTGGGGAAGGGGCACAGGACAAGGAGAGGAGAGGACGGTGGGAGTCTGGAAGGTGCAAACCACCTGCCTGTCTCCATCAGTCTCCCTGCTGCCCATCCGTTATAGGGTCCAAAGGCCACTCCGCCACAGAGTTCCCCGGGCTTGCTGCCCCATGCTCCTCCGCCTGGCGAGACAGATGAACACACCTGCCTCCCTCTGCCAGGTGGTCTTCATGCCTGGAGCTCCTGCGGAGGGTGTTCCCGGACACAGGCTGAACCGCAGACCTCGCTACCTGAATGGGGCTCTCCTCGCACAGGGCACGAGATGTCCTGATGAATCCGGGGTGTGAGGGTGCCCCGCTGCCGGCGAATGCTGGACCACCAAGTGGTGCCGCCTTTCCCCATCAATCCAAGTGGAGCAGTGCCTTCTCCTCTGCATACTGGGGGCCACTGGCCCTCCTCTTCCTCCACCACCTCCTCCCCCCTAGCTCCTTCCTCCTCCTGCCGTACCCTGGCCTAGCCATCCCAGAACAGCTGCTGCTTGCCTTGGGGACCCACAGGCTGTAATTACTACAGAGCAACTTCCTTCCCCCTGAAGATGAGGAGGAGGAGAAGGAGGAGGAGGGGGAGCAGGAGGGAGAGGAGGAGGAGGAGGGGGATGAGGAATGGCCTCCGTAAGGGTGGTCAAGGTTTATAACTAGTGGCAGGGAGGGCCACTAGTGTGACAGAGGAAACCTTGGGGTGGGGTGGCAGAAACAGCCTGATCCTTCCAAGAATGGTGGGCCAGCCAGCAGAGGCCGACTGAAGGGGCAGCAGCATCTCGAACCTGGCAGGGTCTAGGAAGGGGAGGAGTCAAGACCCGGAGCCTTCCCGGGCTCCGCCCAGTCCCCCGCCAGGGGACGCGAGCCAGGGCAGCAGCTTTAATGAGGAGATGTTGCTGCCGTGACTCAGCCTTCCAGAGGTGCCTCCATTTATTTTATTTTTCCATCATAAAAACCCAAGCTGCAACTGAGCCAGACTCCCTGGCCGTGGGGGGTGGGGGGACCCAGGAGTGACAGCAAGGCCTGCAGAGAGGTCTCACTAACACTGGCCCCGGTGCCCTTCTGGCAGGGGAGAGGCAGTGGGGTTCCCTGGCTGGTCCCTTCAGGGAGAAAGGGCCTGGGCGGGGGGAGGTCTGGTAGGAATCCTTCCAGACCCACCTCGCTGCCTCTACCCCTCATTGGAAGGAAATGGCCCCACCAGGTCTTTCGTCTTGGGTTTGCTCTGATGTCCCACAACTCAGGCGGCGCTGGGAAGAGGCCACTTCACGGCCCAGGGCTGCCTGTCCCAAGTGCTTCCTTCCAGAGAAAAGGTCCAAACGATACACTTCTCACCCCGTCCACTCAACGCCCCCCACGAGATCGGCCCATTGGATCCTCCCGGTGAAATCCAGCTGGGGGTCGGAGGGCCAGAGACCCTGCGTGTCACCTGATGCTCCAGTCCCTCCAGACACCTCAGCAGGCCTCTGAACGGCACCAGGAAGCTCGCCACTTCCGAGAGAGCCTCTTCTGTCCCTGGCTCTGCCTGCTCCTTCTTGCCAAGATGGCACTAAAGCACCTACCCCCCACAGCAGACTGGCAAAACCGGTGCCCAACCTCACCGCAGGGATTGGCCCCAGCTTAGACTGGTCGAGTGGGTGTATCTGGCCAAGCAAAGGCTTGAGGAAGGCAGATTGAGGGCGACCTGCTCTGCCCCAAGCCCGGCATGGAATCTCTTCCTGCAGAATCAGCGCAAGAACCTTCCTAATACCCAGCACACGCCTGGTCCGAGGTGTAATCGGAGCCAGCGAGGTTCCTAGAAGCCTCCACTCCGGGCAGGTGCTGGCCTTGAATGGGAGGCTCACAGAAGGCCTAGGGGCCTGGAGGTGGGCTGACGCTCCGGGCAGCAGGGGCCTGAGCAGCATGCACAGAGGCCGGCCTGCAGAGGGCAGGTTCTTCGCCCCCTGGGGTCAGATACCACCTGGAAGAGTGGTTCTTTCTTCTTCTACCTCCGGACCGTGTGCCCTCCAAGCACGCGGCTACGAGGAAATTCTACTCCAAGAACCAAGCTGCCGCGCCAACCTGGCTCGGCTCCCTTGACCCCATCCTTCCTGGCCTCCTCCACAGCCAAGGCCAGGGCCAGGACGCCCTGGGGGATCTGCATGCAGTGCAAGGGGGATGCTGCCTGGAGTCCCAGCACCGCTCTGTCCCACCCACTGGCCTCTGCGACGTGGCTGCGGCAGACCTGGTGCCAAGTGGCAGTGCAGCCCCTCGCCAGCTCCCCCTGGGGTCCGCGGCCATCCCTGTGAACTTGCCTGTGTGGCCCTTTGCCCGGCAGGGCCTACCTTGAATCCTCTGACGGGCAGCTCTAACTCTGAACAGCCCACCCCCTTTTCTCCAGTTCCCTTTAGAGAGAGTGGAGCAATTACAACCAGACCCCAGGAAATCAAGGGAAAGTTCCCTTTCCGAGCTTTGCTGCTACTTCACAGCCACTGTCACCTGGCCTCCAGTGTCGCCCAGGACCTAGGCATTGGCCTGGTGGGGCCCACTCCTGAGGAGCTTCCCAGCTGCAGGACGGGCTTACCTGCGTCTGAGCACTTCCTCCCACTGCTCCTCCCCTCCTGACTCCCTCCCCCGGGAAATCACTTTAAAAGGGCCTAATGGAACCATGTCCTCCTCTCTTCCTCTCTCTCTCTTCCCTCCCTCCCTCTCTTTCTCTTTCCTTTTTTTTATTAGCATTTGTGGAATTTATTCCCAAACTCTCCTAATCTTCCGTACACAACCATTTGATTTGCATAACCCAACCCCCTCTCATAAAAACTGGCTGCTAGTTTAATTAAAAAATGTAAATTTGCTGTCATCTCGGGGCCTGGTGAATTAGGACGACATCGGCATTTTTTATTGCTAAAGACGTCCAGATTGATCCAGCCCTTGGCTGAACTATGGTGGGGGAAAAGGGATCCACATGGCCCCTGAGGGTCTTGAGATCCTGCTGTCCCCTCCTGAGGAGCCTTGCTTCTCCCACTACCGAATCACTTGTAGCTGGAGCGCTGCAGAGCCCAGAGCTGTCCCGGGCCGGAGGTGATGGTAACCCCTGATCCAATGCTTATTGGGTCCCTGGTGCTGGCAGCCTTCTGGGGCCTGTGCCTCCAGCCTTCTACTGTGCTAGAGAGGCCCTGGGTGGCAGCTGCCCAGAGTCCCACAAAAGAAGACAGCCCCTCACCACATCAGCAATGAGCCCGGGCCTCAAACGAGGCCCCTGGCCCTGGCTGTGTCCAGGGGTATGTCCCCGAGGTGGAGGGAAGATGACCACAGAGTTAGCCAGAGATGGCTCGGAGGGGATCTCAGAGTTCCCACCTGCTTCCCTTTTTTAGTGAGGAGGGGAAAAAGTGCTTTTCTTCTGAAGTTCTGAGATTAAGTGAAACTTTCAAGTTCAAAGAAAAGGCTGAGATGGTATCACCAGATGACTCCTCCTAGAAACAGTCAGAACCTCCCCTCACTGGTGGCCAGAGTCCAGGCCTGGGTTGTGCTGGGACTGCCCTGCTCTGGCTACAAGAGGGACCAGCTGACCTCAGGGGCCCTTCTAGCTTCTAGGAAAAGTTTCTGAAGGCTGTGCCTGGAGCTCGGGGAGAACCGAGTCTCCACACGGCCCAGGAGAGATGCTACAAGAGGTTCTGCCCCTCGCAAGCCCAAGAAGCCTACTCCCTAGTCAGGACACCCTACAGAAGGGCTCAGGAGTCTGCTGGGAGGGACTGGTTGGCTCAGGGCAGGAGGATGGACGCCAGTTCCAGTTGGCACCCAGGTCAGAAGGCGGAACACAAAGAGGGCCCCGCCTCTCAGCTGAGTAATACTATGTGCCCGCCCACAAGCAGAGGCGTGGCCTGCCCCAGGTAGGGGGTGGTGCATTACCTGGCCGGTCTGTAAGGTGTGGGTCTTGTAGGGATGGGTGGGGCCCCATTTCCGAAGAAAGGGGGTGGGGCCTGAGAGGGAGGTGATGAGACACCTGATTAGAGGTGGGGGCGGGCTGCTCCCCTGTGGGAGTGGAGGGCAGGGAGGGGCAGTGAGGGGCAGGGCAGCAGCAGAGGCCTTAGACACCTTCACCATTTTGCCCAGCAGGGGGTGTCACACCCTTCCTGGGCACAAAGGTCCTCAGGACCTCCACACCAGGTACACCAAGATCGCATCTGGCTGGGTGTAGTCTTAACACTTTGCGAACAACCCTTCCGCTACCACACATGGCCTTCCCAAAGCCAACCACCAGGCTGCCCTCCCTGGGCCCTCAGTGCTGTCTTCCTGTCTTCTCTGCCCAATCCCCTTTGACCTCAGAAGGTCAAATGTCAGCTCATGGGTCCCCAGGGACAATGCTATGAACTTGGGCCCATTACAAACAACAACTCAAACAGCCACCAATAGCACTTATCTTTCTATCAGTGGCACAGGAGGGTTCAGAGATCAGTCTCAATGAATTATCCTGTTCATGGCCACCTTCTTTTAAAAACATTTAGGAAGAAGCCAGCTGCTTTTGTCAGCTGAGGATCTAAGGGTCCTGCTCAAAATGTGGTCTCAACAGAGAGTGGGCAGCCGGAGGAGCTCAGTAAACCTCACTCTGGACTTAGGTTGGAACCCCAGAGGGGAAGACAAGAGAAATGCGGAGTAAAATTAGATTAAGACCAGTAAAACACCCAAATCTCTGGATGCACTCTGCCCCAGGCCAGCACCACGCTATCTGGACCCCTGGCCTAGGCACCATGCTGCCCCCCCACAAAACCCAGACGGCCGAATGTGATGGTTTGTTTTGTCCACACAGTCCCAGGGTGGGGGCTACAAAAGGGGATGGGAGACAGTCCCGGGCCCAGCACTTTGAACTGATAACAGCCGCCTCATCCCACGGATTCTCAGGTGAAAAATACTCATTAGCCATAATAAGCAGTTTGATCATCCGACACAGCCTTGTCCCAAATAAATTAAATTCCTTTACCTTGAGACAGTCTCCCCGAAACCAGACTAACCACCTTTCCCAACAGGACGCTGCTTTCAAAAACTAAACCACCCCCCACTAAAAAAATAAAAACACACACCCCACAGCCAGACACACAGAGATCTTTGCAGGGATTAAAAAACACAGAAAACACACGGAGCCATTCAAAAAACATGGAGAACAAAAACCCCCACAAAAACCCCCTAAATCCTCTCTCCGGGTGCCCCCCAGCTCCGTCTGCCCTCCATTCTTTCATAATGACGAGCATCAAATTAGTCATAGTCACCATGCAAGTAACAAATAATAACAATAATATCCTCCGAAGCCTCGCAATCCAGAAACCAGGGCGAGAAGAGCGGCGGCACCGGACCCTCTTCTGGCCAGCCCCCGCCCCCCGCCCAGCTGCTACCTCATTGGGCTAAAAATAATAACTTCCGTAAAAGAACCGAAAGAAAAGTGAAAGAGCCTCCCCCCCGGTTCCCACCGGCCGGTACCTGTACCAAGATCCATTCTCCTCTCCTTGGTCCCAAACTCTGCGAAGATCGCCGAAAAAAGAAGAGGGAAGGAAAAAAAATCTGTTTAGTCTCTCGCAGTGTTCCCCGTTCCACACCCCCTCCTCTCCCTCCGCTCGCCGCGCCCCCCATCGAGGGGCCGACAAGTCCCCGGGACTGGGGGAGGAATGCGAAGGGGGCCTGGGGAGGGAGAGCGAAACTTTCCCTCCCTCCCCTCTCGCTCTCACGCTCCGGCATTGCACACGCAGAGCAACTCCGTTCTGCTCTCGAGTTTATTAAACTAAAAGAGAAACTATTTATAGATGTGGCCCGGGTCTGGGGGCCCCGCCGGCCCGCGAGGCCGAGGGGCGCCCCCGCCCGCCCGTCCGGCAGGGTTCCCGCCGCTCCCGCCCCGCCCGCGCCCCCCGCCCCGCGCGGGGGTCGGAGCCCCGCGGCGCGCCCCCGGCCCTCCCCCGCCCCACTCGGGTACTCACCATAGTCGGAGAGTCGAAAGCCGAATTCACTTAAATAATCAACTTTCATAATACTTAATTAATGCCTAATTGCAACTGATTACTCCCCGAATAACAAGTTGTTTTAAAGCCCTGATGTCATTGCTCCTGACGGTAACACTCAGGGTAACAGTTTGGCAGGAGGGAGCGGGTGGGCGGGAGCGGCCGGGGGCGCTGCCAGGCGCTGAGGTGATTGGCAGGGCGAACGGGGCGCCGCCTCCTCTGGGCCCGGCCCGCGCCGCCCCGGCAGGTGAAAGAGCAGAGCTCGGCCCGCCCGCGCGCGCACCCGCCGGCCGGAGGCCGGAGTGAATGGGCTCGCGCTCGCCCGCGCCGCGCCCGCTGTCTCGAGCGCGCCCGCGCCCAGCGCTCGCTCCCTCCCTCACACGCGCCGGCTCCCTCGCGTGCGCGCAAGGCCTCGGCGCACTGGCTCGGGCGGCCGGCCTTACGGCCTTATCAGCTCAGTGGTTCCCTAAACCTCAGACTTCGCGGGGAGGGAGGCGGGACTCGGCGGGAGCAGGGCGGGCGCTGGGTGGCCGAGGTTCGTGCCCGTGCACCAACTCCGGCCAGACTCGGGCCGGCGGGCGGGCGCGCGCTCGCACACCCCACTCTGCGCTCCGGCCTGGCGAGCGCGACTCGACGGCGGCGGCGGCGCGCGGACCCGCTCCCAGGCGCCGGTCGGCCCGGAGCTCGCAGCGTGCGCGGCCGCGCAAACTTTTCCGCGCGGGCGTGCGCAGGTGGGAGCGCAGTGGGGTCGCGCCGCCGAGCCGCGCGCTCTCGCGCTCCCCTTCGCGCACTCTGACGACTCCGGGTGACAGGGTACCAGGGGTTTTGTTTCCCCCTCGTACTCGATCCGCATGTTGATGGAGTTGCTCTTTTAGTTCGAAGAAGAAAAGACTCCGGGGCGGCGGGGCTGGGTGTGTTGGGAAACACGCCCATCGGCCTCGCACAGCTCGCAGGCTCCAGGAGCGCGGGGAACCCCGGGTTTCTGCCGCTTAGGTTTCCTGGCTGCCTCCCTACCCGCCAACCCCGGGCCGCTGCACAGCCCTGCTCTCCGGCCATCTCCTCCTGCCCCGAAGTTCAGTATCCAGCCCCGCAGCTAGGAATGGGGGGGAGATGGACAGCACCTCCTTCTCCTCTCACCCTGCCAGGACAGAAACTTTTATCTCTTTTCGGAACGCGATCACTTGGGCTTCCTTCCCAGCCTCTCGCCTCTGCCGCTGTGCCCCGTGAAAGGCCCTGGCAGACAGGGCACAGGCACCCCGCAACCAGGAGCCAGCGTCCTGCCACCTGCGCCTCAGTCTACCCTCTGCCCCTTCTCTTTTCCTCTCGGAGAAGGCCCTTTGGTGGGCCTCCCTTCTATGGCCCCCAAATGTCCCTGCGGCGGTTCAGATAAGTTGAGATTCCTTAAATTTTAGCGACCCAAGTTCCTCATTGGGCCTGAAGGGGTCTCCAAGAAGGAGGCAGCCAGGCAAGCAGGAGTGTGAGCAGTTGTGTGAGTGAAGTACCCAGATCTTGCTGTCACTAGCTCTCCTTCTGCCCCTTTTGTGTCCACCCTGCTGCCTTCCTTCCCTCTCCTGTTTCAGGGCATGCCGCACTGCCTTCAACAAGAGGAGGTCTTTCTCTGGTCTTTGGGCCGCATTCAGCAAAATGACACTGGCCTATTTTTGCAATATTTCTATTTTGCAAAGAGAGGGGCCCAAGGAGGCCTTGGGGCAAAGAAGCCAGGGAGTTAACAATCTACTCTTTCTCCCACTTTCCCTTTCTTTCTTCTTGGATTGCTCTTCAGTTTCAAAGGAGGTTAGCGTCCCTCACCTACTTCACTGCCTTCCCGATGCCTTCTTGGCATTCCTGGTGGTCACACAGCCCTCTGCCCTTTAGGCCTGCCCCATCCCTATGTGGGAACAGTAGGTGGAGGCCCGGAAGCTTCCTGAGTGTCCCCTGGTCCTAAAACTCTGAATAAGGGAGCAAGGCTCCCTAAACAAACCAGGCCACGTGCTACCCAGAGGCTGGTACAACTGCTGGCACGGGGCAGCCAGGCAGAGGGGTCATGAGCTCCTGTTCTCCACAGAGGATCTCAGATAGGGAATCTCTGCGTCCATGGCTGCCCTGGGGTCCACGCGTCCTACCACCCGTGACTCCCCGAAGCAATATCTGCGGCTTTGGGTTGTAACAGCAATCAATCCCAAATCCGCATCCCGAGTGTCTGTTTCCCCATCTGGGCATCTGGAATGCAGAAGGAAGCCTGATGACACGGGAAGAAGGGCGATTTCCTGGTGCCTCTGAAGGTGTCCGCATGGACGGGGAGCTCCCTGCACATGTGACCCACGAGTCCTTCTGGGCTGCTGCTGCTGCTGCTGCTGGTCAGGGCATGGAAGGACATGCCTTCCGGTTACTGAGGCAAGGCCAATGAGATTGGCTGCGTGATAACTTTGAGGCCTCTGGTGGATGAAGACTGGAGAGGAATGGCTGAAGGGACAGAACAAAGAGAGCTGGACAGAAGGCAGAGCCAGCCAGAGGGAGCTGCCAGGAGCAGCTAGCAGCGGTGGAGGGAGGTGGGGCCCTCCGAGCCTCAGCTCTACCCTGCCGAGTTGATGGCCACCATCAGCCACTACAGGCTTAGGGGCTCCTGCCCAAGGGTGAACGGCCTCCATGGAGGATAGGCCCCAGGAGCACAGAAGGCGACGAGGCCCTCTTGGTGTGTTTTGATTTGAGAAGGTCTGAGAAAAAGGCTGAGGCATTGGGGTCCTGGGTGTGAGTCAGAGACCACATAATGGAGGGGTCCCAGATTTCTCTCTGTCTCTCCTTGGGTGTGTGCTCGTACAAAGGGGAGAGGCCCAGAACTCTGGCATCTATGACCCATTTCTAACTTGAGGATCCTGATGTGGTGACACCTCCTTAGACCCTGAGGCCAAGCCACAGTAAGGACATCTGTGCCTGGGACTTGGGGGACAGAAAACCCAATGCCACAATTCTTCCTGGTCTCCGGGCCCCAGTCCCAGAGCCACCAGCTCCTTACAGGCCTCACCGCCAAGAGAAACAGTAGAGGCCCGCACAGCAACCCACCCCAGGCCCCCCACACAAGTCCGGGGGAAGCTGGCAGCTCTCCCCAGGCAAGCTCCAGTCGCTGGCTCCCAGTCCCCTGCACCCCCAGTTTGCCCACTCATTTTCTCTCCCTCCCGAGCCTGGGGCCTTCTCACTCACCAGCCTGTTTACACACCAGGTATCTCATGCTTTATCTGCTCTCATTTTGAATTTGTAACTTTCACATAAACTGGAACAAAGCTCCTTTTGTTCCCGCACCCCACCCCAGGATCCCAATAAACTGGTTCCCTCCGAGGCGACGGGGCCAGGGCACAGAAGCCTTGGCCAAAGGACTGTGTGCGCATGTGAACAAGCGTGTTCGCACCTGTGAGGGAGCCCGTGTGTTTGCGTGTGAGCGCACTCCCCAGGCTGGTGGAGGGAGGGAGGGTGTCAGGGAGAGCAAAGAGCCAGTGAGCAGGCTGTGGATGGGAAGCGTGGTGGGGATCGAGGGCAGTGCCCAGACACCACGGCACGGGGATAGGACAGTCTGCCAGGGCATGAGAGGTGGCGGGCCGCAGAAGGGTAGGCGGGTGTCCGGGCAGGGGGGACACAGGCACGGAGGAAACAAAGGGCGGAGAGGAGTGGTAAAGCGGGTGGCGGAGCGAGGGGCCGAGGCCAGGCCGGAGCCCAGCACAAGGCAGATCCAGGGGCTGCATTACGGCGGTGCAGGGGCTGGCATCGCCGCACGCTCGGCCCCGTAATCCTGTTAGCCAGCAATCTCCATTCCGAAAGAGCTTCATTTCTTTGTGAATATTTGTAAACTAGATATCTAATGGAAAATTATAGGAAAATTATAGTGAAATTCATGACGGAGAAATCCGATTATCCCTAATTCAATTATGCCATCTTAGCCCACACAGCACATTTCCCATTTTTTTCCCATAAATACCGATGCCAGGGGTCCCGGTAATCAAATAAAATTGAAAATCATCTTCCCATTAAATTCAATTAGCCGCAATTTCTAAAGCCTATCAGAGATTTTAATTACTAAATTATAAAATTCTCCAATGCTAAATTGAAACCAAAAAAATTGCACATCCTTATATTTCATAGAAAAAAAAAGAGGGCCAGCAAAATCCTTGAAAAATGTCCTCCTCTCTGTGCCCAGCTCCAAAGCAGGTTCCCCACCTGGAGGGACCTCACATGGCTGCCTACTTGCCCAGCTGGGGACAAAGCCAATGGGACAGAGGATCGGGCCTGTCCAGGGGAGGGGCTGAAGCATGTCGATTTGGCAGAGGGGCAAACCACACCAAACCCCTTCAGTGTGGGGCTGGGCTGGCCCCTGGAGAGAACCTGCCTGCCTTCCTGGCTGTTCTGACTCCTGAGAAGCCCTCACCTGTGTCCCCGACCAAGAATTCTATAACTGCTACCTTCTTGGTCTTGGCACAGGGCTCAGACTCAGGTCACAGCTTGGCCTCAGGGTTCTGCAGGATTCTAGGGCAGCAGACCAGAGGCGGCTAGCTTCTTACCCAAGCGCCAGCCCTCTAACCATCCCGCCGGCCCCCAGGTGGCCTGGGCTGGGTCAGAGGTGGGAGGGAACGGAGCCTGGGGTCAAGGGTGGACAGATATCCTGAGGTGGTTCCATCCCCCCAGTCTCCTCCAGAGCATTCCCGAGGGCGTGGGTCCTGGCAGAGCACCCAGCTCCCGGGAGAAGAGCTCAAGGTCAACATGGTCCCAACCTGGCCTCTCCCTGCCCTTCCAGCTCACTCTCTCTCAGAAACCGGCAGCTCTGAACTGGCCAGAAAACGTGCCCCTGCCCCATGGGAGAGCCCCTCCTCTCTCACCCCTCCCCTACCCAGACCACTTACCCTGCTCTAAAGGCTGCTCTACAAGTCAGAAGAGCCTGGGGTGGTGGCATCAGTGGTGGCATAAAGTGACCCCAGGTCTGAAACCCAAGGTGGGTGGCTGGGTGGGCAGCTGACGGGCCCGGCGGTTTCGGGCCAGCCAGCAGGAGAGTCTCGGCAGCCCAGCACCTAGGGAGCAGGTTTAATTTGCCAGGCAGTCAGCAGCGCCAGCAGGGGAGGCACCCGCAAACAAAACAAAAACAAAAAAGTTAATTATCTTTGGCTTTTTCTTAATAAATATCCAAACTGGCCCGGCCGGATCCTCCGCTTTGGAGGGAGAGGGAAGAAGGAGGAAAAACACCCCACACCAAATCCAGCAGACACTCACTCTCCCGTGCCTCCCTTTCCCTTTGTCTCTCGCCCTGGTTTCTTCTCTTATCGGAGGCAGTGAGTTTCACGTCAATTCCCAAATTTTGCAAGTGCAAGAGTATGGTCAAAAGCCTCTTTCTTAGTTTCGTTGTTTTTTTTTTTAATTTAAGTTTTGGGATGGGAACGCGAGAGTGTGAGGAAGAAAGAGGCAGAGGGGAAGAAAAGGGCTAGGAGCAGCAGGACAGAGGGAAGGAGAGCGTGGAAGACGAAGGACAGACAGAGAGACTGCGACGCAGGGACCTGAGCTAGCGTGTCAGCCCTGTGGGCACAGCGCAGCCCGTGGCCCCAGCCTGGGCAGGGACCAGTCCTGGAATGTTGTGTTGGCATTTTCAGTTACAATTATCGGCTATCAGGAGATACGGGGATTTCTCATTTTAGAATTCCGAAACCACCCAGGTCTCACCGGCTCCTTTAGCTATAGGTTCCCGAGGCCACCTTCCCTTCCAGAAGCTCGGCTGCGGAAGAGGAGGGTCAAGAGGGGGGGCCTGGCTGCCTTGTGAGGGCTGTGAGATTTTTCTGTACGGAATCGCAAGTGTACCTGGGGAGAGAGATGCATGTTGCCACCTGGCCTGCGTGTTTGGATGGTGCTCGTACATGCCTGAGCCCATGCTGTCAGAAACATGTGTCATGGCATGTGCCTTGGGTGGGGGGGAGCAGCCAAGACGTTGGGCAGTCCCTCACGGAGCTGTGGCCCTGTAGACCCACTACCTTGGTTCAAATCCCAGCTCCATTGCTCACTGGCTGTGCAACCTTAATCAAGTCACTGACCCTCTCTGAGCCTCCACATTCTCAGTGTCGGAGGGAATGGTGATCAGTGGCTGCCCAAGGCCAGGGTCTAGGGGAACCGGGGGAGTGACTGCTAATGAGCCCAGGGTTTCTCTCCAGGCGAAGAGACTACTCTAAACTTGGACAGTGGTGACGGTTACACAACCTTGTGAATTGTACGCTTGCATGTAAATTATATCTCAACCAAGTGGTTATTTTAAAAGTGGGGACAAAAGTGGGAACGACAATAGCCCGTATGGCACAGAACTGCATGAGGGCGCAGTGCAGAGCCTGGTGCACAGTGACTGCTCCAGGAGGGATCGTGAGGAATGTGGACGGGGACGGACGGTCTGGCCGACGGCCTGGGCTGGTGTCCATGGAGTGCATTGCCGGGTGCTTACAAATGCCTACCTGGGTCCCTGGTGCCCGGCCAGTAGGCTGTCAAGCCGCTGAGCTGCCCCTGGACTTGTCGGGGCTCCGGGGCAGCCGCTCCCTGGCCAAGGATGGGAGGGCGAGTGGCCCTCCTCCTGCCTCCCGGCCCGGGTCCCTGGAGAGGAGGCTGCCCGGCGTGGCAGGCGGGCCGCCGCTCGCTCTCTCCGTCTCGCGGAGTGCTCATATTTTCCGTGTGCAGCAGACCGTGAATTCACCTTCATACTAGTTACAGGGTTATTTAGCTTCTCCTGACACTGACAATCACCAAACTTTAATTCGCTGCTTGTCTTCTCCCTGCTGCGCCCTCTGCCCACCCCCAAAATCCCTGGGAGAGGACGGGAAGGACCTAGTTGGGCCTCCTCTCGCCCACGCTTGCCCTTCGGAGTGATGGACTGATGGCGGGGTGGGGGGGCTGGTCAGAAGGAGAAGATGACGGGCAGGGGCGTGGGGGTGTCGAGACCAGTGTGTGAGACAGGAAGTGCCGGGGCTAGGGGACCATCCGTCCTGCTCCTCCAGCCTGACACTAATGTATTCAGCCCAGCATCCATCCTGTTGTGAATGAAGCCTTGGCAGGCGGGGCTGCACGTCTCAGGGCCGGCAGCCCAGCCAGGACCTACAGGCCAGGACTCACTGAGCTCCCAGGACCAGGCAGCCGGCCTGGGCTGGCTCCTTCGCCTTTTTCTAGATGGGCGGGTGCCCATCAGGAAAGCGACCAGAGGGAGCTCGTTCCTACCAAGCCGAGAAGCCAGCTCTCATTCTTTCCTGCCTCCCCCCTCCCTGTCTCCTGTCAGGCTGAGCACCCTGCCCTGCAAAGAATTCTCTCCAGCCGGTGGCTCTGTTGCTGATGCCACGCCTCCCTTCCCTCGAAGAAGGCAGGTGGGTGTGAACTCACTGCTCCCAAGTCAGATGGGAAACAGAGACCCTGAGGCATCCCAGCGCACACCCCAGTCACAGTCCCAGGACCGGTGTGGGGCACAGCACCCCAGCAGGGCAGTGCCTGCCGCTTTGCCCCTGGGAGAGGTGGCGGCAGCCTGCGCCTGAGGGCAGCCCCCACAGTGTCTCTCTCTTCCCTGGGCTTCCACGGATCCCCTTCTTTCTGTCTCCCTTGTGCTCCCACACCCTTTCCAGGAGTGGGCCCAGCTTCCAGAAGGTCCGTCCGCAGAGGCCTCCCATTGGCTCAGGGGCCAGGCAAGCCCAGGGAGCTCAGACGCCTCTTCTCGGCCACCCTCCACCTCCTGATCGCTGTTTCCTCCAAAGCCTCCCAGGCACACGAGGGAGCGACGGTTTGCTCTGAGAGCCATTTGGTGGAACCCTAGGGACTCTCATTCCCCAAATCCAAGCTGGGCCCATCAGCCACTCATTAGGCAGAGTCCCAGAAGCAGAGTGCTGAGCTCAGAGGACTCTCAAAGACCAGAGGCCTGGTGAGGACCTGGGTGGGGGAGTCTGAAGAAGCAGGGATGGGATGGGGGTTGGGGGGAGGAGGTAGGAAGCCGAGAGGGGAGAGGCAGGGAAATTGCGATGGGTCAAGCCGTATCTGCCTCCTTCCAGCCCTAGTCCCTGTCCCTGCTGGTGGGGGGGAGTGGCCACCACGGCCTGGGCAAAAGAGATGTCAACAGACGGGTGGCAGAGATGGGAGAAGGGGCTTGTTGACTGCAAACTGTCCATTATGGCTCAGATTATAAGCATATTGCGCAGGGCTCTCTGCACGATGCCGAGGAAATCCAATACGCTGAAAGGTTAATGCAATCAATTAGGGTGACAAGGAAGTAAAGTAAAGCCTTCGGAGTAGATGAAAAGGAGAGAGAGAGAGAGAGAGGGAGGGAATGGAGTTGGGGTGTAGCAGTGTGGGTGGTGGGAAGGAAAGGAGGGAGAGAAACTGGTGGCATGCAGAGAGAAAGCTGGGGGGGGCGGGAGGGAGAGGTGTACAAGAGGCCAGGAGCCCATGCCAAGAGGACAGGGAGGGAGACAGTGGTGGTGGCAGCGGGAGCGGGCGGCCAGTGGCCGGTGCCAGGACACAGCTCTGGTCGCAGACCTCTGACTGCTGCACAGCTTCATTTCCTCGCCCGCCCTTGCCCTCCCTCCCTCTCTGTCAGCCCTTCCTCCGGGGCTTGGAGCCCGGCTCCCACATCAGCTCATGGCGCAGTAATGTGTCAGAGTGGCCGTGGTCCCCGCCCCTGCACAGAGCAAGTGCCCACCCTGCAGCCTCCAGCCTTCCAGTCAGCGGCAGCGCTCCAGCACGACCTGCATAGCTTTCCCCCAGAACCCTGGGCACCCAGGCCCGACTTGCAACAAGCCTGTGACACGGGGGGCGTCGTGGTCAGGACCCCTTTCACAGATGGAGAAACTGGTGACACAGCGTCCCACCAGGCCACAGCAGAAGACACGGAGGACCCAGGACTGACCTGAGATCTCCAACAGCTCCTAGCCCACTACCCAGGAGGAGGTGCGAGCCTCACCTTCTTGGAGAAGTCAAACTCAGGGGTCTTGGGACAGGGGTGGGGAACTCTGAGGAACCTGCCCAGGGGGAAGAGGAGGGGAGGCTGGAGAGAAGGAAGGAATAGGGGCACCAGTTAGGCTCCAAGCTAGACACCTGCAACTACATTAACTCGCTTACTTGTCCCCCAAATCCTGCAAAGTGGGTATTCTGCACACCTTATAGAAGAGGAAATGGTGGATCTAAGAATTTGCTAAAGACTAATGGGGATGCTGGGAGCAAGAGGCCTGAGGAAGCAGAGGCTGTTGCATAGACTTCTAGGGAGGTGGGACTGAGCAGAGGCTGAGGCCCCCTAGGGAGGAGGGGGAGAGAGCGGCCCCCACAGATAAGGATGCAAGCAGCCCAGGACAGGGCTCTGCGGCTGCCTGGGCCCCTCAGAGCAATTAGCACAGGGTGGAATGAGGGCTACACAACATTGTCAAGTTGGTAATGCCAGGGAACTGTCCTCTTAAAAACAGTTACAATGTTAAATTTCATGTTTTGTATATTACCACTTAAAAAACAGAGAGAGCTAGCAGAAAGCAGGAGCCAGAACCTCCAGAGCAGGAGCCAGCACATTTTTTCTGTCAAGGCCCAGATGGTAAATATTTCAGGCTTTGCAGGCAAACACCCTCTGCTGCAGCTACCCAACTCCGCTGCTGCAGGGCGAAGGCGGCTGTAGCCAATAGGAAAATGGGTGGGTGTGGCTGTGTTCCAATAAAACTTTATTTACAACACAGGCAGTGGGCCACATTTGGCCCGTGGGCTGCACTTTGCCAAGTCTTGCTGCAGAGAATGGAAGCGTCTAGGGCTGGCTTTCAGGACCAGGGAGGCCAGGCTCCATCCCAGTGTCTGGGGAACAGAAGTATCCAGTCTGGACCTTGCCAAGAAGAGGAGGGAAGGGATGGGCAGAGGATGGAGAAAAAGAAGGGAAGAAGCACAGGGCTGGAATGAGAAACAGATGTCCAGCACTGGTCTGTCCCCATCCCACCATCCTAAGGAGCCCTTCGCTGTGCAGATAAGGCAAAGGGGTGAAGCCTTGCACCTCCCAACAGTCATCACGGGGAGAGAGGGGTGTGAGGCTGTGGCTAAGAGAAGGAGGCCCGGAGCAGGGCAGTGGGCCGGGCTGGCCAGCAGGGACACCAGGGGAGAGGAAGGCGAGGGGAGAGGCCCGGGGTGCAGAGCTGTAACCAGGGTGGTGCTGGTGGCAAAGGGAGGAATCCACTGGCCCCAGCGAGAGCGCAGGGCGCTGGCCGGGCCTGCCCTACACCGGCCGCCTCTGATCACGTTTTTCAGGGCCACTGCCTGCCGGCACAGACAATGCTGGGGGAGCCTTTGAAGTCCGAAAGAGATGCCGCGGTGGGAGCCTCTCGAATCTCCTCCCTCCGCCCCGTCCTCTGGCAGGAGGGGGCCATCGGGACAAAACCCGGAGCCGGTCGCAGCCAGCCCAAAACGCGTGAGACAAAGGGAAAACAAACAGGTTTGGAGCCAGGCACACGGTGCCCTGTCTGTCCCCCACCCCGCCGAGCCGCGATGATGGATGGCCGCAGCCAGTCGGCTCGCCTGCAGGGCAGGCCCCGCTATTTACATAACACTGGCGTTCCACCGGTCACCTCTGACACGGCACTGCCTGGGGCCTAGGCCCGGTGGCCCCCAGGTTCCTGGAGCTACTCGGGGTCTGACAGTGCCTGTGAAGGCCACGCCTGGGGAGCCCGAGGCCAGGGGAAGGGCAGGACAGCAGCCTGCTCTGGGCTCCGGGCCTGAGGCCTCCTCCCTGCCAGCCTCACATGGAGGGAGGGGGTGGCCACTGGGGGGCCGGCAGCCCCCTCCCCAGTCATCCAGGCTCCCCGTGCACGAGCTACGGCAGGCCTTCCAGGGACAACCGGCGGCAGCCCCCAGAGCTGTCACACGGGGCTGCAGAGGCCTGAGCGTCGTGCCACCAGGCAGGAGGGCAGCCCTGGCACCACAGGTGTCCCTCTGCCCTGCGCCACCTCGAACACGTTCTGTGCCCAAAGACTGCAATCCAGGTGTCCCCGGGCTGTTTCCAGTTTAAGAGCCAGTCTGAGACATTCCTACCGAGGCACCTTTCCCACCGGGTTCAAATGGGCAAGGTGGTCCCCGTTCTTGGGCTCCACCTTCCCAACCCTTCCTGGGTGCTCAGCAGGACCAGGCCCAGGACCAGGGACACCTGCAGTAAGTAGGACAGGGGTCGCCGGTGGGGGAGGGGACACTGGGTCAGGGAGGGGCTCAGGGCTTACCTTGCAGCAGGTCCTAGAGGTTCCTCTTTTCAGTAGGGGCGTCACTTCATCCTGAGGAGGGAGAGAGAGGAGCCCCGTTAGCTTTTTGGACCAGGACACCCACCACTCTGTTGGGTGCCTGAGGGCTCCCTGCCACCCCCGGGCCAAGGGGATGGTGCTCCAGGGCCGGCCAAGAGGGTCAAAAATTTAGACACACTGAAAGGGCACTGATTTTGTTCTATTGAAGTCTGTGTCGACCAAAATTTGAAAAAAATCAGAAAGCAGTAAGGGCTGATCGCTGTGGAAATACCATCCTCAGGGCACCCCTAACCAGAGATCAGAGGCACGAGGTGGGAGTGTGTGGGGGTGGGGGGGAGGTTCCCCCAGGAGCTGCTAGCCAAGCATGGGGGCCTGGGGACAATGACAGGATCCAGCAGCACCCACTCCTTCCGTCTCTTCCCCAGTCCCTGGAAATAAAACAACAGACGCCAAACTGTTGACTACATGTAGCAAGTGGGTGACAGAGGGTCAGGGCAGACCAGGGCCACAGCGTTGAGGGGCCTCATCTCCCAGGAACAGGCTGCTGAGGGTGCCTTCCACCCTTGGGTCCAACCCGTGAGTCACTCAATGCTGGGCGGGGCCCACGAAAGGAGAGGGTGAATGGTGCCACAGAGCGGGTCTTCGGTCACCTCACTGCCCGACCTGCCCGGCTCAGGCCCTCCTCCTCGGAGCAAGTTAGGGGAGCCAAGGTCAAATGGACAGACTCCCTTGGGTGAAAAACCCAAGGAGCCCTCTGCCTGCTGACCTCGGCCCCCTGCCCCCGCCTGAGCTGGGCCCCACCTCTCCCAGCCCCAGCCCCACCCCCAGCCTCAGCACTGGACCCACAGTGGGAAAGGGTTTTCTCTTTATTGTGTGTTTTCTTCCCCACTCCTGTCTGTGGCTTATCAATGATGCAAGAGGAGTAACACCCGTTTCCTTAGGCTGTGTAATCCCCAAATCAGATTGGGGGATTGCGAGAGGTGAGGTGACCTTGTACGGGGCTCCCAGAATGCCACCCACTCCTGCCGCCCACCCGCCCTTCTCAGGGCGTATTTAGACAGACAGTATTAATTGTGCTTGACACGCCCTCCTCGGGGGGCTGGGTCCTCTGCCAGCCTTTGCTGCCTTTGCCCAGCTGCCTCGGCAGGGGCACCCACCCGGGCAGAGCCCACCCTGCTGGACACAGGACTCTGGTGGGCATCGAGTAGCTGCAGAGGGCTGCCCCATGGGCCTCTGGTGCCTGCCCATCTGGTCCAGGCGGTGAGAAGCTGTGGGTCAGCGGAGAGCTGGGCGGACTGAGTTAGGGGGCAGCAGAGAGGAAGGGGGAGACACGCCAAGGCAGAAGTGGGGCGGAGGTCGGAGGAATGGGAAAGGAAAGAAGTGGGGGAGCAGAGCCAGAGGAAATGGAGGCCAAGCAGGGCTGGGCCATGGGGCAAGGGATGGAGACCCCGGGGCTGGGTGAGAGGCGCTGGGCGAGCTGGGCTGTCCAAGCTCACATCCCAGCAGGCCCACCAGCCCAGGGACCTGGCCGGGACCTGTCCATCCCACGCCGGCCTGCCTGAGATCTCTCCAGGCGCCCTGGCCAGCCTCCCCTGAACCCCCAGAGCCCCCCAACTCCACAACTCCAGTATCTCCCTTCCACCACCTTTTTTCTTCCCTCCCATCCTCCCCGGCAACTATGCATTTATTAATTCATGAGGCACTAATTAGTTCTTTGTTTAATTTTGTGTTAAACAGACTGACCGGAATGATAACGACTCGCAGCGCCGTGCTGCCGTCCCCAACCAACCCTGTTTTCTGACAACAAGGGAGCGCGGGAGACCGGAGCGCTGAACCCAAATCCCTCAGCAGTTGCACTTCATTAAGTCAAAATGTGACAAGAAGCTTAGAGAGCAACTTGCAGATCTGATCACACAGAACAATCAGGGAGGAAACTTTCTAGGAGTTGGTCGGGGTGGGGGAGGGAGCGGGAGGGGCAGAGAGGTGCACGCCGAATGGGGACCAGGAGGTGAGCTGGGGTTCTGTCCCTCACCTGCCCCCGGGGCCGGTGGCCTGGCTGATAGGAGCAGAGAGGTTGTAGGTGGGTGGCGTTCAGGACACTGGGTGGGTTCCGGAACCCCCATGGGGACCTGGGAAGTTCAACTTCATCTCTGTGTTCTTGTCCGGGCATCTTCTCCTGTCTGCCTCTGCCTCTGCCTCTCGCTGTCCCTGGCGCCTGGTTCTGGCCTGTGTGAGTGAGGGGCTGGGCGCAGCCAGGGCCCAGCGGAGGATGGGACAGCTGCTGTCGTGGAGGTAGGGTTCTGTCATGGAGGCCAGGGGGAAGGCACAGAGCAGGGAAATACAGGGGAGAGCGGACGCCCCTACATGTAGGAGGGCTGAAGTTAAGCACACCCTCACCGGCTGAGACAGAGAAGTAACATGCCCAGAAATCATGACTGCTGTGCCCGTTCTCCACCAGCTGTGCATCCACACAACCTGCCTTATCCTAGGTACTCTGACCAGAACGCTGAGGACCGAGAGGTTGAGTCCTTCATAGAGAGAGGTACCCGGCAAATTGGAACCAGACCTGGGCCCCGGTGCTTCCAGGCTGCAGTGGCCGACTGCGGGCAGGCAGCTGGGCTGACAGCAGCCTGGGACCGCTCCCTCCTGAACAGGAGAAAAAGCAGGATGTCTACCCCCAGGTGTCAGGCTGCGAACCCCTCTGCTCAGGGCAGGAGCAAGCAGAGCAGGGTGGGATGGAAATCCAGCCCTGCCTTGGGGCAAGGCTGGACCCCGCCCTCCTCGAACCTGGCCCTCTTCTCCAGGGTCCAGCGAGTGGACAAGAACCCGGGAAGGGGGAGGATAAGAACACAGACAGAGCTGACAAACAGGAGCCCGGTGGAGATCCTGTTGCCTTCCTCCCATTGGCTGCTGCACCCGTCCAGGTGTGGCTGGGCCCTCCCACTGAGAGCCGGAGGGCAGCCCAAAGGCCAAGGCAGACTCCACTGCCCAGAGCGGTCCATGCCTTCCCCTGGCCAGGCCTGCAGCACAGTGGTCTCTCTCTCACCCGAGCCTGGAAACCCTGGGCTGGCTGCTGTTAACTTGCTATTAGGCTGCCTAAGCAAACCAATTAAAACTAATCATTAATTATAAAAGAGAGAGCAAGAAGAGCGAGGAGAGGGCGAAAGATGGGGATGGGAAGGAGAAAGAGGGAAAGTGGGGTAGACACGGAAGACCCAGGGAGTGTGCTGGGCGTGGGGGGCGTGGGCCTGGGAACCGGGCGGGGCCAGAGGCGCCCCCTGAACGAGAGGTGCTGGAGTGGAGGGCGGGCAGGAAGGCAGGCACAGAGGGTGGGGAGGGGGCTGCCTGGGCCTGGGGGGAGGAGGGAAGCCCAGGAGAGAGGGGGAGGGGCCTGAGGGGAGGGCAAAGAAGCTGCCGGGACCGCATACCAGGACCTGACGAGGCCTCACCCATCTGCGGTCCCCTCTGGCTGGAGCCACCAACTCTCCAGACTTGGCTTCCGAGAGTTTCACCCCAGCTCCCAGGCTCCACATTTATGAGGCCCAGCTGATTATGCAGCACCAGGCCAGGCTCCTCTTCCCCGTCGCGCCCTGCGCCCCTACCTGCTCCTCAGGCCACGGGGGCTTAGGGCAGCTGTCAGCGGCGCATCTACCCCCCCCATGCTGCCCCCTCCCCCCATCCTTGCACACACCCTCCCCCTGGCAGGGCCCTTTCACGGGCTGGGCCATGTCAGCCGGCAGCTTGAGGAGGGGGGCAGCGCAGACAACAAGGGGCAGTGTCATGGAAACGGGCACTTTCCCCAAGAAATATTCTGTTTGGCCTCCTTCCTTCATTGAGGAGCTGTCAGGAGGCTGAGCGAGGGCCACACCACCCCAGGACCAGGCGTGACAAAACCTATTTTCTGCCTCAAATTTGATTGATTAAAAAACTTTTTAGGAAAACCATGTTAAAAGAGTGAAAAAAAGAGAGAGAGAGAGAAAGAGAGGGAGGGAGAGAGATAGGGGGAAAGAATGAGAGAATAGAAATGGAACCAGGGAGAAGGGCCGGAGAGAAAGGCCACGGGCAGGGGCCGGGCAGCTACCCCGGCACTGACGCCAGGGCATGGGTGTCAGCAGGACAGCCGCAGCGTAACCAGGCAAAACAGAAAGGTCAAAGGGAGCCTGAAACTTTTACACAGTGGTTAGCGGGACAATGAGGGGCCAAGGGCCCTGCACAGTCCAGCAGGTGCCGCCGGAGCTGGATGGGGTGGCAGCCGGGGTGGGTCGCCTGCCCCAGCCCAGGGAAAGGCATCAGCTGCCCCCCAGGCAGGCGGGCGGCAGGTGGGGGTGGCCGCCAGCCCCCGGAGTCGAGCAGGTCTCTGCATCGGCTCCGGGAGTTTCCAGACACAGTCCCAGCTAGAATTTGGCCAGAGTCCTGAAAAGTCTGTCCATGGTCAAGAGGGAGGCTCTAGCTGTCTGGGGACAGGAAAGGGGCTTTCCCACCTTGTTCTGTCCAGCCCTGGCTCGGGGAGCATTTTTAATGAAGAAGTAAGTGAGCTGGGAGGTGCCCAGTGGACCCCCGTCCTGCAGAGCGGGGAGCCTTGGCTGGTTCCATGCCAGCCTGGGGCCTGTGCTCTCCCCCTCCCCATGTCAACACCCTCAGGTCCTCGGCCGGGTGCTGCCCTGTGTGGTCCCCATGCCAGCTTGCCCGCTTTCTTCTCCCATCTCAGAAACCGAGACAGACCTGGTCTGGCTTGGATGGGATGGACGACCCTGCCTCCCTCTCTCAGGGCTCCCTCCCAGAGAGGGGCCAGCTTCCTCACGCCTCCTGAGACCCCACAAGGGGAAGAAACACCCCCATGTCCCAGAAGGGAGGGGTGCCTCCAATCTGCCTGGCAGGACCCATCCCCTCCCTGGGAAGAGGGGTCCAGGCCTGTGGGTGGGTTTGTTTTCCCTCTGTCTAAGGGCCTTGAAAATCAAGGTTAGCGGTGGTTCTGGCCAAGGGAGTCAGCAAGAAGGTTTCCCCAGGGTGCTGAGAGGGGTGCCCAGCAGTGTCCAATCTGCCTTTGCCAGCTCCGCTCAGGTGAGGCAGTGCCTCCCTGGCTGGACAGGTACATTCTGCAGACAGAGGCACAGACAGATAACACTGTTCTGGGCCCTGCCTGGCCCTCTGCCAGGTAGGCCCACCCAAGGTCTCTCCCCATCCCTGTTCTACTGGGATCATCAGGTACTGACTGAGCACAGGACACGGGGTGAGGCAGGAGCATGACAGAACGTACGACATGCAGGAGGAAGGGCAGAGTGGGTGAGCCCCAGGCTGGATGCCCTCCTCTGCCCCTCACTGCCACAGTTGCTGCCACGAGACCTGGGGGACGCAGGCTGCTTCACTTCTCTCCGCCGAAAAGTGGGGATACAAGAGTCCCCACCTCAAAGGTAGCTCACTCAGTGCCTATTCCTTGAGCACCTACGTTATGCCAGATACTGGCCTAGGCCCGGAGAACAGAGGGTGGCAGAGAGAGAGCCCGGGCGGAGCTTCTGTGCCCGCGCTGTTACGGAGACCCAAGGGACAGGGCCCGGCCCTGCGGCCTGGCACACAGGAAGTGCTCGACAAATGTGGCCGGTCATGAGCTTCCGGGGCCCTGCCCTCAAGGAGCCAGGGAGAGACCCAGCGATTTTGCTCCTAGGAATACACCCAAGAGAGCGGAGAAGAGGGACTCCAACCAAAACTTGTGCGTTTCCGTTCACAGCCACTCTATTCACACTCGCCGAAAGGTGGACACGCACCAGCCATCCGTCCAGCCTCGGATGGCCAGATAAATGATACAGGCCCATCCGCACAAGGGACTCTTATTCAGCCATGAAAAGAATGAAACTCTCCCATATGCTACGCCAAGGATGAACTTTGAAAACACGTATGTATGCTCAGGCAGAGAAGCCAGATGCAGAAGACCATGTGCCATGTGGTTCCGTACCCAGAATGAGCAGACCCACAGGGACAGAAGGCAGGTGAGTGGTTGTCAGGGGCTGGGGGAGTGGGCTCGGGAGGTGCTGCCACTGGGCCTCGAGTTTCTGTCTGGGGCAACAGGGAAGTTCTGCAACGGGGTGTCGGTGGCGGCTGCACAGCAGCACTGTAACTGTATGTAACGCCAGCGAATCGCACGCTTTCAAAGGGTCACTACGGTACATTTCGTTATGTGCGTTTTAGCACAACAAGCGAAATGAAGAAGCAGAAGCAGCAGCGGGAGGGGAGGAGGAGGAGACCCCACGTGGCAGCCCAGCTCGAGTGCTAGGAAAGTCAGTCAAGGTAGCAGGAAGGCGAACCCACCATCTCAGGTGGGTCCGCTTGCCTCTTGTCCCCGGAACAGCGTGGACCACGATCGCCCGACAGGTGCACCTGAGCCCGTGCCAGACCTTTGCAGGAGAAGACAAGAGAGGAAGGCTAGGCCTGCTCCTGTGATGGGCTGCCTCCAGGGCATGCCACTCAAGGACCCAGGATTCCACATCCCCAGTGCTACTGGTCCCCTGCACATGTACACACCGAGTCTCCTCTCACGAGTGGGTCCCAACACACGCGGCCCGGCCCGGCCGTGTCTCTGCCAGGCTCCCGGAGAACTTCTGTAGCTGCCCAGCAGCTTGGGCGACAGGCCACCCGCCCTCTGGCTGGAGGAGGAAGGCCTGAGCCAGTGACTCTCCACCCCCAGGACCCTAGGGCGCCCCAAGTCTGGGGAGCCCCACCTTACAGGGAAAGCCAAGGATAACCAGAGCCAGGCCTTGGGGGCAGCCCCCCAACCCTCAGCGCACCCCCACTGCCGCCTGCTCCTGAATGCTGTGCACACAGAAACCCTTGCCTTGGCCCGGGAACTGTCAGGAGATCGACAAACAAAAGCTGCTTCTTGACAGGGAGTCATTTATATTTTAGCTTCGTTCCATTATCCTAACGAATCCTTCATCAGCAGATGCAATATTAACAGCAGAAAATCAGCTCATTACATCTGGGGGGATTTCATCAAGACGGCAATCATCTCCGCAGCTCCCCAAGCCTTCCAGAGGCCAGTGTGGCTGTTATTTATTTATTTTGTTACTTATTTATTTCATTTTTGGGGTTCTTGCCACGTAATTGCACCGCAGCTCGGATCTTTAATAAATAATTTGCAGGCCCCACAATGCAGACGGCTTTGCTCTCTGCCACGAGAGCCTGCGTTAGCCAAAATATTTACCAATATTTAGAAGTCATTAGAATCAGGAGAGAAGTGGGGCGGGGGGAACTCAGTTCTTGCAGAAATGGCCAGTGGGGGGTGGGGCTACGGGGCTGGCCCTCACTCCAGTCCTCCCACGCCACCTCTCCGTCTGAGGGCAGCTGTCTGGACCGGAAGCTCCCGGAGGGCAGGCCCACGTTGCATGTCTGGGCTGCGTAGTTGGAGCAGGGATTCCTGGGATGCGACCCCTAGGGATAGCCTCGAGCTCCTCACGGCTGCTGGAAGGCTGCTGAAAAGGACCTACTCGGTGCAGGGGCAGGAACCTTCCTGTGCCTCCGAGCTGGGGCACTCCTTCGGGACAGCACTCCCTGGGGCCGCCCAGTGCTGGGCGCCCAGCAAAGACAACTTTGGCCCTGCTGTGGCTGAGCATGAAGAAGAGCCTGACTAGGTCCTCTCAGCTTCCCCGGGGTTATTATGCCTCTGCCTTTAAAGGAGAGGGGTTCTGCTGGTCCAGAAGGCAGGCCTGTCCCATTTGTAGACGCCAGAACTGAGGCCCAACAAACTTCAGGTCTCTCCCCCAGGCCACACAGCCAGGGAAAAGGACAGAGTCATGATTGACATTCGGAGGGGCTCAGCTGTGACCCCCAGTCCTTCCGCCAGGCCCAAGCCTCGCGGCCACACAGCCTGGCCTTCCGGAGGCTCCTGGATGCAACCTGCAGGCCGAAGTGGCTGCTGGGGCCGCCCGTCGCCCCCTGCCACCGCCACCATGCCTCCCCACTCTCATAGGTTTTTCCCAGCAGGGTCTGGATTTCTGCCCAGCCAGGGATGTGCTCCCAGGATGTCAATTCTAATCTCCCCAGCGCTCTGACAGAATTAAGCTCCAGTTTGTCCGACAACATCCCAAAGTTTCAGAAATCCAGGCCAGACTCTCTAATCAGGCTGCAGGACAAAGGTCTGGCCTGACCCTGTCACTTCCACTTACTCCTCCTGTCTGTCTCCCGGCCGCAGCCTTTCTGCAGCTTCCTCCCCCCTCTGCCCTTCTCTGGCCAGCACGGCCCTCCCTCTCCTCTGAGCTCCCCTGTTTCTCCGCCCAGCCCTCGCCCTCTCTATGCAGCTGCACTAACCCTGTTGCCCCACTATCTACAGCAGCGGGATTCCTGAGACAGACCTATGGCCAGCCTGGGCCTGCTGGCCGCACTTCGGCCGGGGCTCCCTCTAGTTCACAGCCCCTAAGGGAGCGCACACGCTCGGCCCCTCCCTCGTCCCAGGGAGAGGGTGCTCAGTGCAGAGCTGTTCTCAGACTGATCTTCTGGCCAGTCTGACTGTGCGCTCCCCGTAACTGCCCCCGAAGCATCCTTCAGCCTCGCCCAGCCTCCCTCCTCTTTGAGGGGTCAGCTTGTGGGCATAGCTGGGGACGCCCCTGTGGGCAGAGACCCCCCTGCTCCACCAGCCCTTCGAGGCAGCGAGCAAAACATGGGTGGAGGACAGCAGAAGCTGCCCTGAACTTGGCCGGGACAGGCAGAGCCCATGGTGAGGACCCCAAGCCCTTGGCTCTGCCAGACTGTGGCCACTAGAAAGGGCTGAGGAGCCCAGGAGCTGGACAGCTTGGCCAGGAGCAGTGCCCTGCGTAGCCAGATGGCAGGCAGCCCCCCAGGATGCTGGAGGAGCAGAGGTGCCTCTTTCTCCACGACCACCAACACCCAGCTCCCTCCCCTGCTACATGGCGTGTAAGGACCCAGAGCACTGCCACCCGCCTCAGTCTCCAGAGGAAGTCAGGTGCACGAGCTGGTTGGAAGAGGACAAACCTTTACCGCTCAAAGAGGCGTGGCTGGGGACCACAGCCTAAACCTGGTTGGCTCACATTGAAAGATTCACGGGGTGCAGAAGGCCAAGGGGAGAGGGTGGACGGTCAAGAGGGCATCAGCTGCTGACCAGTGAGCAGTGAGAGCCAGGGCGCTGACCAGAAGACTGGACGAGGAGCTGGGGCTCCTCCGAGACAGTGAGGCGGGAAGGCACATACCGGGACACAGAAGAGGCTCCAGGAGGAAGAAACAGAGATGGAAACATCACTCTGACCTTCTGCTGACTCTCCAGGAGGCACAAGAAATCCAGAGTGGCCAGGACAGTTGGGGGGGGTCCCCAAGAGACACCTTACTGGCAGGGAGCTGGCAAGTCCTAGAGTGCCACCGGTAGGCAGGGCCATGCCGCTGCTCCCCGGGCTCCCCCTGTGGCCTGGGCAGAGACCTCGCCGTGGGCGTGGAGTCCCGGCCTATGCCGGCACAAGCCCTCCCCTTCCCTTGGCCATGTGTGAGGAGTGGGGACACCCTTTCTCAGAGTTGCTGTGACCAGCAACACCCCACTCCCCGACAGTCTCTCCTGCATTCTTCCGACACCCCCCCACCACAGCCGGCCCTGCCCGCACCTGCGCACGCAGCCCAGGCGGCCGGGAGGGTTCACCTGGAGACTTGGGGGCTGGGGGAGGGACAGGCGCGGGAGGGGAGAACAGTTGTGGAGGAGGACTTCACATCTCCTTAACCAGCCCTTTCTCTGGGAGAATAAAAACAATTATAGTATTTTTTACTTAATACCAGAAAATCCTACAGAGGCCTCCTGGAGAAAGAAAGAATTGCCTGCGTGTCCGTGTTTTTGGAGGAAACCCCTGCGGTTCCCACCATCCTCACCCTCCACCCCCGCCCCCCTGCAAGGCCACGGTCCCGAAACCTCCGACTCGGCGTCTCTGCCCTTCCGTCTGCCTCACCTTTCCTCCCTGGCTGTGCTGGGTGTTGGTGAGTTGTTGGTTTTTTTCTTTTTTGTAATTTATCAGCAGATTGTGCGGAGCTGAGTGGTGTGAGCCTCACCCTGCTAAATAAAGCTTTGGTATTTCTGATAAAGCCATCAAATTCCTTATCACACTGACACAAAGTGCATTTAAAGAGACAGACACCCTGTCCCTCCCTCCCCACCAGCCCCTGCTCCCTCCACTCAGTTCAGATTTCCAGCTACTCAGGCACTTCTGGATCTGACACCAAATACGGCTGCCCAGGGTGTGAAGGGGGCCAGGGGAGAGGGGCGGGGCCTGGCGGCCCTCTCCAACTCCCACCCAGCCATGACCGAGGACTCAGGGCCGGAGGGAGTAGCGTGTGCTTCCTGCCCCCACCGTCTCTGGAGCCAGAAGAGAGCTCTCAATAGACGCGTCCTGCAGCAGGGGATGTCCTCATAAACAGGACAACCCAGTGTTAGGACAACAGCCGGCAGCTGGAGGAAGAGCCCCCAGTTGGCCGCGGGGCCTGCCAGGCGGCCCGGTGGCTGTGAACCGGCTTGATCGCCTCTGTGGCAGCCGTGCCAAAGTGGGGTGGTAGGGCAGGACCGAGAGGTTGACCAGGGTTCACATCATCCTCGATCTGGGGCTCAGCACAGCCCAGGTGCCTTACACAGACCCGTGAGGGGACGGGACTACCACCCCACTTGACAGATGAGGAAACCGAGTTTGGCCCAGGCTGGCCAACAGCCCTGCGAGGGGAAGACCCTCTTCCCGGGCCGAGCGCCCGTCGCCTCCCCAGTCACAACCCCACACAGACAGGCTTTCCTGTGTCGCGGGGCCTCCGCCGTCCCCCGAGCCCTGGCTCAGCAGCCCGGGCCCTGTGCCCACACACAGCCTGTTGGTTGAGGAATCAAATTTATTATTTTTAATTATTTTGATTTATCAAAGCAGCAGCTACAATCATATTAAACCCACTTGGCTCCTTGGCATTTAACAGATACAGCTGCCGCAGGACGCCCCCAGACTCCATAAAACACCCAGCGGGTCCACCTGCTCCCCAAGGAGGGCACCTGAGGCCCTTTCTCCCAGAACTCCACACCTGCGGGCCACCGGTCCCCCACCTGCCCAGCCAGGGGCACACGCGGCTGAAATCACTGAGGAGCAGCCAGTGGGAATGGGACAAGCTGGGGCAGAGCCACCAGGCACCATAGGCAACACCATGGCCGGCATCCGGGTAGACACCCCCCAACAGAGTCCTGACCCCCTTCCCCCCCCCAGGGGAGGAGAGCTGACCCCAGCACCGCCTCCCAGCTGGCATTTTCGGGCCTACACCATCCCAGGCCTGCGACTGGGCACTCAACCTAGGAGAGCCAAGCCAGCCAGAGGGACCACTGCCCCCTTTTTGCTAGGGAGCAAGCGGGGCTCAGAGAAAGGAGGCACACACTTGTAAACACAGCCAGGCCTGAGCTTGAACTGGCTCCCACATAAAGCAAAGCCTTCCAACCACGCCTCACGGCCTTCCCCTTTGAGTCCGGAGCAGTGCGCCTGTGGAAGACAGTGGAGAGGAGAAAGGTCCTGAGGTTCAAGGCGATGGGCAGAGGCTACAGACACCAAACATCGAGAACCTGGGTGCTGGGATCCTTGGAAGGCCGCACCTCGGGGCTGGCAGCACAGAGCCGATAGGTTCCTACAGTGGCTCAGGGCACGAGGAGAGGCCGGCCCACCTGAAAGGTAAAGCTTGCAGGAGGTGCCAGGTCCTGTCCTGAAGTTTGGCCGGATCCCCAGGAGTCCAGGAGTCTGTGGCACAGGGAGGCCAGAGCCGGCAGGGCAGGGAGGGACTGGGCACTTCACAATTCGAAGCGACACCACACGGCGAGCACAGAGGATCCTGGTAGGGCCGGACAGGGGTACCTCCAGGGTTCAAGGCCCCCCACCCTGTGAGGACAGCTCTTCACCCCTCAGGGGGAGGCAAATCTTGTGAACATGGGTGGGGCTTCTCGGGGGAGGGGGGAGGGTGCAGAGGCACAGGGAGACAGAGTCTCAACACCAGTCCTCTGACTTCCTGCCCAAGAACTACCGTCAGCGGCCACTGCAGCGGGAGCCGGACCCCCATGGGTCCCCACCACCCTGCCTGGGGGCCCTGCAGCTCGGCGTGAGGACCTGGGCTCTGGCTGCAAGCTCTGACCCTGACGGGCACCCCTGGGCATCTTATCTGGCCTCCCGGAGGTTGCATTTCCTTATTGACCAAATGCGTGCAGTGATAGGGCCTGTCTCAGAGGCCTGTGGTCAGCATTCAGGGAGACAGGGAGTACACAGCTCTTAGTGAAGTGTCTACACATTTTCTATGCGCAAAACTCGGTGGCAGTCCTCGCTACCATCATCATCGCCACCATCACCATCACCTAAGCACCTCTCTAACCAGGATACAGCAAGAGGGATCGTGACTTCGGGGCAGCTGACGGCACAGAGATGGGGAAGCCAAGTGGGATGTCACTGACCAGCCTCCGACCTAGGCTCCCGCAGGAGGCTGGGGAGCTCAGAAATGTCTGGAGGAGGTGGTTCGTGCCTGCCCAGCGAACTGGACCGGCTGACACAGCCAACCAGGACCCTGGATGCAAGGCAGCAGGGGGAAACCAGGATGACTCGCCTATCAAAAACTGTACATTCGCCTGGCTTTGCACCGGGACTCATGCCCTAATATGGGCCCAGCAGCTTTCTGGGTTATTTCGAGTGTGTGTGATAATGACTCCAGGCTTTCTTCTGCTGCCTCCAGAAAACTTTCCATCTGGGGAGGGGGAGGACGGCTGGCAAGGAATGGGAAGGGCACAGGGAGGCCCAAGGTCAGAGAGTATGCCGTCAGAGGGCACAGCTGAGCAGGCGGAGGGGAAGCGAAGGGCAGGAGGCTGGAGGGGCGGGCTGGCCCCGGGGCCACGGTGAGCGAAGGAGGACAGACAGCCGGGCGAGGCGAGCCAGGGCTCCCGCTGCCCGCTGCCCACTGCCCACTGCCCGCTGCCCACTGCCTGCAGCCCACCTCCCCACCCACAGCTACTCCAGGGGGATCCCTTTTGCTCAGGGGCCAAGCTGGGCTCCTAGGCTTCTGGGCCCCGGACAACTGCTCAGTGCCTGGGAGGCCCCTGGACTCCTGGACTTATTTACACGTTAATGAGCTCCTGCCCAGACCTGGCCCAGCAACTCCAGAACGCACGGGGTTAACTCCAGATGCGCGGGACTGGCTGGCTTCGCCTTCACTCCACCTCGATTTCTACTTGCTCCCATCACCTACCTCCCCCACCCCCTGATCTTAGGAAAAAAACCCCATCAAAATAACTATTTTATGTCTCCAAATATGCAGATCATTTTCTTTAATGAAAGATGCTTGACGTCTCCGATCCAATTAATATGCAAATGCAGGAGAGGATTTATTTGTGACATTCTGTCTGGGTGAGAGAAAACAAAAAAGGCCTGTTAACCAAAACACTAATTGCTGTGACTGATTGTCACATATCATCATTTTCATAGGGTCTCCTCCGTTCCCGGCTCTCGGGGAGCTCAGACCGGGATGCGTCCACGTGGCACCAAGGAGAAACAGGGCACCCGGCTACCTGTCCGTCCCTCCCCGCCCAACCCACAGAGGGGTCCAGGAGGCAGGAGGGTCCCACGGGTCCCAGTCCCCTGGGGTTCGTCGCCAACCTCCAGCAGAAGTTTGCCAGCCCGTCTGCCTGCCGGAGCCACACCTCGCCATGCAGGCACCAGCCCCCAGACTGGAGGAGGGAGGCTCAGCCTCCTGGGACGTGACAGGCCGAGGACGCATACCCTCTCACCTTGGAGCAGCACACTGATTTTGGGTTGCCTGTCCCTGTCCGGGGGCAGCACAGGAAGCCTCCCTGAGTCCGCTTGCTCACCACACTCGTTCTGTTCTCTGCCCTCACCTTTCATGCTGTATCTGACACCACAAGGTCCTCACGGCACTGTGAGAGAAGCCACCCGGGGAAACTGAGGCAAGGTCTGACATCCTCTCCTTAAGGTGACAGGGAGTCTATGGGCACGTTTGAAGATTACCAGGCACCTGACACAGCTAGGCAGACACCTGGATGCTAACCCCCAACCCGCGTCGCTGCACAGAAGCGGGTGGGTCAGCTGTCACAGCCACATCTCCCCTGAGCCACTCAGACCCCTCAGGGGGCCCATGAGGCTTCGCTGGGGAAGCAAGGGCTGATGGGCACACTGGTTCCCAAAGGCCGAGGGGAAACAGGAAGAGACACGTTTTGCTCAAGACATGAGGTAAAGGAGATGAGGGTGCTGGGTGCCACACAGTCCCCCGTTCAAGGCCAAGGAGCGGAACAAGGTGTGCTAAAGCAGACTTCCTTCCCACCCAGGGGCCGGCAGACAAGGCTCCAGGGCACAGACTCGGGGCACCAGTAGCCTGGAAGGCTCATCTCTCACCACTGGGGTGCAAATGTTCAGGGTGCTCAAGGAAGGCCTCTTCTACCTTCCTGTCTGCTCCCTAGAACGCCCCTGGTTTCTAAGGACATTGAAAACTGGGGGTTGGCAAGCCAGAGTGGGCAATGCCAAAGAGCCACTGGGGCCCCTATGCCCCTCCGAGGACACAGAGAGGGGCTCTGTGCCCTCCAGACGTTATAGCAGAGCCCCAGACACAGAGGGCCCGTGGGCACCGACCTACGTCGGCCCAGGGCTGTGGAGCTACCCCGAGTGGGGCACGGTGGGGGAAGGAAGGCGGACACAGCCCAGATGACTCCCATCTCAGCCGTCCCTGTCCCCTGCCCTGGTGCAGCTGCCTCCCTCCGGCAACTCCGCCGGGGGCCCCAGGAAGAGCTGGCGCCGGACGGCAAGGGGGAGACGCTCTCCCCCCGAGGCCTGCCCCCGCACCCGGGAACAGGCTCAACGGGATGCCGCGAGGGGAGCTGGGAAGCCTTCCGGGAAGAGCGCAGCCCTGGCACCCGTCCCGCCGGGAAGGAGGTGAGCCGGGTCTGCCACTCCGTCTGCCGCTCACCTGACGTGCGCCCACGGCGGCCTAGCACCAATGGGGTGAGCGTGGGCGCAGACGGGAGGCACATCGCGGCGCCAGGAGCCGAGAGGGGAAGGTGGGCGGCTGGGGTGTGGCAGCGGTTGGCTGGTCAGCTGCATGGGGCTCTGGCTGTAAACCCACAGCCAGAAGGTTTGAAGACCCCACCCGCCTGTGTGGGCTGAGATGAAGGGTCCTCATCCAACCTCGGGCCTGTCTTAGCCCCGAAGCACCCACTCGCCCCTGCCCACCACCCCTGGCCGAAGGAGGGGCCTTGCTCCTCCTCAGCTTATGCCCACCCTGCGGGCGTTCCCGGCACAGCCCGTGGGGCACTGGGGTTCAGGGGACGCCCGTGTGGTCCCGCCGTGCTGTGACTTTGAGTGCCTTTAAAACCAACCCATCTGTGTGTTAAAACTTCTCATAAAACAGAGGCGTGAGTGGCTGTGGTCCTGAGCGCTCTATGAAAGCTAGGTGCCTGCCCCCCTCCTCCCGCCCTGCCCTTCTCCCCAGTGCCCAGCCTGGGGGCAGGACATGCCCCACCGGACGTGGCGGCCCTCGGTGTGGAAGGTGTGATGAGCAAGGTCAGGTTAGGCTAGACCCGCTCCGGGCACTGGGCGGAGTGGCCCTGCGCCTCACAGGTGCCATTGTCATGGCTCAGAGGGAAGGCCGGACCCGCGGGCACTGAACGACCAGCCCCCTCTCTCCCTCGGCCTTCCCGCCCTGTCTCCCCCATTCTGCTCCCTATGCCACATGCTCTCCAGATGCAGATGTCTGGACACCTTGTCCAAGTGCTGCTTTCCCCCTAATCCCCGCTGCCCACAACCCAGCTGCTCTCGGAGTCAGCCTCCTCGGGCCGCCTCGGGTGGCTGCCCTAACTCCGCACTGCCTTAGCTGTGTGCACCCCAGCCCCAAAGCCCTCCTTGCCCCGGGCCTTAGGGTTCTTCCCAAGCCCAAACCATGTCAGCACGGGTCAACCCCAAACCCACCCCAGCCTCCAGCTTCTGCCCACGTCTCCCGGACCATTCAGATTCTTGGTGGGGACGGGTCTAGAAAGTTCCCCCGATCCAGGCCTCGGAGCTCAGGGCACTTTCAGGGAGAAGGAAGAGCCCCCTGCCGTCTTTGCTGAAAGGGGTGCATGGTTAACAGTGCACTTTCAAGATGCCCCAGCGCACCATCCGCAGGGGTAGAGCGGAGGCCACGTGGCCGGGGCCAGACCGTCAGTAACCAGCACACTGTGTCCCACGTCCGTGGCCCCCTCCCCAGCCCCAAGAACCTTTCTGAGGAAATCACAGTGAGCACGACTGTTACCAAGTCACTACTAAAATATTTACCAGCCTGGCGAAGTGCCGAAGGTGCTTGGCACCCAGTGTTTGCTTATTTACGAGGCTGTTTTAAAGGGTAAAAAGCAAAATAAGGTAACCTGAGCTATGGAGCTGTGGGGCCAGGTGGCACCTCCCAGCTGTCAGCTGTCGCAGGCACCCCGGGCTTCGGAACAGCGCTGGGGGAGATTCTGCAGAATGGGTCGGAAAAGCGAGCCGACGGGCCTGGGAGCTCTGGGGTAGCCCAGCCAGCCGGGCGTTGGGGGCAAAGGGGGCGTTCCAAGTTACAGGCACTTCTCCTATAGCTGGAGCCACGGGGCGCACAGGACACAAGCCGCCCTGGGCTTCCGCCTCCTGGCTTGGAGGAGGAGTGGGGAGGGCATGCTGTGTCTTACCCAGGGGGGCCCTGGTCGGGAGAGGGGGAGCACAGAGGAAGGCGGGCGGCCGGGGGCCCCCAGAGGCTGACATAAGGGGGACATACGGGGACCTGGGGGAGAAAACACACTCAAGTTTCTTCTTCTTCCTCTTTCTTTGAAGTTCCCTTGTGGTTTGAATTTAATTTTGATTTTCTCAACTTTAGCAGATTGAAGTTGAAATAACCTACAAATTACTTAATGTGTTGTAAATCTGGGGGAATTCAGGAGTAATGGGGACCACATGTCGGCTGGGAGGAAGCCCACGGAGGGCTGAGCGGAGGCGGCACGCGCGGGCACACAGGTGGCGGCCCCAGACGGGCACTCTGGGTGCCCGCGCTCCCTGGAAGGAGGGGCCCGGGCTCCCCTGCGGTGGGGGCGGGACTCGTGCGCCGGCCAGGGATCCCTGGATGGACACCGAGGGAACATAGTAAGACCTTGGACTGACCAAGCCGCCGCCCGGGGTAGCTTGGTGACCGTGGACAGGGGGCAGCCAAGTAGGCCGGGTGCCAGGCGCCTGCCAGGCCCCTCGGCCGAGCCAGCACCACTGTGCTGGCCCCGCTCCCCTCTGGCCTCCCGCTGCATGCGTGTGGCTGTCAGCTGAGCTCCCACCTCCCTCCTCCCCCCTCCCGCCCGCCCTCTCCAGCAGATTTCTCTCAAGTACTAAGCCATATGGTTCCAGTTAAGCTCCATATTTTTCCTTGTCGATTGAAGAGACACACTTTCCTCTTTGCCAGACAGTTTGCAGATTGCTCTGTTGGCTCAATTTCTTATTGGATTTCTCAAAAAACCTGACATTTTAAATTAATTTACAGCCACAACAAAAAGAGTTCAGAATTTTAATGGTGTTGTAAGTAATTTTTAGGTAATCCACTCCAGATTTTGATATTAACCTTTGAAACCGGAGTTCATTCAGCTACTATGTTACAATACTCAGTCAGATCCCAGGCCTGGGGGAGGCCCGGCTGGGGTGGGAGGCAGAAGCAGGGTGCTGGGGAGCCCTTTCTGTCAGGAAACCCCAGAGGGGTGCTGCCCTGGGAATCCTGGACCGGCGAGTGACACAGTGACACTGGGGCAGGAGGGGATGGCAGGGAGCCCGTAAGACAGCAAGGCAGGTGTCAGAGTAAATGTGAGGGCACTCGGAACAATTCAGAAGGACCCGCTAGACTAGGCAGGGGGCAGCACGCCCAGGGCCCCTCGGAGGCAAGAGTGGGGCTCCCAGCGTGCGCGTGCGAGAGGCTCCACCTCAGTGCACCAGGAAACAATAATGATGACAGTAATAATAATGACAACGGCTGACATTCCCCGAGCGCCGACTCCGAGTCAGCCAGCGTCTTAAAGGCTTCGAGTACGTCATCTCCCCGACTCCTCACAACCACCTGTGGGGTAGCCACTGTCACTGTTAGCACCGCCACCACCACCACCGCTACTGCTAACTAGTGGCATCTAGGGAGAGCGTCCCCAGTCCTCCCGGGCAGGGCAAAGCCCCTTACCTGCACCCACCACCTCGCTCAATGGCCACAGAGACCCTCGAAGGGAGAGGCACCAGTCACACCCACATTTGCCCCAGGCGGGAACCGGGCTCGAAGGGGTGAAGTCAGGTCTCCCCTGGTGGGCAGCGACGGACCGAAGGCCGGCGCTCTGGCTCCCCACCTCTCTCTTGCTCACCCCACGCCTCGTTTCCCCTCTCACAAAATGCTGCACGACACGTATCGCTGGCCCTTCTGCTGGAGCCGGAGAGAGGTGGTGGGGAGGTGTGGCCCTCAGGCTGGGGCCTGCCTGGGACGCGTTTCTTCCCGGCGCTGCCTGGGGCTTGGCGGAAGGCTGGGTGCCAATGCGGACAGAGGAAACTCCAGGCACGGGGAGCGCGGCCTTCGCCAGCGTCTTTACTAGGCTCTGGCACCGGCTGGCCCCTGCCTGGGTGCGGTGCCAGCTCACTACACCAGCGGATTGCTGGCATTCCTTTCCTGCGGGAGCTTCCCAGGGCTCCCGGGAAAGGAGATGCGAAGACGGGGCCCCAGCCAAGGCCGCTCCAGTCCTTGGGGGGTCCTCACTCCAGCAGCATGCACCACGCCCACCCGGGCTCTGAAGGGAGGCCAGAGAGAGGCCGGACGGCAGCTACCCTGAAACCAGGGCATCTTTCCCTCGTCTTGAAAGCGGTTCAGGGGGTGAGTCAGCCCCTGCCAAATGCACCGAGATGTCATGTACACGGTGTGGGGCCTCGGGCCTGCTTCCCACCATCCCAGCTAAGGCTACAGGGAGAGCTGATGGCCAGGAGGGGGCAGGGAGGGCGAGCAGAAAGGCTTTAGTGCGCTCAAGTCGGAAGTGAACAGAGCCCCAGGGCAGCTGAGTGAGAGGGACCCAGGACTGAAGGGAGGGCAGAGAAGGGAGCTTGGAAGCCAAGGTCAAGCCCGAGGCCAGTCAGGAAGGGCAACATGGACAGGGAAAGCGAGACAGCAGTGGGCACCGGTGAGAAGGGCCCCGGGCCGTTCTGGGCCTAGGTGAGGCTGGCGACCAGGGTGTCAGGAGTAGTGACGGAAGAGCTGCGAGGCCCATGTCCTTCACGCCTAGCCCGTGGCCCTCAGTACAGGAAGTGGCCCCGGGACCCCATGCTCTGCCCAGGTCACCTGTCCATCTACCCGTTCACAACTGTTCCTGGTTTGTGCAGGGCCTTGGAATTCCAGAACAGATCTAGCATCCTAGAAACTCACACTCAAGAGTCCCAGTCCCAGTGTCGCCAGGGGCCTGGGGATTCCTTGTGACCCTATAGTGTCCAAGCTGACACCAAGCCGAGGCCCACTCTCTGGAAGGTTTCGTCCTCCAGGGCCTCCTTCCCTGCTTCCCCTCAGGCCCCACGTCAGATTCCTAGACTCCACAAGGGACAGACTCCTCCCATAGCATGTCAGGAACCAGCGTGTCTGTCCTCTGTCCACTTCCACGGTGAACAGCGGCCTGAGTTCTCAGTGACAGAGTGCCCATGGCCCCGAGACAGGAAGGCTCAGACAGAACGCTGGCCTTTGCCTCCTTGTTGCTCAGAGTTGTCAGAAGGGCCAGGTGGCCGCTGCCAGGGCTGCCCGCCACCCGTGCCCAGGCCGCGCCTGTGCCCAGGCTGTGCCGGCCTTGGAACCGCGGAGCCCCTGGCCAGTGGCCAGACAGCACATATTAGTGTCAGGGGCAAGGTGGGGGAGGATCCGGGCGTTGCATGCCCCCGGCACCACGCCAACACGGGGAAGGCTGAACTCAGCCTGGTGGGAGGCCACGTGCCCAGGCAGTGGGCATCTGCTGGCATGGCCTCGTGTGACCAGCGAGGGGTCCTACCACCGCCATTGCGGCGGGCTGCCCACGACACATCGCAGGGTAGGTCTGCTCCATCCTCGAACGGCACTGAGCATGGGGGACCTCAAATGTCCCCTTGGCACCGTGCCCACCACACACCATGGGCCATCCCCACTGGCACCGGGCCGCACACAGGAGGACTCGGCCTCTGGGCTGGACTCCAGCCAGCCCCCGAACAGCACTCTCCCCTGGCTGGAGGCCATCCGCCAGGCATCTCTGGGTTTGGGCCCGCGGTCCCATCCATCCACTGTGGTGACCCTGGGCTGCCCGCCCCCCTTGCTCCGCCCACTCTGCCCTAGTGATGGGACGACCATGTCCCATCATTTTACAGACACAGGAAAGTGCCAGAAGCCTCTGTAAAGGGAGTTGCAACATACGCACTCTACGTAAAAATTGAAAACGAGCGTCCTTCCTCTCCGATCTCTGGGACAATCCCGTCCAGCTGATTAAATTTTCATTTGTGTTCCAACTGAGGGAGCAAACGGCCGAAACTTTCTGAATTGTTTCCCTCCCCAGTTGTCTGCTGGCCTCTCACTCTCTCTCCAAGTCTTTCTTTCCTGGGCTTTCTTTTATTATTATTATTATTATTATTATTATTATTATTTTATTTTTTATTTCCCCCTCTCGGTCAGGTTAAAGCGCTCCTGAGGGGTGATTGACGGGGGTTGCCATGGAGACCCTGGCTTGAAAAAAAGCCTCCTTAGTTGCCAACTCTGTGTGTTGTTGTTTTACAACTGTGACCGACCGTCACATGAGAGGGGGGACAGCTGGGGGCCGGGCGGCACAAAGGGGAATGGCTTTTTAATGGAGTGCCTGGCCAGCGCCTGAAGACTCAATAAAGAGTTGCTGGGAAGTGCCCTCGCTGGGCCCGGCCGGCACACGGGGCCGCCAGCCCTTTGTTCCTGGGGAGCCGGGATGGGAAAGTTGGGCAACGCAGCCGCTGAGAGGTGAAAACAAGAGGCCTGCCCCCGCCGCTCACCGACAGCTCTTTTCCCTCCCTCTCAGGATGCCCCCGTGGAGGGGACAAAACCCAGTGTCTCAGAGAGGCTGCCATGCTGGGGGCGGTGGCTGGGAGGCAGCTGGGAGAAGGGGAGCCTCTGGCTCCTGCCCCCACTGCGGCCCTCAGCATGAAGGCAGGTGGTGGATGGGAAATGGGGCCACTGCGGGCTGGGGGACAGTCAGAGCCCCGGCTCAGGACAGGCCTGCGCCTTGACGGGCAGCCAGGGGGCCAAGGTGGGTTTTCTGGGGGAGGACAGCCCTGCAGGAGGGGACAGGAGGAGGCTGGCCTCCTCCACAGGTGCTCCTGTCCCACAGGCCACAGGAGGCTCCTGTCTCTGCCTGCAGGCTGCGCACGAGGACCCCTCTGCTGTCTCTCCCACGGGTACCCCGCCCGGCCCTACCCCCACGCAGAGGCCAGGGGAGCCAGGGGTGGGCCCTGGATCCAGCTGAGAACCCAGCCCTTTCGGAGAGCCACAGGCTGACACTCCTCTTCAGCCCAGACCAGAGAGTGACAGGGACAGAGACATGGAGGCTGAGAAGGAGGGGTGGCGGTTCTCCAAGCATGCTCTGCAGGCCTTGGGAGGTACCGAGGCCCTTTGAAAATAACACGAAGATGCCACTTGCCTTTCTGCGGCAGCGACATCGGCATGGATGGCGCGAAGACCCCGGTGGGTAGGGCCCCAGCTGCACATGGCAGTCTCTGCCTCCGCATTGCCATGCACTTCCAGTTTAGAGAAAGCCATATTCGCTTAAGCATGTCCTTGATGCACCCGGAGAGCACGGGGCTGCGGACCGAGGCCCAGCGCCCGCCTCGAGGAAACACACTCATGTGACGGAGCCCAGACCACACCAGCCGCTTGTTGCTTTTCACGGAAAAACCAGCCATTTTTACTTGAAAGAGCAACTGACAGACACGCTGTGATTTTTTTTTTCAGATCTGAGTGTTTGGCAGACATTTACTCAAAAGTGAACAAAAACTGTCGCTCCCAGGGGGAAAAAGAAACTGACGATACTTGTCTCGAGTGATACGATCAGAGCTTTCAAGTGAAAATCAGACTTTTGGAGAAAAATCTGTCACCGCGAGTCAGACAGCGTCCTAAAACGTAACAGCTTTTCTGATGAATGTCGTTTTCACAAAGACCGTGTAGCGAAATGTGTCAACACCAGGAAGACCAGCATTCCTCCGCCAACAAGTATGTCCTGGGTGACGCACGCGAGAGGTCGCAAACCCACACGCCGGGCAGTGATTCACTCGGAGTGCAAGGCGGACCCATGGGTTTTAGTGGGACAGGGGGCGCAAAGCTCACCGCTGTGGTCCTGGATTCCACATTTCGGCGGACCTTAGAGAAACTCCCACCTGCCGAGTTTTAGTGCAGTACCCAAGAGCGAGGGCTGCAGTTGTCCGCCGGGGCTACAAAAGGCCGTCCCTCTCCAGCTCCGCAGCTGGCGGAGGCTGCAGAAGTCACAGCATCTCCCCCAGGGCAGCTCCTCCGGAGACCAACAACAGCACACAGGCCAGCGGGAGCACCGGACGCAGGCAGGCGGGAGCGTCCTGGTCATTCATGCAGACGTCACAGAAACCTGCAAAGATGCAAAGCCGTGCCCCTGTTCTCACTGCAATTTTGTTTTGGAAAATATGGTTTCATCAAAATATGTTTTTCACGCTCACATGCAATGGGTCCCTCCCGGTTTTCAAAGGAATTAATAAATACGTTTTATTAAAAAAAATTCTCAGTTTTAAATTATAATACGGTGCATATTGGTGGATGTCACCACATAGGCTTGAGTGCTCTGGGGTCCTGAATACTCTTTCGGGGGTGAGGGGGGCGGAGACCAACCTGTTTGAGAACCCCTGGCTTGGGACAGCTGGAACAGAGAGAAAGAGCATGTATTTTTTTAACCTCACCCAAGGACATTTTTTCATTGCTCTTAAGAGACAGAGGGAGGGAAACATGGACTCGAGAGAGAAGCATCAGTTGGCTGCCTCCCATACATGACCAGACTGGGGATCCCGCGCACTGCCGGGACCAGGGATGGAACCCATGACCTTTAGGCTGCGGGAGGGTACTCCAACCCACTGAGCTATGCCCACCAGGCAAGAGGGTACATATGGTCAGGTTTAGTGGAGTGAGGCTCAGCAGGGATGATTCTCTGCCCCCACAGCTGGCCTTGGACTTGGTGAGGGGCTGCCTCACCAGCTCTGCCAGGACATTCGAGGAAAATGACACGTCACGTCTGCGGTGAGAGATACGACCTCCGGCAGCACGGTGGCCTGGCAGGGCAAAGGCTCAGGCAGGGTGAGACGGTGCTGGCGAGTATTCAAAGAACCACCCAGGGACCCTGAGTGAGCAGAGGGAGAGGGAGAGGAGGTGGTCATGTCTGCCCGTGGCTGGAGCAGGGTCTGGCCCGGTAGGGTGGCCGCTGAGGATGCGGTGTCAGTGACACAGCCCTGCACCCCACTGCCCCACCAGAACGTAGAGGGGTGCCCAAGAATGTGGAGCAGAACAGGGATCCTTGTACCAGCGTGCAATCCACAGATGCCCTGGGCCCCTTCGCAGGGACATGTTAATTACACCTTCCCCCTTGGGTCCCCCCCGGGCAACCGGGCTGGAAGTGAGCAAAGGCCGGCTCCACGCGCCGTGCTCTGTTCTGTTGGCGAGAACCAGCGGTCCTTGGCTCCAGGCTCGGCTCTCGTGCACAGTTGTGGAATTTTCCAGGAAAACTCCAAAATCACCACTGAAAGCGGAAGATACTTGAAAACTGATCTGGATGAGCAAGAAGAAAAGAGGCAGGTGGGGTTTCCCAGGATGCCTAGAACACAGGGGACCGGGGGTGTCCAAGCCCAGCTACCAGTGTCCATCTCACACCCAAAGTTACCAGGATAGCACCCACACTTGACCTAGGGCCTCAGGTCAACCTGCCTCCTGCAATTTCAACTTCAGGAACCCCCAGGCCTGTGGCTTCTGTTGAGAGTGGCAGCTGAGCAGTGGTTCTGGACGTCCAACCAGCCAAACTCTATGTCTGGCACCCCAAACACCTGACGCCCAGGCAGAGGCTCCAGGGGCAGCCCCTTTCAGACACACCTGTGGGCTCTTCCAGCCTGCAGGCTGCCCCTCACGCACTGGGGTCCCCCAGGGGCCAAGGCAGGACGCCCTGCACCCTCCCGGGTCTCTGTTCTCCAGCAAGCAGCGGGGCCACCGCAGCTCAGTTCCCAGGTGCTCTGACTGCAGCGCTGTGGGAACATGGAGCTAGAACCCTAAATTCGAGTCAGGCGATCCGGGACGGCCTGGGGGAGGAAGGGGCAGGCGGGGGACCTGCCCACAAGACACGATGCAGTGCAGGTGGTAGGCACGTGGGTTCCGGGACAGGCTTGGGTGGGAATCCCACTCTGTTCAGTTCTGTGATCTCAAGCCTCAGCTCCCCCTCTATAAACCACGGATGACATTAGCACCTGCCGCACAGGGTGGCTGAGGGATACAATGAAATATGCAGGTACAGAGCACGACACAGGGCTCAGCATGCACTAGGCACTCAGTTAATGTCAGTGGCTGTATTTATCACCACGCAAGGCCCTGTTCTCACCTCTGACAGGGGCGGCCTGGCCAGACCCCCAGTCTTGGCCCACACCAGGCTGGGCGGCCAGACCAAATCAGGAGCACACAGAGGCCCCTCCCTGGCCCCATTGGCCTCTGACCTGACCTTCTCCACACCTCAGGCACATCCAGGCTGGGAAGGGACGGTCCCCAGGCCTGTCTAGCAGATGACGGGTAGAGGTGGCGGCTGTCCGCCTCTCCTGGGTCTGAGCGGTGTGAAGCGTGACTCGGGGCTGACCTGAAGGAGCGCACCTGCCAGCACGGAGGCTCCGAGTCACCTGGCTCAGAAGGAGCAGGGGAGAAAAATCCCATGACCCTGACCTCCCCTGGAAAAAAAATTCTAGCAAACAAAATACAACGACATCTTTTTATTTTGTTTTTTTTCGGTAATTATACTAAAGATGAAAAACTCATAATAAACATCTCCCAGTCCCCACCTGCTAACAGTAATTATAATAGACTCAACAATAAATGGTAAAGCAGGGCAGAGCGGCATCTCGGGGAATTCTCCAGGGCATGTGGATTAGCTTGGAAAGCCTGAATGATTAAAATACACTAATTAAAATTTTGTGTTCCTTGGTAACTCGTCTGCCTGGGCCCCTGGTGTTGGCAAAATGGGAATTAACGTGACAAAAGCAACACAGAGGGTTTTTGTTTTAAATAAAGAAAAAAAGGGAGAGAGAGAGAGAGGGAGAAGGGAAGGTCTATATAAACAAGTTAGACACCAGGAGGAAAGAAAGACGAGGTGCTTTTCTTTTCTTTCTCTAACTGGAGCACCTAATGCACAGGAACGTGTGAGGGAGAGGGTCCCGGCCCAGAGGGGAATCCCTCCACTGGTCCCGGGCTCCTGCTCGGGGAACAGGGTGATCACGTCCGGGGGCCACTGGATAAAAATAACTGGTGGAGAGAAGGGGGCGGGAGGAGGAGAAGCGGGGGTGGCAGGTGCGGTCCGGCTTTCCAACGGCATTCCTCAAGGGCGGGCCACATGCCCCCCAACTCCCTGCCCCACGGCCAACGGAACCCTGGGAGGACGCAAGGGAGCTTCTACCCCACTGCAGTTGCACAAAAGAAATTGAACACTTTTGAGTTGCCCTTAGCAACCTAATTGCATCAGTACATTGCACACAGGAGCCAAAGTAACTGAATTTTGATGAAAAGACGGCGGTAATTTACGGCATCACAAAATTAGTTGTCATGGCGACGGGTTAATTACATCTCAAATTAACAATGCAAGTGTGGTGAAATTAAATATAAATCATATTTTCTGCATAAATTATAGGGGTTGATTAGACCGGGGCTCTGGGAGAGGGAAAGGTTGAGCCGCCACGGGCCCCAAGCTGCATTCTGAGCTGACGAGAGAGACGCCTGCAAACGCGGGCGCGGATGGGGAGCCCTTGGAAGGGACCTGGGACTGGTGGAGTCAGGCGCCAGGGCTGCCGGGGCTGCCTCCCTCTGCCACTCACAGGCTCCGGTGGCTCCACGCAGCGCCAGGGCTGTCCCCAAAGTTTTCTTCTGTTTGGATCAAACTTTGGCTGGGGGAGGGGGCAGGCGGGCAAGCAGGAGGGATGCTGATGCCGCTTAGCTGAGCGCCAGGGACAGAAATCCTCCTTTCTCCCATCCCAAATGGCTTTCCCAGTTTCTGTGCCCTGAGCCCTTGGAGGACCCGCTGCAGATGGTGGGCTTAACCTCACTCTCTGCAGTTAAACGGGGTCAAATGGCTTCCAAATCACAGGCGTCTGTCTCCCAGGAAGCAGGCCCTGTGCCACCGATAGGCTAAGAGCACTTGGCCGGGGCCGTGCCGAATGGGCAGCGCGTGGCGTGGGTGCTCGGGGCACCCAGAGGCAGCAGCTGCTGACTGCAAGCATCTGCTGCAGAACGTGCTTTGCCAGCCGGCTCTGGTCAGGCAACTGTACTACCGACATCCCTTCACCCTGCCCGATTTGACTCTGCCTTCCCGAAACGGGCGAAGAGCCGCAGAGAGCGCAAAGCAGAAGGGACCCCAAAGACCACTGTGTCCATCTCTCCTGGGCCTCTGCCTGGCAAGACGACAGCCAGGGAACCTGCTGCTGACGGGCAGCACTGAACAATCTTGTACCCCATTCGACTTGGCCTCTGGGAACCCCCAGACAAGACGGCCTCCCCAGAAGGCCCCGTGGATACAGGTGCTGCAGAACAGTCCCTCTCGCCCCCCACTCCTGGCTCCAGTTCTTGCGGTCTGGAGGTCACAGAGCAACACTCTCGGCCCACAGACGGAAATCTCACTTACTACCTGGGCAAAGGGATCTTGAGCCGATAAACCAGGAGTTCCAAACTTCTGTGAGCAGAGAGTCACCAGAGAAGCTCATTAATTCTGCAGAGTCCTCAGGCCCTTGCTCCCGAGAGTCAGATTCTGGACCTGGAGGGACCAAATCCACGCTTTCAACCCGTTCCAGCAGGGACTGTGATCCAGGTGGTCCCAGGCCCACACTGTGGAAGCACCAGCAACACTGTTAACGATCCCATTTTGCAGATTCAGAAACCAAGTCCTAGCGAGGTTAAGTGACTTCGAAGACAGGGCAGAGTTGATACACACAGCCACCCCATCCCATGTAATGCCCCCTCTCAAGACTGTGTCAGCCACCATGCCAGGCCTCATGGGAATACAAGGACCAATGGACCACAAGCTTGTCCTTGACCAGGACATGGTCTACGGGGGCTACGGAGTGTCAGGCAGACAGCCACAGCCCAACCTGTGTAATCGCTCACGATGGGACAGGACCATGGGGGATATGGGGGGGGGCAAAGGGGAGGTGAAGCCAGCCCAGGGTAGGAGGCGCTCCCTGGAGTCCCTGCACTGAGCTGAGCTCCCAGGGGGGCCAGGCCGCACTTCACCTGGCCCAGGTGGGAGGGATTTCCTGAAAGGCTGCTGCAGAGAGATGGGGCGAAGGAAGGAAGAGGAGGCCGTTGGCGGTCCCCCTGACCACGGATGTGCATGTGCAGCTCATGAATATTTCAGTGGCCATTTATTTATCCCTGCACCACCCAGCTGCTGGGGCCACAGGCCCAAGGTGGATAAATATAGCCCCTGGGCGATCGATGAGGCATCCGCTCCCCCCCACCACATCCATTAGGCCCCTCGTTCCCACAACCTGCTGGCTGGGCACCTTGTCCTGCTCAATTGGTTTCCGATTTTCATTAGCGGTGGAGGCACAGGCCTGCTCCAAGCCTGGGCGTCCCCTCACCCTCCTGGGCCCTTCCCCCAGGCTGGGCGTGGAGCCCGAGGCTGCCCTCAGCCTGGAGGGGCCTTTCAGGGAGCCCAGCCCACCAGGGCGATGAAGCCGGGAGGTGCAGAGCTCAGCGGCCAGACCTGGCTTCCCTGCCTGGCCTCTGGGCTCCACGGAGGGGCGGGGGTTCCCTGGGACTCTGCCACCCGCGCCAGGGGCGGCCAGCAAACGCAATCTCGTTCACAAAGTCGGGCTCTCGTCTGCTTGCCCTGAAATTTCTGGGGGCCTCCACTGCCCACTCCCAGGGACAAGGAACCCCTAGGGAGGCTCTGTCACTGTGGGGTTGGGGCTCCTTGGGCTGCCACAAGCAGATCCCCGGCTCCATTCTCCTGAGCTGGACGTTGCACACTGGCCATGCTGGCCTTCTGGCCTCCAGGGCCAGGCCTGGTGCCAACCTACCGCCCCAAGGAACCAGAGTGGGCTGCTGAGCTCTCTGTGGGGGTAAGGGTGCCGATCGGTGCAGAGGGGACAGCCCACTCCCAGCCCCAGCTCCTCGTGCCCAGTAGAGGACACCTCAGGCAGGCTGGGGACCAGCTCCTGGGGGCGCTGTGACTCCTGGGGCAGTCTCATCCTGGACAGGGGCCGGGACCCTCTCATTCACTCAGTAAATACTTACTAAACACCAGGACGTGCTGGACCCTGTCCTAGGAGTCCCAGCCCTGACTGAGGCAGACCCAGATCACTGTCTGCAAGGGACTTGGCCTTGGCGGGGCTGGGAGTGAGAACACGCAAACAATCACATAGACAGCCAACGAGTTCTAGAGGACAACAGAACAAGGAACTTGATAGAGAGTGACAGAGGAGAGAGGTGGGGCCGCTCCAGCCACCTCTGAGAAGGCGACATCTGAACCAGTGACCTGGCAGGGTAAAGGGCACACGGCGACCTGGGCCTTCCGGGTGAGGAGAATGGGAAAGGACTCAGTCCCGAGGAGCTGCCACAGCCAAAAGCGACAGAAGCACCTCACCCACCCCCTCCTTTGGTGCCAGGTGGCCGAAGGCTCAGGCCAATGGCTGGCAGGACAGGAGCCTCTCTGAAGGTTTACAGAGCCGAGAGGAGGAAGGACGGTGGCTGGCAGAGGACCAGGGGTGTGAGGCCACCTGCTTGGTGGCTGTGAACGTAGGCCCCTCCTCCAGAGCCAGCACCAGAAGAGAAGGGAGCACAGCAGGCCTGAGCAGGCCGCAAGGCCACGGGGTGACCAAGGGCCAGGGCTGTCTCCAGCCCCTAGACAGTGCAGCCTTGACCCTCCTGCTCATTCAGAACGATGACCCAAAGGGCGGGGTGGGAGGGGAGAGGAAGCAACAGTGCAGCGATCCCAGAGGGAGAGGGGGAGAGACGGGAGGCAGGCCTATGTCTTTAAAAGAATTTTCATTTAAAGGCTCTTCTCCCTTCCACCATTTCAGTGATCTATATGCAAATATGCTAATGCATGCAAATTAAGACACCACTTTTAGTCCCAATTTAATAGAAAGCATTAAAATACCATTTTTTTTTCCAAAAAACTCCATATGCATGAAGGAAGATTTTTTTTTTTTTTTTTACTTTTCACTAAAGTCACATTCCGGCAGCAATTTTATGCTGTCAAAATGTTCTCAACAAGCGGAGATTTGACTGGCTTCTCTGGGAGCCAGTCACAGGAAGATTGGGCTCTGCTTCTTGTTGCATTCTTCTTCTTTTTTTAAAATTTGGAGAGGTGGGAGAAAAGTAAGAAAGAAAAACAACGACAAAAAACAAGACACGCAAGAATCTTTCGAAGGGCAGCGACCACTTGCAGGCCAGGGCCCAGTGCCCCTGCACATGAAGTCCATTATCACACCTACCGCCCCCAAAGGCGCACGTGGGGTGTGGTCATGTGCCTGTGGGCCAGTCCTGCCCCCCCCCACAGGTGGGTGCAGACGGAGCTTCCAGCTCCGCTCGGCGTGTGCCACTTCGAGGCAGGAATGTCTGCCCAGGCCCCCAAACCGCCGGCCGTCGTCACCACAGCCGCCTGGGGGGTGGGCAAGGCCCTTGGTGAGGGTGGAGGGGCGCCAGAGCGGGGCAAGGGCCTGGGGGTGTGGCGTGTGCACTGCTCACAGCCCCAGCTACACATCAAGGGCTGTCTATTTTCACTCAATTCGCCGCTCTGTAATTAAACCTGGCCTCTCCCAGTTGGGCTAACAGACCTTTTCCAGCCCCCCACCCCACCACCACCAGGCTCATTCCCCCTTCTCCCAGTCTTTCTGGCCACTTCATCTTCCCACAGAACCTTCAGGAGACTTCAGATCTCTGGCCCGAAAGGCCTGTGTGAAAACCACGGGCCGCCAGCACCTGAGTGGCCACTGCGGTTCACCGCCCCATGTCGCTTGGCCCTCTCCTAGGGTGCCCAGTCCCTGGTTAGACCTGGATGGTGCCGCCAGCCTGTGCATTTTGCCAACTCCTCTGCTGTTCCCGGCTCCTCTTTCCAGCTGAAGTTAGCCAGGGCCTGACCTCTGGGAGGCATCAAGGGGCTCTGATCCTAGGGGGTTCCTCCTGAAAGGGTGACACTCAGCCACCAGGGAGCAAGGGGTGAAAGTGGTCCTGCCAGGTGGTTGGCACCCTCGGTGGGCAAGGCCTGGGTCCCTCGGGGGTCACAATGTGTGAATGCCGATGACCACCGCCCACCCAGGCTGGAGACTGTCATGCGTTGGGTCCTTTCCTCCTCTCAGCGATCCCGTTGCATAAGAATAACCAACTGTAGCCCTGGCTGGTGTGGTTCAGTGGATTGAGTCCTGGTCTGTGAGCCAAAGGGTCGCCGGTTCAATTTCCAGTCAGGGACACATGCCTGGGTTGCAGGCCAGGTCCCCAGTAGGGGGCATGAGAGAGGCAACCACACACTGATGTTTCTCTTCCTCTCTTTCTCCCTCTCTTCCCCTCTCTCTAAAAATAAAATAAAATAAAAAGAATTACCAATTCCAAGCCATAAGTAGGGAAAAGGAAGGCTCACAGAGGTGATGTCACCTGCCCGAGTCCCACAGAAACTGCTGCCAAGTGGCAGAGCAAGGCCTGGGCATCTCCCACTCTCCCAGGCCCAGCAAAGGCAAGGGGCCGCACTTCCTGTGCCACTCTGCCCTGTCCCAGTTAGGGACCCTGACTGCCCACTCAGGGCTCCAGCTCCCCATCTGTATAATGGGAGAGGGAGGTCACCGTCCCCTCTGGCTCTTTCTTGGCTACACCTGTTTCCCACAGTGTAACAGATGGGAGAGAAACAAGGGTGGGGGTGGGGGTGGGGGTCTCCCCAAGCTTCGAGGGAGGCAGCCTAGCTCCCCAGGGCCGCCCTCCACGGTGGTAGAGGCCCTGAGGGCTTTGGGCCAGAAGGTCAAAGTGAGCTTGGGAGGTAGAGGAAGAGAAATGGAAAGTTGGGGGGTAGGAGGTGGAGAGATCAAGGGGAAAAGAAAAGGACCCATGGACACGGACAACAGTGTGGTGATTGTGGGGGGGGACTAAATGGTAATGAGAAAAAAACACAGTAAAAGAAATAAATTTAAGAAAAAGAAAGAAAATGGATGGTAGGAGCAGCTTAAGTAAAGCAGAGAAATACTTAGATGGGGCTTTAAGGGACAGTGAGGGTGGAAGCCCCACTCCAGGGACGTGTCTGACCCACGAGACGACCCACTGGTTGCGGTCCTGAGGCTGGGTGAGGCTGGAGGCTGGGGGCCTGTCGCAGACATGGGGTGCAGGGGCCCCCACACCACACCGGAGCCCGCAGCCCACAAGTGCGGTGCAGGGAGGGGCTGCCGAGGACACTTCTCCAGCGACAGTGAAAAGGTGGGACCAGAGAGCCGAGCTGGGCTGGCAGGACGGCCCAGCCGGCGGAGCCCACAGTGGAGAAAAGAGAGCAGGTATTTACGGAAAACACCTCCGTGGGTGCCAGCCCCCGGTTTTATTGTCAGGGAAAACACAGACCCAACCGCCGAAACTCGTCCTCCGCGGAGCGTCTACACGGAGGGAGACAGTTTCCCCATCCAACCAGTTTTATTGGGTGTAAATATCTACTTATTCACACCAGGCCCCGGAACGCCAGACATTTTGCAGCTTTTACAACATGTGTGGGAGTCTTTACCAACGACAGATATACAGTCATATATTAACGAGCCTGATTTGAATTTAATCTGAATTATTTTTTGCTCACTGGGCAGTTTTTACAAAAATACTTTTTTTTTATTTTATTGATTTGAGAGAGAGAGGAAAGAGGGATGAGAGAGGAAGAGAGAGAAACACTGATTTGTTGTTCCACTTACTTACACGTGCCTTGGTTGACTCTTGCATGTGCCCTGACCGGGGATTGAGCTAACGACCCTGGTGTATCGGGATGAGGCTCTAACCAGCTGAGCTCCTCGGCCAGGGCGAGGGGCAGTTTTTGTACAAACCCGGAAAAGAGCCAGACTGTTTCGGTGCTACTCACACCTTCTTTCTGTGGGGGCATTTTCTGAGACCTCACGGGCCTGACCCAGAAAGCTCTTGGTAAAGGGACCACTTTTCAAGGGACACGTGTCCCCACCCCGCAGTGGTTCTGAAACACACACTAACCCACAGCACGTCACAACCACAGGACCCATAACCACGAGCCAATGCCTCACGTGTGACACACACATGGTGTCCCAAAAAGACAAACACAAGTATTGACTTTTCAAGCATAAAGCACACGACTGCACTCATAGCAACCCCGTGTCGGCTTTCCACGAGCCGTGTTGCCGGGCAGAGGGGGCAGAAAGAGGCAGAGCAGAGGGGGGAAGCTGTCTTGTGGGGAATAATGTGGATCGGCCTGTCATCTGGAGACCCATCTTCATCTAGAATTAATGCACTAAAGTTCTTTTGTTTTTCCTCTAAATGGTTTTAAAGAGGCAGTGAATTCTCGGCCCGGACGTGAGGGCTCGGGGTGCAGCTGGCCCGGGCTCCGGGAAGTGAACTGGCAGCTGACTCTAGCCAGGCGCGAGTCCATTATCCTCTCCGTCCCTGCCCCAGCCCCAGCCCCAGCCCCAGCCCCAGCCCCCAGCCCCAGCCCCAGCCCCAGCCTCCTGCCACTGCATTTTCCTCCAACTTCTTGAGGTGGAAAGAAAGTTTCAAATCTCGGCCTTCCATGGCTCCCATCAAAAAGGCTGTGCTACTTATTCAGGAGTGGACCATGAACGCTTTTGCTGGGCAAGACGTGGGGGCAGGAGAGGAAGAGGGGCTGGGTGGTGAGGACTGAAGACATCTGAACAAGGTGCCCGGGTCGGCTCCTGGGGTGGGGGCTGGCAGCAGCCCCCTGGACAGTGCTGAACAAGCACACGGTCAATGACTGGAAAGGCAGACTTCCCCGAACAGGGGTCGCTGAGTCCCTGAAGCTGAGGACAGAGGGGCAGAGGCTGGGAGAAAAGAAGAGACTGGGCGTGAACCAGAGAACCCCAGGGGTCCCTGGGGAAAATCAGGGTCAGGGGAAGCTATCCCTTGAGGCCCAAGAGCCGAAGGAACCATTCAAGTTTGAGTGATATTTGGGGAGACTCTGGCTGGCGTGGACGGCGGAGAGGAAGCCAACCACGTCCCCAAAGGCCCCCACGGCGACCTCTGGATTCACAGGGGGAGCAGGTCCAAGATTAAGCAGGGCCCTGGGCCTCTGCCGAGGGCCTTCTGAGAATGCCCACATAGAGACCCGTCCTCAGGGGTGTGGGCTGGGGGCCGGGGGAGCCGAGAACAAACGGCAGCCACAGGAACAGAGTTGAGCCATTTCAATTATTCATATGCCAGATGGATTCTTTTCCTGCCTTTTTTTTCCCTGCAAAAATAAGGAGGGAGGGAGTAGTTCTACGACAGTATCTAAAATGGGGGGGGTGGGGAAGGCAGAGAAAAAAGCGCTCCAGCCCCCCATGTGTACCCATCCCCCACCCTGGAGACCCCCGATCTCCTGATGAGGGGGCCAGAGAGACAAAACGCCCTCTGCCAGGCAGAGACCAGAGGTGTCATTTAGGTTTTCTATGAGCAGAGAGCAAGAAGCAAGGAAAATTGCCTGCGAGAGAGAGAGAGAGAGAGAGAGCGAGCGCTCGCCGCCCGGGCTGGAGGGGGAGGCAGGTTCCGACCTTCTGTGAAGGATATAAAAAATCCAGCTGCCTCAGGGGACACCCAACTATCTAGCATATTGCTGTTAAAATGTCTGCAAAATTTAATACACTTGGCATGCCATCTAATCAGTCCTTGGAAACTCGGGCGCTGTCCCCCTCCTAAAGTCAAACCTCTCTAGACCTCACACCTATGGGAGTCCCACCCTCTCCCTGTCCACTGATTTTAGATCAAGTTGTCCCCATTTCATTTAAAAAAACAAACAAAACACCCCCCAAAAAACCAGCCGCTGGGGCTTCTAGGGCACATTTCATCCTGAAGACTGTCCACAGTCCAGAATGTGGAAGGTTCTCTAGGAAGCAGGTGGTACCACAGACAGAGCTGGGTCCGGGTCCTGGGTTTGGTCCCCGGACTTCTTGGGTCGTGCACGTGAGCAGGAGGGAGGGAGGGCTCCAAGGGCAGGCAGGTGCTGACGAAGGAACGTGGCTCAGGTGGGCGGGCCAAGGCTGCTCTGTTGGGGGAGGTCCACAAGAGCCCTACATCCCGACAGCTTTTATCGGAGCAGCTGTGAGGCACACAGAGAGCTGCGTCCCCGCCGGGACACAGATGGACACCAGTGGACACGTGGACACATACCCGACCACGGGCTCTATCAATTCCTCCGGGAGCCCCATGAGATGCCACGACTATTTCAAGTCCCCAACAACCAGCTAGGAAGTGTCCGGACTGGCCCAGTGAGTGGCCACCTGACCGGCTGCCCTGAGCACAGCAGTCGGAGCCCAGCCTGGTCTGGGTCCCTCGGTAGGCCATCACGAGCTTTGGCCTGACGGAGATCTGGGAGAGCTCCTGAGCGGGCCCGGGAGGACCAGAACCCCAGAACCTTCACCCTCTGACCCAAGGAAATGAAGTTCTTCCCAAACCCTCTGTCCTTTCTGTTCATTGCCTCCCCTCTAAAGTCCCAGGTGGCCTTCAAAAGGCCTGGAGGACCCCAAGAGGCTTAGGGAACCCAGAAAGCCCACGTACTTCTTTATAAGATGGGGTAAGGCAGGACTGACCGAAAGTCAGGAGAACCCAGAGTCCCCTCCATCTACAGGAGAAGGCCACAGCGGCCAGGGACCCGGAGCACAGGTGGCCCTATTTAATGTACCTGCCCCTCACCCTGCAAGTGGGAACAGAGGCAAACAGGAGAAGGGGGCCCAAGGAGGTGTGGGTGGGGAGGGCTCCCGAGGCAGATGGCCCACATGGTCACACAGAGCTTGACGCTCGGAAGGGCACACGCTTGGTTCACAGTCCTGCCGTTGCCTTCATGAAATTCTTGACTTTGTGAACAAGGGGCCCCACGCCTTTATCCTGCACTGGACCGACAGACCACGTAGCTGGTCCTGGGTGTGGGCTTTGGAGGGTCAGAGGATCTCATTTTGAATCCCAAGGCTCTGTCCCCCATAAGCCAAGTGGCATCAGAAAAGCCATTAATTATCTCTGGCTGCCGGGAGCTTCGTCTATAAAGTGGGGTGACCACACCTGAGCTCAGCTCAGGGTGGCTGGGAGAAGTGGAGGAGGAGTGAAGCAGGAAAGAGCTTTGGGACCACAGTCACGTACGCTATTCACACACAGATGTGCTGGCCGAGGGGCGAAAGTGAGGCCTCTTCATGCTACAGGCGGCTTCCTTAGCCCCGGCGATGCCCTGCTCCGCGGCGGCTGGAGGGCTGCTCCAAAGCCGTGCGGGAGGTGGGGCGGCTGCCTGCCCAGCCCGCTGGCCCCACTCACAGGTGAAGACTGGGGCCGGGTCCACCAACGACCTGCCTGTTGTCACAGAGCTGCCTCCGGGCAGGGTGAGGCTGAGGACATTCTGTTCCTACTATCCAGGCTCCCCCTTGGCCAAGGGCACTTGAGATGGGGACAGTGAGAAGGAGCAGTGGGAGGCTGGATTTGGAGAAGGGAGACAGGAAAGGCCTCATCACACTAAGATACACACACACACACACACTTGTGCGCGCGGTAAAACTGAGGCTGAGAACTTGGCTGAAAAGAAAAAGAAAAATCCAACCCTGTTCCATCGAAACTTATTTTAGGGCAGGAGGTAATTGCCAAGGACCCAAATAAAAAGCCAACCACAGGCTGTAAACGGCTCCAAGTCTTTAATTAGACCCCAGGAGAAAATAGTGGCAAAAAGAAAATGAAAGTAGAGGAAGGCTCCCCAAGGAGGGAGGATGCATGTGGTCTCTCCCCCCTTCCCAAGTTGGGGGGCTTCCGAAGAAGGGGACCCCTCCCTGTGGCAGGTACCGGGAGTGCCTGCTGACGGGCTGGCACTGCCCCTCTTGGGGCAGGCACGGAGCCAAGACAACCCTTCGCAGCCGGCCCACCTGAGGGCCGGCCTTTGTCGGGGCCTCCTCCTAGCCTGTGGAAGCCAGCCTGGCGTAGGGGAACCACGGGGTGAGGGGAGGGGGGCTACTGCTACCAGCCTGGAGGTGAGGGAGCAGGGAAAGCCGAGAGCTCTGGGTCGAGAGTGGCCTCCGAGCCTCTGGAAGATCTGCCCATCCAGAGGGGCGAACCAGCTCCTCGGCCACTGACCAGTCTACCTACACAGCTCCTCTCCCGCTCCCTGGGGCTGTGTCCAGGCTGTGGCCCCAGGGCCCTCTCCTGGGTCCACAGGCGGGGACAGGGGCTCGGAGGTCTTGTAATCAAAGCAGGTACCCCAAGGCTTCTCCCTGTGTGGTCTCTCTTGAGTAGGAGTGAACAGGCAGAAGTCGTCAGGGTGACAGTGGCATGTGATTGAGGCTTTCCAGTCGCTTGTGCTCCCTCCCCCGCAGGCAAGGAAAGCACACACAGACCCCTCACCCCAGGTGGCATTGGTCACCCCACAGCCCCCTTCCAAGCCCAGCCTCTGGCCCTTGAGAGCACAGGGGACCTGTGACTTTAACTAAGGGTGGGGCTGGGGAGACCAGGGGACGTGGTCCTGGGAAGGTGCAGGTGTACAGAGGGCGGGGTTTCACACTCTCCACCTCTCCTATAAACAGACACCACCCTGCTGGCCAACCAGATCCCTCGGCGGGGGTCTTGCTAAGTGCCAAGACCAGCGCGCGACAGACCGGGACAGAAGCAACGGCCTCAATCAATGTTACACAACGGCCAGGTCCCAGCGGCAGAAGAGAGGCATCCATCCAGACGTCGGGGTGGGGGTGGAGGGAGCCCAGGAATAGGACACATCCCAGCCCGGGTCAAGCCGTGAGCAGAGGCTGCCAGACCGTCGCTGCCTTTGTGGATGGAGGGGACATGAGATGGGCTTACGGCCCAGCAAGGAACAGGAAGGCCCTGACTTGCCACAGCCAACACCACAGGTAGCCCGCTGAAGACCCCTGTCCCACTCCCCATGGCCACTGCAGCCACCTCCAGAGTTGTCACCCACACCTGGCTTCCCTTCCAGTGCTTGCACTTGCTGGGAGTGGAGTGCACTGCACCCCCCCTTCCCAAGGCTCTGCTCTGCTCCCGGCCTCTTCTGGCCTAGTACAGGGGGACATGCTCCGGATGCCCAATGAACGGCCTGCCCGTGTTGCCTGCTGCTCTGACTGCTACCCGCAGAGCCGCAGGCTGAGGCCCTGCAGGCACACTACGCGCTGCACCCGTTTCCTTCCTGCGCCTCCACCAGAACATTCAGCGCCCGCAGACCGGTGTGGGCCCAAAGGGCAGCAGCCGCCCCGCACGCAGAACCTGAGGCCCCCCACCCTGTTGCAGGAACTCAGAGACCACGTCCTGCAAGGGAGGTCTGACTGTGCTCATTTCACGAAGGCAGGCACTGAGGCACAGCGAGGTCAAGTAGCAGCCACGCCTCCACAAAAGGGCAGGCGGGCTGCAGCTAGGCTGACCTGACTCCGGAGCCTGTCTCTCTCCACTGGGCCTTCCTCCCAGTGAGTTCTCCCCTCCGACCACTGGAGCTCGGCAGGGGCAGGGCTGGCTGGCCCCTTCCGCTGCGTGCTCCTGTACTGGGTTCTCCAGTCACTGTCACCAGTTTCATGCCCGTGCCCTGTGCACCCAAGGTGTAATGCGGCTGACGAGCAGGACTCCATTCCCAGCCACCCACCATGCCCCGCCATGACGGCCAAGGTCTGCAGGGTCCCAGCAAGCTGCGAGAGCTTCCCCGGAGGAGAGGCTGGCATGAATCCCACCTGCAAGGCCGTCCCCACAGCCACACACGGGTCAGGTGGGGCCGCCCCGCTGGCCCCCCTTCTGCCCAGCTTCCCGTGCAGCAGGATGACAGTGGAACTCCGCTCGCACTGGCGCCCTGCGGCCGCTCTCCCAACTTCCTTCCCGCCTTGGGGGCAGCTTGTGAGAGGGAGTCGAAGCCCCCACACCCCCGCCCCGCACAGGCGGCAGGAGTCCTGCTAATTAATCAGCTCTCTGTCTTCCCCAGGCGCTCCCCAGCCTCGACCAGATAGTCCCAGCGCCGCGCCCTCTGCCCACCCTTGGAACCTGGCAGCACCTTCACCTCACGCTGCCACGCCAGCTTCTCCCTCTGCGTTGCCAAACCCCAGAGCCCCTGGCCTCCTCAGCCAGGCCCGAGCAAAGACAGCCCAAATGGACAGCGGGAGAATTCCACCTAGGCCCAAAGTTTAAGCAAAGTTCCACTTTCTCTCCTTGCTTTTTGGATCATTTGGAGAGGGGGTTGAGTCTGTTCCCATTTCTTGGAAGTGTTAAGAGACAGCCCTGCCTTCAAGAAACACTCACTTATCACGGCAAACACCTAAGGCCTGGCTGGTCCCCTGTCCCAGAGGGACACCACATGGAAGCTTCTCCAACTAGAAGCAGAAGCTTATTGGGGCATCGGCAGCACCATGGACTTCCCCAGGCTCTCCGGGTCCTAGGTGGGGTGCGTGGCTGCACCCTCCGAGTGGCCAGCCTGTATAGGCAAAGTTACCCAGGCAGGGACATCATGTAAGAGAACAGCGGGGTTCCAAAGGCAAGGAGCGTGGGTCAGGCCAGACTGGAACCACAGCCGAGAAGCCGGGGGAGGCCCGAGGCCGAGGACCCAAGGACGGCGCCCTCTGCTACCGGTCTTGTTTCGAGGGGGGCGGCATGGGGCTGTGGTGCCAGCACCTGTGCGACGCGAGTGGATCTGCCTCACTTTTCCAGGCATCGGTTTTCCCGCTAAAAAACCGAGCCTGCTCCGGGACGCTCCCCGGGGTCGCCGGGCACACTCCAGAGGGGCCAGGCCCAGCGTGCACAGCGGAAGGCCCGCTCCAGTCCGTGCTCCAAGAGCACCAGCAGAGATGGTCGCCACTGTCACGTTCACGGGCATTGCTCCTTTTGATTCCAAGCATTCCGTGAGCCTCCTTTCAGACAGAACTACAAAGTAATGCGGAAGATCTGAGCGCTTCCAGCCAAAAAAAAAAAAAAAGCCACATTTCTTAAATTCTTTATGCCTAGAATCGAAAAATAGTGAGGAGAGGGTAGTGAAGACTCGACTAGGAGCTCTGTGGGGTTTGGCCACGTTTTGTGAGCCCGTGTGACCCAGAACTGGCCCGCATGTGACCCAAAAGTCACTGGCCTCGGAGTAGCCAGGAGACCGAGGACATGTGACTGGCTCTTCCGGGCCCATCTTGGGGGGAATGGGCCTCGTTGGGGTGAAGCGTGTTTATCCAGGGCAGCAAGGGTTAATGCGGGGCTGGGAGAGGCCAGGCAGCACGGAGCACTCCCTGTTTATTAATAAGCTATTTATCACCAGCTTTGCTTTTAATGCCATTTGGGCTTAATGTCGTTAATGAAATATAAATACCCACGCTAACGATGTCGGTCAGAGGCAGCACGGGCAGCAGACGGCTCACGAAACAGGGCCAAACCGCCGGGCACGCTGGGGAAGAGGCTGAGAGCTTGGGAAGCGGAAGAGGTTCCCACCAGCTCGGCACCCCCAGCCCCCCGCTGCTCCACCACAAGACGCCCCAGCTGGCTGTGCCGGGAAAGGCTGGGTGGAGGGTAGCCTGGGCTGGGGGAGAAGAGGCCTCCCAGGGCCCAGGATGCTGTTAACTCCTGGGGAGCAGAGAGCGAGTGAGAGAGCTCTCACCTCGGGGGCAGGGCCCGTCTGGCAGCGGGCCCCTAGGCTGCAGGAGGGCTGGACCAGCACCAGCTGGCGGCAGGCCCTCCTGCTGCCCTGAGCTCCCTGACCACTGGGAATGGAGCTGGGGTGAGAGGGGTCCCGAGAGGGAGCCGTAACGGCCCCCTCTTCTTTCCCAATAAAGACCATCCTGCCGATCCCCAGAAGGACATTTCAGGCAGCCCTGTCCCACTGGATGGCACGCCCTCCCTAAGAAGCTGGCACGGGGCTATTTGGAGACCTTGGGGATGGGCACGGAAAGGTCAACAGACAGGTATTTCTGCTCGGTGCCCAGAGGCCTCACCATATGAAGGTGACCCTGCAGAGCAGGCCACCTAGGATCTTGTACTTGACCTGGCCGGCCCCTCCCACACATCAGGCCACCCCTGCCCACCTCACCTGGGCTCAGAGCAGCTGTCTAAGTGGATGGCTGCCTAACCCACACTTCCCCAGGAACCTCAGGCCCTGCCCCTGGAGAGGCCCCAGACTGCTCCTGGACACCAGCCTCACCTGGGGCAGCAGCCCTGGGGCTCGTTTCCCAGCCTGGGAACCACACACCCTTCATAGGAGACTTGGACTCTACCCTTCCGAGGGCCGCCTGGGCCCAAATGCAGGTTGGAGACCCTGGCACGTGGCTGACCTTCGCTCCACCCTCCTCCCCATCCTGTGCCAGTGGAGGTCACGGTGCCCCAACCTCTTCCTGCCTGCCAAGTCCCCAAGCAGCTCCTTGAGGGGGCTGCCTCTTCCCAAGGGGCCTGCACACTGTTCCCGGGAGGGAGCCCACAGCCTCTGGCCTCCTGGCTCGGGGTTGTCGGAAAACGCAAGACAACTGGCGAAATTTGAATTTTGGATGAACTGCAGGTACTTTTTTATTTGTGTTAAGTATGTCCAAGTACTCCATGGAACACAGTTACACTAAATTTTTTTTGCGGTTACCTGGAATTCCAATTCTACCATGTGTCCTGTGTTTTTATTTACTGACCTGGCACCCCTACCCTGCTCCTTGGCAGGGGACACTGGGCAGGTGGGGAGAGTTCCTGGTGGGTGAGCAGGACAGCGCTGGGCAGTGAGGGGGAGTGGGGGTCCCTGCCTGCCCGCCCACCTCGGAACTGCAGTCTCCTTCCCACCTGCCATCTCCCCTCACCAGCCAGTCCTGCACTGCCCAACGCCATGGCTCACCTGTGGGGTCCCCTCTCCCCACACCCCCCAAAGTCACCTCCATGTCCCTGAGGAGTACAGGGCTCATTGGCTGGGGCTTGGTGGAGCTCAGCTCAGAAGCTAATCCCCTGGGTGGCTCCTGTCAGATTATTAATTAGCTAAAGCGGATCGGTCCTGGAACAACATGCGTTTGGACTTCAGATAAAGCAGGCCAGGGAAGCCGGGCGGGGGGCTGCTTAAAGTGACAAGACCCTGCTTCTGAGTTGCTCCCTGAGGTGGAAACGGGGTGGGGGGTGCGGGCAGAGGCTGGGGCAGGGCAATTTCCAACAGAACCCCCCGCACTGCTCTTGCCTGCTCCGGAGCACATGGGACAGGGAGGTGGCTGCAGAGGGACCTAGATTTGGTACCCATCAGAGGAGGAGTCGGCGACAGTTGGGTCTTGCTTTTTAATAAAGAGCTTGTGCTTAATCAGATCATGTCGTCACTCAGAACTCTTCAAAAAGCCTCTTATTCCACTCAGGGTAAAAGCTGGAGTTCTCACAATGGCTCCACGGCCATCCAGATCTGGGGGACCTTCCACCTGGACCCCCCTGACCTCATACAACATCTCCCCACCTTGCTTCCCTCCCGTCGCTGCTGCCCTCTAACACGCCAGGGGGTTCCTGCCTCTGGGGGCTCACGCGGGCCGTCCCCCCAACGGGAATGCTCTTCTCCCAGATATGAATCAGGGTGGCCCGCTCCCTCACCCCCTCCTGCCCTCACCTACATGTCACCACGTCAGCGGTGCCTTCCCCAGATGCCACACCTAAAATGATAAACCATCCACCCACCCACGCCCGCCCCCCCGCCACACACACTCCCTTTTGCTCATCCCCAAACCCGCTTTAGTTCCCTGCGGGGCGCACGTCCCCACCTGACGTGAACTGATGCTCACCCCACCTTTCGCCAGCCCCCCACTCCCATGTGAGCTGCTCACGGACAGGAATTCTGGCCTTGTTTGCACACTGCTACACACAGTCCCAATTCTCAGCGCCTCTCAATCACGCTCCACGAGTGAATGAAAACAAAGCATGAATGGCCAGGGGTTAGAGGTCAGAGGTCAGGACTGGGACCACTGCCTCTATTGGCTCTGAGCCCCAGGTGTTTGGGCCCCAGCCCGGCCCAGTGGGCTCCCCAGGAACCCGTCTCCTCCCTCTAACCCTGCAGATCTCACCCCTGTGCATTTCTGCCCCACGCCAGGTGCTGGTCACACCCAGTCAGGACCTCCAGTCCTGCCCAGCATATGCCCTAAGATACACCTCCAGGCTTGGGGCCTCTGGAGGGATGTCCTGGGCAACCCACCTTGGGGGAGGGGGCTAGACCCCGCCCCCATCAGCTGGGACTGCAGCTTCCTCCAGAAGCAGGGAGAGGTGGGATGTGGGACAGCCACGAGCTGAGGGGGCGCCAGGACTCCCAGCTGCCATCGGGCCCCCCGCTCAGCTGCCAGCAAACTCCTGGGCTTGCATTGTTTTGACTTGAGTCGGTGAAGCTGAAATATTGAGTCACAACGGCCCTAAATTTCATTACCAGCTCTTAACACAGATTACTAAGGGAAAAAAGTTGCTTTTAATTGCTTTTCCCGATTAGCATTTCTGGAGGAGAAACTAGCGATTAATTATAGCTTCCCTCCTCTCACCTGCCCCGGTCACAGGGGCCCTGATAACCCCAGGCTACCGAAAGGAGGCCTAAGGTCGGAAAAGGCCCCTGATCCTGATGGGCCAAGACCCTGAACCAGGCCGAGAACCTGGGTGGTGGGTGGGAGGAGAGGAACCTGCCCAGGGCCGATTCACCAGCGTGCAGGCAGCGAGCAGGGTGGGCGGCCGGGAGGTGGGGCATCCAAGGGTCCTGTTGAAGGGAGGGCTCTAAGGAACCTCCCACTGATGGCCTCATGCCTCAGTGTGCTGTCCTCTGGGCTGCAGGAAGGACTTTCACCTGGATCAGGTGGTCTCTACCTGGGAAGATTCTAGAAAGCTGGAAGCAGACAGAACAGGAGCAGCCTGAATATCTGCAAGAGAAGACGCACCTGCAGCCCCCAGGGCTCCTCTTGTGTGCAAGACCTCTCCGGTGCCACCCAGTTCTCCCTGTGGAGGGTCCAAGGTCATGGGGATGGAAGCAGGGCAGACATGCCTCTCCCCTCATCCACAAGATGTTAATCCTCCCAAAGCCATAGGCCGTTGTTTCCTTCGGGACAACCAAGTCACCGATGGAGAAGAGGCCCCTGGGTAGTTTCGGGCAGGGCAGGTGCTGCCAGCCCCTCCCAGCTCCTGTCCCTTTGGGTTTGTGCCTGGTGGAACCAGGGGCTTCTTGACTCTGCTCAGGAGGCAGAAGGCAAAAGGGAGAGCTGCGAAGGGAGGCCTGGGGCAGGTGTGACGAGAACATCGGGCAGAATTCTCACAGATGAGAAAAGAGGAAGATCAGTAACTCTTCCCGAAGCAGCTCCCTGTCACGTCTCCACCCGCCCCAAGGGGGGGCCACAAGTTTGGGGCCCACTCACCCCCAGCACAGCATCACCCGGGGGTGGCAGCGGACCTGGGCTCCCATTCCCCTTAGCCAGCACCTCCCTCTCCCGATCCCGGCCCCCTGCACCCCCACCGCGCTGTGTGCTCCAGAGCGGCCAGCCCCACGTCAGCTCAAAGCCCCGGAGGATGGAGTCAGAACTGTCCAGTCCAGTTATGAGTGAAGGGCACGGATCTAGTGCAGGCCACGAAGGCAGTGGGCGAGGAGCCTCCCACGCAGGCACAGACACACACACACGCCCGCCCACCCAGACACACCCTCCCTGGGGCTCGGCCCAGTGTTTTGATGCCAGCAGACACACCCTTGGAGCCAGGTGGAGGCACCAGCTATCTGCTTAGGACATCCCTGTCATCCCCTACAAGACGTCACTGGCCTGCTCCTTCCTGCCACTCCCCCTGAAGGTCAGGCCTCCTGAGCTTCCCTGGAGGGCTGACCTGGCCCACGCAGCTGGGAATATGGTGCTGGCAAGGCAAGCGCTCATGGGGGCCCCCCGCAGCTGGCTGCGACAGCCTCATGCTCACTCCAGCCAGGCCAGGCGTCTGGACTGCTGTTTGGGCTGTGCAGCGCCTGCTCAGGGGCTCAGGGATCACTCCGCTGCTACAGCATCATTCCTGGGATTGCCAGCCACATCCTGGCCCAGGCAGATGATACCAGGACCCAGGAGAGTGGAGCCTCATAGCAGAAACACTGGGAGAAGGGATGGTGGCTCAGGTCATTTCAGATGGGGCACCTGTGGCAAGTCATACCGAGAACTGTGCAAAGACTTGCCATGTGGAGAGACTGCTGAGGCTGGAGGCTGCACTGGGCCCGTGGAAACCAGGTCTTGGACAGAACCACCGCTCGGTTCTGTGTGTCCCCAAGCACGGGAGAAGATAACGCAGAAGCACGACCCTCAAGAACAGAGATCACATCCAAAGCCATGGTGAGAACTACATGTGCCTCCAGGCCTAGCCTCAAACCCTGCACAGAGCCCACGGTGCAAAGGCACAAACAGGCTTCAGTGCAGAGTCTCAGGGCCGAAAGGACAGTGAGCTTGGGAACCCTGTTGAAAACGGCGTTGGAGACAACCAGGCCCCTGGCCCTCCCGCCGCATGGCACTGCCCAGAGATGCTAACCCACTGAAATGAGTTTTCTTAGCTCCCGGGAGGGTGCTTCTCTCCCTAAATGCATGGGACATTAACCTCCGAGAGCCACAGGTCCTTCCTACCACTGCCAGATGTGACGAGGAAACGAGGGGCCACCCATTGGGGCGTCTGGGACGCTGAAGTGGCCCTGGGGTCTCTCCAGTGCGGCAGCAAGCCCTGTTAGTGCTCCCTCTGAGCAGGCGGACTCTGCCCCCCTCTCCATGTCCGTCTCGAGGCTCAGCCAAGGTCTCTCACGACTGGGGCCGCAGCAGCCTCCCCTCTGGCCTCCCGTTCCTCCCCTTGCCAACCTCCCGTCCAGCCACCTTTTTAAGATAAAAATCAGATCACTTTATCTCCCTGTTTAAAACCCTTCCAGCAGCTTTCTGTCACCCAGAGAGTAAAACCCCAAATTTCCCTGGTGCACCTGAGCCCTGCGTCCCTGGCCCCACCTGTCTACCACCCAGCACTGGGGCCCCCTTCCGCTCTCTGAACGTGCTGAGCTCATCCCGCCTCAGGACCCCCAGACTTGGCGTGCTTTCTCGGTGGGTATTCTTCCACCTGCCCTCCAGGCGGCGGTCCACTTCCTCCCCTTCGATGTCAGCTGTCACCTGCCCTGTCACCTCCCACCGCCTCACGCCATGCCCACTCTGCACAGGTGGTTTCCTTCTTCTCTTCCGGGTTTGGTTATTGTCCATGGGCCCAGCCAGAGCTCCGTGAGAGCCAGGGCAGCCTTGTCCGCTCTGTCCCCAGTAATCCGCAGACCCTGGGCCCTCGGTAACTGACGGCTAAATAGAACCGACTCTCTGTGGCGAGGCGGGACACGGGAGAGTCTGAGGAGTAGATCCGTGGGCCAGGCCCGGGACAGGACTCCCTCGCCCTCCAGTGTCATGAGGTAGGATGCCTCTGAGACCATGGGGCGGCCCCCCTGCCACAGAGCACCCGGTACCTGGAAAGGGCTGGGTGAGCGAGGAGCGGCTTGGCCACAACAGTCCCTTTTGGAGCTCCCAGAGTCCCTAGGAGTCCCGCAGGATGCACAGAGCCTGTGCCCTAGGCCGGGTGCAAATCCCAGCTGGCACAGCCCCGGGAGTCAGCATGGAGTGGAAACTTCGGAGAGGAAGCAGCGAGTGGGCATGTTTTGCCAAGCGAACAAAGAAAACAGGAGGCCTAACAGCACAGGCGAACGCACCCCCTCGACGGGTGGCCACAGGCACAGGCAGGGAGCCCACCCAGGCCCGAAGGTACAGCTGGTCCCGAGACCTGTGCTGGTCCGGGAAGCAGGGTCGGGAAAGAAGAGCCCTGGAAAGTGGAGGCGTGCAGTTCTGGGGCCGAACCCAGCAGGATGGCAACCAAGAGTCTCCACAGCTCCAGACCCTCCCCGTGCCTGCCCCCCCAATTCCCCGCCCCCCACCACAGCAGTGGCGCAGCCTAAGTGCAGACAGACCAATGCACACTGGAGCCAGAGGGCTGCTCCACCGAGGTACCCGAAGACCTCATTTGCATCTGATTTGCAAATCTCTGGGCTGTAGCTAAGGCCTCTGTTAGTCCCCGAGGTGCATGGCCTGAAACAAAGCTGGCCCTCTGCTTTGGGAACCTCTCAAACCCAGCGGACACCAGGGCTCCATCTCTGTAAGTGCTTCCTCCTTGCAGTTTCAAAGTCCAGAGGTGCAGATCCTGGCCACAGAGGGAGGGGCAGGACACACCTGCCTGCGGTGCCCGTGGGGAGGGAGCATGCAGGAAGGTGACCGGGGCTGGTGACTGCTGCCGTCTGGCACCCACCAGAGGAGCAGACCCCAGCCTCATCCTCCCAGCCAATCTCTAGGCCCTCTGCCCCAGCCCCTGCTCCAAGCCTGTGCCCATCAGTTTTAGCAACACATAACCCTCCTAGGCTGGTTCCCTCAGGATCGCAAGAGAACACTGAACAATGACCAGTATGTGATAAACCACTGATGCATGTCAACCCCGCACCCAGAAAACTATGTGTGATCCCTGCAGGTAAGTAAGTATCTGACAGGGCCAGAGCCCCGTGGACTTCCCATCCCTGGCACCCGAGACCTTCCTTAGGCAAGGGGCGATTTTCACACCTGTACAAAAAGACACCTGTGGCTTCTCTAAGGTGGGTCCTGCCTGGGCTGGAGGCCCCCCTGAGGGAGACCCGACAAGCCACACGTGAGCTCAGAACAGAGCAGCCACCTCTGGCCACGCAGACGGGCTGGACCTACCGTTCCCAGAGGTGACATTGAGAAATGGCCAGGTGCTTAGCTCTGGGGGTGGGGTCTGCTTGCTGGAGCCCAGGCCTCACCTGGAATCCCTGCCTGCTGCCCACACCACTCAGTGTCACTCAGTGGCCGGCCCGCAGGATTCTCAAAGGTCAGTTCTTCTGATCTCTTTATGTTACTGGTGGGGGGCCAAGCTCCGGAGAGGGGAGAGCAGCAAGAGGGCAGCCAGGCCAGGGCCCGCTTGCAGGTGTCCCAGGCTCTTTTCTCAATCCTGCATCCTCTCGCTTCCACCTCGCGTGCCTGAGCTCCCAGCACCCGGGTCAGAACGCACCGGGAAAGGCCTAGGCAGTCCCTCCCCAAGTCCCCAACACTGGCCAGCCACAGCCCCTACCCATCATTCCCAGCGACGTGTTGGGAGTTGGAAGAAGCTACCTTTGCGTCCCAAGGCGCCGGGGTCTGAAGTCCATTCCAAAGCACCCCGGCGAACTGCAGGACCCCTTCTGTAGGAGGGGACAGTGGAGGCGGCTGGAGAGGCAGGGCTGGAGACAGGCTTTGCCTTCGCTCAGCAAGGTCCGTTCACCTACCAAGATAAGAAAGGGAAACGGATATTAGGCTACAGCGGAGACCCACAAAGCTACTCCAGAGAGAAGGGCAACAGAGGGCACAGTTCCGACACCTTGCACAGCGACCGGCCAGCAAGGCCAGAGAGTCTCGCACACCTGCCCGCCAGTCCGCAGACGGCACGGTGAGCGCCCGGCCTGGCCCCATGGCCAATGCATCTTTTGCACAACTAGTAGCTGATTGCTAGTTGTCACACCTAACAACAAGAAAAATCAAACAGGTAGACGTAAGAATAGACCGGTCAGGTGTCACCCCAGGCAACAACAAAGTGACCACACCCAAAGCTTGGCACCAGAGGTGAAAGGTCAGCTTGGCAGGGCAGCCAGCCAGCACTGGAAAGCAGATCAGACCCAGACCTGGGTGACCGACCCGACCCTTGGGCTCCCCGACCTCCCGCTGCCTCGAGACGTTTCCCCAGCCAGCGTCCAGTGGCTCCCATGACCCCCCAGGAGCCTTATGGGAGCTTCTAAAAACGGCATCAACAGGTGTCTCTGCTGCTACTGGGATGGAGTGAGCACTTGGGGTCTTCTCTGTTGCTGTCCCCTCTCTGCTGGGCCATTTTCCCTCATAGGGAAAAGAGGGAGGCATGTGCACACACCCGACAGGGGGCTTCCGAGGTGCATTTGTTGTAGGGATGGGGCAAGAAAAATGTGGCCCAAAGAGTTGGTGCCCAGCTACCGGCAACCTTTGTATTGATGTAAGAAAATATTGTGGTGTTTCCATGGCGATCCCTGTTTTGAATATCCACTCCACTCACTTTTTAAAGGGCTTTTCCTGTTTGTGTTTCAACTTCAAACCTGTAAATACTGTCAGCCTTTTCAGAAAAATGAGCCCATATGTGTGCAAACACACAGGCACTACCGACCTCAGCGCTCGGCCTACCAGGCTTGGTGGCCCGGCTGCCTGGATGTAAGAGCCGGGGGAGGGGGCCAGGAGGGCCCTCCATCCACTCTCACACACTACCCTGCCCACGGGGCTGGCATCAGGGACGGAGGGGGCTGAAATCCTGGTCCTGCCCTCCCCCTTGGCCCGGGGATTGCAGCATCCACAGTGCCTGTGTGTTCCTGCTGCGTGTGAGTGGGCTCGGCCCTGACTCCGCAGTGTGGCATGGTGTGGGCAGCTGCCCGGCAGGTTCTCCAACTTTGCCCAGCCCTCGGATCCCCCAGGGCCTCCCCGGAGTGCAGGAACCCCTCCTCTTCTGCCTCCCAAGGTTGGGCCATAAGTGGAAGGCGGAGTTGGTGCTTTGAAGGCACCAGCTTCCAGTTCTACCCCACCTCCGCTGCAGGGCAACACCACCAGCTCCTGAGGGGGAGCCCAGGGGAGGCAGGCAGCAGTGGTCTGGGGCTCAGATCGGCCGGCTCCCACCCCACCCCGCAGCAGCGCACAGGGTTAACAGCGGGTTTCCTGGTTTCCATGGATTCCCGCCAGGCCCCTAATGTGAGTTTCGTGTGATTTGGGGGAAGTGGATTTCCTTTGTTTTCCAGTTTGGGAATATTTTTTTCTTTAAAAAAGAGGAAAAAACACTTTAATGGGAACTTCAGGGCCACTGGGAGACTCACTCCTCTGGGCTCTGACACTCCCTGGCTTGCTGGTCCAGATTCCCCAAAGTCCTGGGCAGCCTACCCTCCAATCGAACACCTCTGAACTAGAGGAAGGGGTGTCCAACCCACCTACAGCTCCTCCTTGCCCAGAACACTCTTCTGCTGGGGGCAGGGCTCTGCCCTAACACCCATCAGAATGACCCCTGCCCCCCCCCCCCGAGGCAGCCAGTGTCTTAGACAGGCGCTGACAGCCCCCAAGAGCACACACGTTTCCCCAGGGAAAGGGTCAAGGGGGCCACTCCTACCCCCTGGCCCTGGGCAAGGGGCTCGAGAGACCAGGGTCTGGTCACACATGACACTGAACATGAGTGACCCCAGGCTCCTATGTTCTTGCTCAGAAGGGGGTCCCAGGGATGGGGAAAGGGGTCTCACAGGCCCTGGCGAGGCCCTTGTCCAGCCTCTTCCATCTAAGGGACAGGCATGCTCAGGGCAGTAAGATCAACTGAACAAAGGGTGTGGCCCGGCCGCCTTCTCCTCCTCCGCTGCCTCAGTCTTCCCCATTCCTGCCATCCTCCAGCCCGGCCAGGGTGCGGCCTCTCTCGGGGACTGTCCCCAACCAAGTGGCCTGACCCACTTACCAAACCAGGACACGGGCCCCGGGGCCTGCCACGGACAAGGCCCTCCCACGGCATAGGCCCCAGGGCCGTGGCAGCAGCCGGCACCCGGGCGGGAGGCGCAGAGCCCAGAGGACAGAGCTCTCTGGCCCAAAGCTCCGGGGGGAGGCGTGGGAGCCCCACGCAGGGGCAGAAACAATACCGGAATGAGAGGTCGAAGCTGTGGCTCCGAGTCCCAGCCCTGCCACTGACGTCGCTGGGGGCTCTTGGACGAGCCATGTCACTCCCCTAGGGCCCAGTTTCCTGACTGCTCCGGGGAGACTGCACCTTCTTCCCTGCTACTTTGCAGCTGGGGGCTGACGGTGGCGGGGCGGGGGGGGGGGGGGGGGGGGGGGGGGGGGGGGGGGGGGGGGGGGGGGGGGGGGGAGGAGATCAACAAGAGATGTCAAAGTGTTAACAGTGCTCCGGAAATGTCCCACCCTCTTCTGAGTCTCTACAAGGTTCCCCTGCAGAATCTACCCTAAGCAGGCCCCTGCGCCCCTCTACGACGCTGCTCCTCCTGCCTCCTTCCTGGTGGCACTTAAATCCACCCTCGGCAACAGTCCCTTGTTCACGAGTCTGTCTCCACCGCTGGGTTTTTAACGTCCCCAGGGGCAGAGACAGGTCCCCATTGTCCGCCTGTCCCCACTGTGGGCAGCATGAGCATTCGTGGAGCTGAAGCCCTGAGCTTCTGCCAGAATCGGATGGCCCTGCGCGGCGCCATCCCTCTCCAACGACCGAGCACGTCATCGCGACTTGATTTTTTGCGCTCTTTCCTCTTCAGTGGCCCAAGCCCCAGCCTGCACCTTGGTCCCTGCCCCTCCTCCATGAGCATCAGGATTAACAACTTTTGGGGTCGAGGGGACTGCTGGGTTCCTTGATCCTCCTCCGTCTGATTCCGATAAGAATCAACTGAGCACCTACTATGTGCCGGGGAGCACCCCGAGCGTGGAGGGCCCGCTTGGAGGAGGGGCTTTTGCCCTCTGCCGACAGGCCTGTGTGAGGACTGAGAGCATTAACCAACCAGACGCCTCCAATGGGCCATGCTAAGTGGTCACACCGAAGCAACACGAGGCAAGGATCATGGTCCCTGAGGACAGATCAGGAAGGGCAGGCACAGAGACACAAAGTGACTTGCCAAAGGTCACAGCTCCCTAGTGTGGCAACCAGGCCTGGACTCGGGGTGGACGGGTCTAAGGCCCAACTCCCTTAAAAGCTCCTCTGCGGCCCCACCCGTACCTCAGCCCCCACCCATACCTAAGGCTGTTTCCCCCGCTGAATCTCAGCTCTGCCCCCCAGACAAGCCCCCCCCAAAACCCCAGAGCCACCAGAAAGCACCTGGAGCACGACCAGGGGGAGGGCAAAGGCTGGGCCTGGGTGCTTCCTCCTGGCTGGGCTCCAACCGCGGGAGGGCGGGTCCTGCGGCGGCGCACCTGGTGAGGAGCGCCCCCAATCCTGCCTGGCAAACGGGGTCCCGGCTGTGAGGACAGCCTTCCGGATGGGGAGAGGGCTGAGCTGCCCATTGCTACCTGTCGTCTGACACGATGGGGACGAGAAGGCCACGCCGGGAGAGGGCCACTCTGAGGGGGCAGGTTCCGTGGGGTGGGACCGACAACTTCCACTTCTCCTCTCCAGACGTGGGGCAGGCTCAGGGGCTTTTTCCCGGGGTGGGGGTGGCGGGGACAGACATGCTCCTGCCTCCGCCCCATCGGGACCTCCCACTGCCGGGAGCATCTGACTTGGAGACGTAGGATGGAGAGTGGGGCCGCGGGAACCTGCGTGAATGTGTGTGGAGGGGTGCCCGTCACCTCCCCAAAGGAGAGAAGACACGGGGAGGCGGCGGGAGGAGACCTACATGGGGAGGACCGAGGGGTGGGAGAGCAGGTGGGGGTGGGGGGGGCCGGCAGGGGGCGGGGAGAGGACGGAGCCCTAATGAGCAGATTTCACAAACCGCCCGGAGTGAAAACAAAACACAGACATGCACGTTGCCCAACTCCAGGGCCGTATGGAAAAGGGGAAAAAAAAAACAATAAAAAAATCCACATCTTAATACAAAAATCCTCCACGATGTGTTGTGGCACGAAAGTGTTTTTCACTGCATTTTTCATCTGTGATCTCACACGGCCTACGACGGGTACGCCCAGCACAGCGAGTGTTTGGTGGTAGGTACACAGGCAGAGCAAACACACACACAATTAACCAACACAAGGGCGGCAGGCATGCAGACGGGTCCGCGCTGGCACCCCCGGCTCTCCGCGGCCTCTGGATATGGCCCGGCTGGCTCGGCGAATGGGCCCCTTTGGATTTTTTGCGGAGAAATAAATGGGGCAAGAACACAGCTCAGGTGGAAGTTGAATTCTCAGAACTCTGCAAGTGCAGCTCCGGGCCGGCCGGTTAGGTGGCCTTTCTGTAGAGGAGGTGCTGTCCTGCTGCCAGCTGGGCACGGAGAGGGGACCCACAGCCCAGAGCCCCTCCTGCATGTCACTCACCCCACAGTTACTATCTGTCTCCCTGTTGTTCCACCCCTCCCCCTTTTAATTGTTGGATGAGTTTACAGAGCTGTGAGCCAAAAACAATCAACTCGAGGGAACAGAGTTATACAAAAAAGGGCGTGTCGCCAGAGGGAGACCGGTATCCATGGAAACCACCACCTTTCCAGGGCAGCCTAGGTGAAGCCAGGGTGAGGGGGATGGTGTGAGGGTGGGAGGGGCACTCCACCCACAACAGGGGCCCAGAAAATGCTGGGGTCACTGAACCCGAGGTAGCCACAGAAGGTGTGGGGGATCAGAGGTGGGGTCAGCCAAAGACCCACGGGAGGACAGGGCTGTCAGCACGCACAGGACCACCCACACAGGTGCACACCCACAGATGCTGCCCCACCAGGATCATGGGGACCGCAGAGCCCAGGGGGTCCCTGCACAAGCTTTGGAGCCAGACTGACAGCTCCGAATCCTGGCTCTGCCATTTACACAATGGGTGACCCTCGGCAAATGACTTTCACCTCTCCGTGCCTCAGTTTCCTCATCTGTAAAACGGAGATAATAATCAATCCTGAAGGCTAAACGAAGAGAAGGGGGAATGGTTTCCAGGGTCTGCCAGAGCACAGGGGGACTGATGTTTACTCAGTACTAAGGATTTGAATACATTAATACATATAATCATCACAAGGGTCCAATGGGGCTGGTTATTATCTCAGCTGGACAGTTAAGGAACCAAGACTCAGAAAGGGATGTGACCCACCCAAGGTCACAACCTCAGAAGTGATTTGAGCCCAGGCCTATGTGACACTAGGCACTATACTGCTTGGCAAGGAGAGGGAGCAGGTGGGGCGGGGTGGGGAGGAAGCAAGGGGCGAATGGGTTTTCAGGAGGTTCTCCTTCCCGACTGAGATGCCCAGCCTCAGGATCCGAGCACATTTCCCCCGAGTTTACAAAGGAAAGCGGAAAACCTCCAAACCAGTGACAAGGGATGGAAGGAACAAGAAGTAGGAAAAGCTGAGGTGGCCAACAGGCCCAGGTGGCCCCGTTCCTCAGGACCTCCTGTCCCAGTCCTGATCCAGGAGACCAACGATGCCCTCTGACCCTTCCCCCTGCCCAGGGACATCTCCGGGACCAGGAGGTCCCCGGAGAGGAGACAGCTGGGCTGGGGGCCCACCTCCAGCAGAGGCCTGACACTTGGGAGAGGTCCTACTTCTGGCTCAGAGCCCTGCGCATAGATAGCCCTACTGTGTGCCTCCCCACAGCCTAGGCAGTTCCGTGGAGGGGATGGGACGAGGGGAGCAAAGGGGAGCTCTGGCCTCCGCTACCTCAAGGCCAGGTCTGGGGTGGCCCGGGAGGCTGGGAGCTGGGGCTGGAGGCCGCCTGCCCTGGCGGTCTGTCCTCGCCCTGCTGGGAGACTGGGCCACGTGGGCCTGGTGGCTCAGTCCTTTCTGCCATCGACCACCCCAACTCATTCAGATATTTCCTCTCTCACTTGCTTTTTTAAAAAAATTTAATGTTCTCTATAATTCATCCATCCCAGAAGATAATCAATAGAACCCGTAATGAAAATCTGAGCCATATTTTATGACCCGCTGCAAGCAGAAAGGGCCACATCAGCAGGGCCAGCCTCAGCTCTCCCGATCCGTCTTGCCCACTGCCCCGGGGACTGCTTTCCTGGCTGGTCCTGCCCACGGCCCCCCACCCAGAGCTCTGCCCTTCACTGTGCAAGGATGGTGTGGACTGCCCAGATGGGGAGGAGGCGCGGGCCACCACGCTGGCATCACCCCAGCACCCGCTGTTGCAAGGTCTTCCTGGAGCCGCCCCCTGACTTGGGACTCCAGCACCTCCACCCTGGAATCTCACAACTGTCTTCAGTCAGGGGCCTTCTGGGAGCCTGGAGACCCTCCTTGGGAGCTGGAGGCCTGCACAGGCCTTGGGAGTCAGGCCAGCACCCCACCATGGCATTCACCCCCCACCAACAAAGGCCACCTGGGGGCGCTCAGTGGAGGGTGGGTCACTATAGCTCCTTTTTTGCTACCTGAAGCATGTCCATCTTCTTCCTGGTCTCCTCCCTGTGCGGGGAAGCGTGCAGATGAGCCAGCCTCAGGGGCTGGCTGAGGGGACGCGCCCTCCGGGGCTGCCAGGGCCCATGAGGGGAAAGCAGAGCCCTACCCCTGCCCCTGGCACCACCACTCAAAGCCAATCAGCTCCTCTTAGAATCCCCTGCTGCCTGGCACCAATCAGGAAGCATCCCAGCGCCAGCGCTGGCACAGGTAGCCCCAGTGTCCAATCAGAGGTATAGGATGCTCCAACAGTCCGGCCACAAATAACTCACACCAATGAGAAGTGTGGTCCGGCCACAGCGTGGACTGCTATGCAGCCACTGACAGACATTTAAGGAAAGGAGGAAACCGATGTGAAAAAACCCAGATGACTCCACGGTTTGGAATGCCGCCCCACAGACCTCTCAGTGCTGTCCAGTGCGGCTGCCACCAGCCACATGTGGCCATTGAGCACTTGAAATGTGGCAGGTGTGACTGTGGAACCGAATTTTTAATTTTACTTAATTGTAGTTACTTTAAGTTTAAATAGCCACATGTGACTTAAGCCTTACTGTATTGGAAAGCTCAGGGTGAGAGAGAATTTCAATGATATAAAAAAAATCTCTTAATAAACGTCTTACAGACTGCTATCTCCAAGCAGCGGAACGGTCAGTAGTAACTGCCACCACAGACAGCTGAAGTGCGCGGGCTCCGTGTGCCAGGCTCAGCGTGTGATCAGGATTTTATCCGGGCTGTGGCACTGCATGCCCCCTCCCCAAGATCACTGGCCCCACTTTACAGATGAGGGAACTGAGATGCAGCAAAATCAAATAATTTCCCTGCAGTCACAGCGCTGGGTGGACAAAGTTGGGGCGCGAAACCAGGGCTCTCTCTTCTCCAACCTGTACTTTTAACCAGTATGCTACATATTTTTAACTTATTTCCTTCACACTTCTTTGTATTTTCCAATGAACCATAAGCACAAGTTATAATCAGGGAGAAAATATTTTTTTAAAGACCCTAAAAGGAGGCAAATCTCCCCCCACCCCAGCCAGGAGAAGAGTATATGGAGAAATTAATGGGGTCCCTTGTCACTTGGGCCTCCAGCTTTTGGATGGGAGAGGAGAAGGTGGTGTGGTCACAGGTCCCCCTACACACGTGCCCAGCATGCAGAAGGCCCAGGGCCCACAGAGGATGCTGGGCCTAGGATTCCCCAGCAGCCAGGCTGCCAGTGGGATCCAGCTGCCTCCCAGCCCCACCCTGGAGTCAGCTCCTGACAGGTTTCTCAGCGGTTTTGCAATCATCCAGGCCTGCACCTTTAAAAAGGCAGCAGGCCACAGGGCTGCTGGCAGAGCCAGCACACACCATTCCCACCGCGGACTACCCTTTCTCACCAGCTTCTTGTAGGGCCCGGAGCTCTGGGCCGGCTGCCCAGGGCTGGGATGCACTGCCCGCTGTGGGCATAGAGACGCTGGTTCTCCCCAGGAGGGTGGCGCTGCCCCTGCTCACCACCCCTCCTCCTGGGGACTGCATCGAGGTTCAGAGCAAGGAAGGGGGGAGAACCTTTTCAAAGGTCCATGAGGAAAGAAGATGCCCCAGCGAATACTGGGTTCAGCTAGCAGTGGAATCAGGGAAGATTCTGGGTCGTTTCTGCTTTTTAGCCATAGTGCCAGCTGGGGTGTAGCAGACAGGGGACAGTGCCCCTACTTGGGCTGGTTTCCACTTCAGCTTTCCCCCACCCTGAGGTGCACAGATTGTTCTGGTCTCAGGGTAGGCAGGACAGATAAATGTCCTTACTTAGATTTTTGATGATGATGATGATGATGATGATGATGATGATGGATTTGGGTTCCCTGCTGTCTGGGGTTCTCTGCCATTCCCAATCTACCTCATGTTCCCCTCGGATTTATATATTTATTTTTGGAGCTGGTTTCAGGTGCTTCTGGTTTATCAAACAATCAGCCCTGTGAGGTATGCTGGGTGTTTCCAGAAATTACATCACAAAAAATCATGCAATTAAACTGTAAGGGAAAAAAAAACATAGCTGTTGCTTAATTTTGTATTTTAATTAGTGACTTATTGTCAACGTAGACTTTTAAAATGGAGGCGCCTAAGCAAAGCCAGTAAACAAGTTTTCCTGACAAATTAATGTCACCTCTTCCCTCTTTCTCCTCCTCACCGGTCCAACTGTCGCCTTCCAGATTCTCGCTGCCCTCTTTTCCCCCTCACCTTGTATTCCTTGCCCAATGCACACTGGCAAAAGAACGCCCCAAATAAAATCAAGAACCCCGGCCCCCAGGACTCCTGCGGGAACCCAGGCCTGTGTCACTGGAGAGGCCTCGATGGGGAGGGTCCCAGCAGAGGACTCAGCGTGAAGCTGGCGGCTGCACTCTTTGCCCTGTGCCCGCTGCTCCTCCAGGTCCCGGAGAAGCCTCTGCTGCTGTGATCGCTCTGAGCTCAGGAAGGGAGAGAGGAAAGCCCAGGGCAGCGCTGACTGCCAAGGCAACGGTGACAGGGTGGAGACATGGGACACCCATAGCCGGAGGAGGAGGATCGAGGTTTGGAGACCTGGAGAGAGGGGGACGCTCTGGTGTTGTGAAGCCCCAGAGACCTCTGGTTGCCTGGGTGAAGGAGGGGGAGAGGCAGGAGAAGGAAAGCAGAGGGAGCCCGCAGCCAGGGAAAGAGAGGCTGAGATCAGAAGGGTTGGTCCAGATCACACGGCAGCTCCAAGAAGGGACTCACGCATCCGTCCCAGGCACCCCAAGGGGCAGATCCAGGTTGCCAGGGCTGACCGAGCTGCCACTACTGGTGGAGTCCTGTTCTTCCCTCATGGGAAGTTCCCAGCTTGGGGGGTTGAGGGGCAGGGAAGGAAGCTAATTTGCCTCCTTTAGCCTAGCATCTGGGAGAGGAGCCTGAGGGCGGGGTTGAGTTTGCGGTTCTGGGTTCAGTCCTGCCGTCCAGGATGGGCAGGCAAGCCTGGATGTCCTTCAGAAGGGAAACCCCCAGGAGCTGCCTCTTCCCCACATCAAGAGTGGACACCACTGGGAGCCTCCATGTCCCTGTTCACTGGGGAGCACCTGAGCCCCTCCTGTCACCCCAGGGACTAGGCTATCTCAAAGAGGACAGGTGTCCACCCAAGGCACTGGACAGGGACACGCCTCCCCAGTGCTGTCATCTCCAAAACCAGTGCCAAGACACTGCACGTGAACAGGCTTGCTTTGTGGGCTCTCCTGGGTGAAGGCCAGGGGATTTGGCACCCCGAGGAAAACCCCACAGCGGCCATTTTTATTCTGCCTGGGAAGGACCCTAACGATGGGCTCGCGCCGGGCTCTCGTCCCCTGCCTGGCTCACTCCCACTGCAGCCCATCTTCAAGCTGGGCCCCCCGGCCTCTGACACAGACACCAACCTCGGCCCCCTCCCCTATGTTACAGCAGGTGGCCTTGCAACCTCGCTGGCAGCAGGGGGTGGGGGGCACTCAAGAAGGCTCTGAAACACCTGGTGGCAGAGCCCTGGCCCCCCACTCACTAAGATTCCCCAAGAAAGGAAGGAGGAGAGGAAGGAGGACCTGGGGAGGAAGGGGCCGGACCGCCACATCATCACGCACCGGTGGGAGCCCAGACCCAACCCCACGACAGATCCTGCTGGGTTTCAGCTTCAATCGGAAAGGAAAGCTCCCATCAAACATGGGCCGGGCAGGGATGTGGGCACTGAGATTAGGGATTTGGAAAACCATCTGAGGAAGCTGGCCCTGGGAAGACAGCAACAGGATTTAATACCTGATCCCGGCTGTCTGGTAAACACCCTGAGCCATCCCTGCGCTCCGTTAGGCAGCCTCGGATCCTCAGGTGTGCCGGCGACGGGCAGGTAGAGACAGACGTGGGCAGAGACAGGAAGGGAGGGAGTGCGGGCCTGGGGGGAGGGGCGGGGGAGGAGCCGGCCTGGGAGGGGAGGGCGGGTGGCAGCCAAGCCAGACAGTCAATGAAACAGCTGGCAGGTGCAGGGAAGGGGGGCAGGGGGAAGGGACAGGTAAGCTGAGCAGGGGGCCTGGGACACTTGGGGACGCCCCGTCGCACCCCAGGGGGCCAAGCAGGATGGAATGAAGAGTCGGGGGCTTATGGGGCAAAGACCTAGGAGTTCTGACCACCTTTCCTCCTAATTAAAAGGGGAAATGAGGAGGTGCTGTAGACCAGGCCATGTGCCCCGCCCCCAAACATCAAACAGGACGAAGCAGCAACGGGGCGGCCAGCTTCCAGGGCTTCCTGTGGCCACTTATGAGAGCAATCCACTGGTGTCCTGTAGGGTCACCCTCTCCCCAGCTCATACACCGAGACCTCACGCCGAAAAGAAAGTCAAATCCATCACTGGGATGGCATCCTTCTACCCCAGGCTGGAGCAGACTTGCGACAGCCAGCATGGAGAAGCAGCAGGGAGGGTGGGGAGCCGCTTCTCAGAGGGGCCACAACTCCCCAGAGGTGACTTGGGGGCGTTAAGAGTAGATACATAGAAAGAGGGGCGCCCAGGGTCCCAGTTGCTCAGGGGTGGACCCCTCAGCTGTGATGCCAACTGAGAGGTCGAGCCCCAGAGTCGGGCCCGGTGCCACCTCCACCACCAGGCCCGAGCGGGCCACACCACTAATCCTCTTTTCCCGTTTCCGCGCGTCTGCTCCTTGATCTAATTACAGTTTTGGGCTGACACGCACCGGGAGTGTAGCCCCCGGGTCTGGGGCGCTCTCTAAGTCCATGGGTGCCCGGGAGTGCACATCCGAGCTCTCAGAGGGCTGCAGATCGTCTCAGGAGCTAAAAGACCTGCCGCTTTTCAATGGTCTCCTCTCTGGCTCCTTTCAGCAGCCCTGGCAAAGCTGCCCCGGACTTGACCACGCCCACCAGCTCAAGTCCTCCCCTCTGCCCCTCAGCTAGGGGCCCAGAGCCACCAGGGTCTCCTGGGTTCCCAGCAGCTGCAAGGAGGTTCCTGTCCTGTCACAGGCCTGGTCTCGGAGTCCCTTGCCTTCTGTGCATTCCCTAAACCTTACAATCCTAAAATATCTCATCCACAGCCCCTAGATACGAAAGGAAGCCAGGAGGCCCAGATGGAGAAACTTCCGGCTCCGTCAATAACCTCACGGGGCACTGGCCCTGCCGCTGGGGGCTGGCCTGACCCTTGTGTGCTTCTCAGCACCCAAGCCTGCTCCCGCCGTGACCCTGCAGCCACTCGAGGAGTCACCCACCGGGGGAGGCCGGGAGCCTATGCCCACCCTCCTGTCCCTCAGCGCCACGCTCCCTCCCCCCCACCAAGCAGAGCGCTGACACCTAGGGCTTCTCTACCTGTTGAACCACCCGAGTCCGAGTGTCCGCTGCCGCCGTTTCTACGCCGGGGTCGCGCGCAGAATCTCTCCCCCAGCTCCTCACCTCTGGCCTTGCCAGTGTCAATACGGTGAATCTTCCCGTGGAACACACACACCCCGCTCCCGACGGGGGAGACAGCACACACTGACAAAAACCCCACAAGACCTGGGGCTGGGGCTGGAACCGGTGTCACCGGCTCACCGTTTCCCCCGCACCAGGCAGGCGGCCAGAGAACCCTGGGCAATACATGCTACCGGCCTCACCAGACATCAGAACACTTGTTCGGGTCCCTACCTTTGGAAGCTGGTCCCCCAGCGCATCGCTTCGGGCCATTGCTGCTGCTAATTTTTTCAGAGATAAACAAACCGGTTTGGATAAAACAAGAACCAACCTGAAATCTTCTCCCAAAACTCACAATGAAACTCTCTAGTCACCCCCTTCAGTCCCTCCTCCGCCTTCCTATGCCATCAGCCAGGCCCCTAAATTCTGACAACTGGGTTTAAAAATTCAGTCCTCTAGCCTTTTTTGCTCACAGACGCTACCAAACCCGGGACCATTCGGGCCAACCTGAAGAGGTGATGGGTGGGGAGGTGGCTTATTGGAAACGTCCCGCTCTGAGTTTCTCAAGTACACCCCGGACAGAGGGCAAAACGGAGAAGGCCAACGTGGACAGGCTGGCCAGCCTCCGCCGGGCTGGTGTCGGCCTGCGCCTCTCTGCCTGGCTCACTGCAGGCTCAGGGCCTTTCCCCCAGGCTCCCGTCACTGCCCTCAAACGACCACAGCCCCTTTAAAAGGGGACGAGTGAATAGCACACCTGGTTAACTCCTTTCTAGGAGCAGAGGAGAGAGGATGCTCAGTTCCCCTTGGGGGTTCAGCAGGTGTATCGAAGTTCAATGTCAAGACAGGGAGGAGGCCAAAGGGCAGAGAGGACAGGCACAGCCCTGAGGTCTGTGGCCACGTTTCCCCACAGGCTCGGTTGGGAACGTGCCTGCCCACCACCAGAGTCACTCGTGCTTGACGTGTCCTCATCAGTCACCCCATCCCACCTGATAAGGCCCCCCGCATCCCCTGCCACACTCTCCGTGGAGCCTTCTCTGCCTTCTGCCCTGAGCTAGTCTGGAACCTCTGCCACAGCTCCCGCCTCTCAAGTCCCCATCAGTGGGGTCTGCTCGGTCCCTGGAGCTAATTTACACCCGTCAGGGTTTAAAATAGCAGAGGCATAAATGAAAAGTCCAATTTCTTCAAATTTGCATTGTAAAACCATCCTTCAACTTCCTTGAAATAAATTTTACTATTTTATTAGTGCAAACAAAATGGTAATAAAACACTAATACAGCGCCTTGTATCCAGGGGAAGAGCTGAAATTAACATAGAGCGAGCAGTGTTTGCTATTACATTCAATTACCTTTTTACTTGAGATTTACATTCTCATCCCCTTAATCTCCATAGTAGTGGCTCCATCCCTGCCAGGCTCTGCCCTTCCGGAGCCCCCGCAGCTGGAAGCCAGCCCTCCTGCCCAGGCGGCACGCACCCCGGGCATGGCGCCTACCCCTCTCGCCACAGCTGCCTCTCATCGTAGGGACCCCTTCGCTCCCCTGCTCGTCACTTCCTCACGTCTCAGCCTCTCAGCGCTCGGCAAGTTCAAGCCAAAGGCCTCTGACGTGAGGCTCATTCAGACACGCGGTTACCAACAGGCAGGCACAGGGGGCACGGGCCAGGGGCTGTGCTGGGCCAGCCTGGAAAGGCTCTCCCTGGCAGGGAGCTCCTGGGTGCCCTGAGAAACTGGCATCTCTGGTTTGACAGGTTGTGGGAGAGGGTTTGCTGCATGGCACAGCAGGGGACTGGGGATTACAGCAGGAAGCTCAGCCACCCTGAAGTGGGGAGGGACAAGGAGCCACGGCAGGCAGCTTCTTCCTTACTCCACAGACAGCAAAGCTGAGGTCTCGGGAAGGGGCTGTTTGTGGGTGACCGAGGTGGGTGCTCTTTCCTCCACAGGGAGTGTCCCTAAAACCTGAGGACCAGTCACCTCCAACCACAGCCACGAAACACCTGATCCTCCAGGAGAATCCCTCTGTCCCCTGGGAGCGGAGGGAAGCAGAATTCCCTGTCCGGGACAGGTCATCCCTGCTCCGAGCCGCTGCGGGGAGATGACCCAGTTTGCAAGTGGCCCAAAGATTCTGTCCCGGTTCCAAATCTGTCACCAACTAGCTGTGTGACCTTGGACAAGTGACCTCCCCTCGCTGGGCCCATTGCTTTGTCTGTGAAAGAAGCATAATAACCCCTGTGCTGCCTTCTCAGGAATGAAGCGTCACCAGGACTGAAGGATCAAGAAGGCCCCTTAAAGCCCACAGAGCTCTAAAGCTCAACAGTGGTCCCATCGCCGAGACGGCCTTGGCACGGGGACAGGGCGGCACCAGAAACAGGGCTCCTCGCCAGGCCTTGGACGTGGGCGTCTGAACCGTATAGGCCCGGCCACTGGGGGCCTCTGGGGTTCTCTTTGCCTTTACCTCACAAGCTTCCTTTCTCTTACCGGTCGAACTACTGCCAAGGTCCTGGATTAATTAGTCCTACCCAATCTTTTGAACTAATTTTGAAGAAAGAGTCAAACAGATCAGCCAGGGCCCAGGCTGCCTCAAGGGTTCACTGGGAGAGCTGCTTCGGGACAGGCGGACAAGATGGTACAGGAAAAAACAGATGTCCGGCCCCCAGGAGTATTCCTATTTCCCTGGCTATTACAGCCAGGAAAAAAGTGATTAAGACAAAAGGGGAGACACGTATACACACAACCACACACAATCACATTTATAATCACTCAGTCTTACACACACAGTCCCTCGCACAGTCTCACACACTGCCACCCACAATCTCTCTCTCTCTCTCTCTCTCTCACACACACACACACACACACACACTATCCTCCACTCTCCTCTCTCAAGGTCTTTCTTCCTGAATCTTATTCTTAAGCGGTCGTCCAGTGGACACCAGGAGGAATGTTCTAGTACAAACTGGTACAAGACCAACTTATCCTCACACCTGATCACAAGGAACTCCAAGTCCCACTAGAACAGACCCTCTTCTGGGACACCAAGAGGCAGGGGTCTTCTCCAAACCCGCCTGGAAGTCAGGGCAAAAGCTGTAGGCAGTTGCGCATCATTGGCCAGAACCACCTCGAGAAACATCTGCGGTCACCAGAGCCCAAACTGGCCGTCCTTGCTCCGGCCCTTTCGCCTCGGGCCCCTCCACGCCACCTCATCATGTTCTGGCCCAGAGGTGAACATCAGGAAATAGCTTCCATATTCCGCAAGCAAAAGGCAAAACCCACTGCAAGAAGCAATTCCACACACAAACGTGAGGCATTTTATTCGGTTCAGGCTGGTCCTCTGCATTTTTTTCCTTCATTTTCCCCTCCCCGCTGGAGAAACAAAAGGAAGTTTGTTGTTGAGGCTCAAACGTTTCTTGGGCCTTGTCCGAGTTCTACCTTGTTTTTCTTTTCCTTTCTGTCTGCCCCTCACCCCCACCCCACCTTCCCTGCCTCTCCACCTTGAATAAATAAAGCACCTGAAGCTGGCACAGACTGGTAAGGAAAGTACAAACTCTCTCTTAATTTTATAATTTTTTTTTTACCATGCTGGCCTAGGGTTTTGGGCAAAGGACAAAAGCTATTGTTGAACAGCACAACACGGAGGTCTGAGTCACCGATACGCCTCGGCTTCTGGAGAGCTCATAGGTCTCCACGGCTGGCACAGCCGGTGAGCTCAGCGCCCTGCGGGGGCCGTGGGCACAGGCGTCCTCTCGCCGGGTGCTACCCCGCCGCCTCCCCCTCCCCGGGGCTCCCTACTGGGCTGGCACATGGGCACTGTTGGTTTTTAATCACAGGGGAGAATTTAAAGAAAACGTGGGGAAACGAAAAACACATCGCCACCAAGCCATCACTCTGACGCTATAATTTTCGTTTCGGAGGATTGCCTTTCAAGCCTTGTCCCCACACGGCTGTGATTTCTAGATAGTTTCTATCCCAGTGTTCACAGCACTTGGCCTTCGGGTGTTTTTTTTTTCCACTCCCATAATAAACATTTTTCTGCGTTTCGAAACCATCTACGGGATTATTACTCTCGGAGGTCACACAGTGTTTCTTCTGCTGTGCTGTTCCTGGGCTGACGCTATGAAGGAAGACTGGGAGACGGGGGCCGGGGGAGACCGTGCCACGGACTGAATCATCAGGCACACGATTTTGGCCAAGGTGGGGGCTTTGCCTGAGTGACTCGGATCACCTTGGCCTTGGAGTGTGTACCTGGAGGACAGGCAGAGGTGCCACCAAAGCCCATCTTGTGGCGGGCCACGGACGCCCCCGCCCCGGTGCCCAGAGACCACGCTGGCTCGATCCTCGCGCCGACCTTCACCCCCGCAAGCCGCACTTCCTCTTTATACAGCCCGTGACAACACGCTGTTCTCCTTTTTTATATCTGAATATCTCAGAGCACTTAGCAAAGACTTTCATTTTCTCATTACCCCAAGGAGAGGAGGTCATTTGGGAAAATGGTACAAATATTCCCATTTGTCAAAAGCCAGAAGGAAGTGAGTTAAAAGGAAAATTCTACCACTTAATGGCGCAAAACCAACCCAGGAGAGACTGCAAGGGTCTTTTCCGCCTCCCCGTTCACCCGGTTTGCTTTTTCCGACGCAACTGCAGGAACCTCATTACGGAAGAGATGGCTCGGGCCCAAGACCAGGTCTCCACTTTGCTGGGAATCAATCGCTCCCCAGTGGCCGCAGCGCGGGAGACCCTCCCACCTCGTCCTGGGTCTCCACCAAAACCATATTCTCCTATGATTATAACGATGCAAAATGCGTAGACAGAAAAACACATCCAGTCACCAAAGGAAAAAGACACCAGGAGGAAATAAATACACTAAATGCTAAACCAGGTGGTGTTACCTTAGTTAAATTATTGGTGATTTTTTCCCTTATCTCTATTTTCAAAGACGGTTAAAACACGGCTCTGTTTTCCCCAGTGCGTGGAAAGAAGCGTGTGTTCCAGAGTCAGACCCACCTGCCTCCAAACCCCGGCTCTCCTCTCGAGGGAACGCGGGCAAGTAACTTAACCTCTCTGAGCACTGTTTCCCGGCTGGCACAACGGGAACTGAACCCCCACCTGTCTTGTGCCCTTCAACCCCACAGAAAGTCACGGCACCGCATCTGACACGTAGTTGGTGCTCGGTAAATGTCTGTTTCCTTTCTCTTTCACTGAAATGAAAATGTAAAACCAACTCGGCTGGCTGGCTTGCTTGCTGCCCCATGGGGACAAAAGTAAGACGTTTCACCTGTACCTTCTCCGGTTTCATGCACATCCGTTTACCCCATCTCCTCCTGTCCCCACCCCCAGGTGCCCCCCACCACCCAGGCCTCGGGATGCCAGTCCTGGCTCTCCTGAGACTCACCTGGAGGGTGACAGGCAGGACTCTGGGATGAGAGACAGGCCCCTCTGTGACCTCCTCTGCCAGGACAGGCCCGGACTAGCCCCTCCAGGCAGCAAACAGGCCTCGTGCAAGGACTCGGAGGACATACAGGGCGATCCCCAGGTTTGCACCTTCCTGGCAGCCGCCCTCAGGAACAGGTGCCAGGCTGCAAAGGCCACCTGCTCCCGGGGGAGGGCAAGGGCCACTCCCGACTGCTGAGGAAGAGCCAAGGAAAACCAAGATGGCGCCAGCATCTGGGAGCCGACTCCACCCTGGGCTGGCCCCGGGGCCGCCACCTCGGGGACCCAAGTCCAGCCCTGGGCATGCAAGCCTTCTCCCTGCTCCCTGTGGAGCTCTGCGCTGGACCGACATGTTTGCTTTGCTGGGTCAGCAGCTCTGCTTACGGAATTCTGGTGGACACAGCCGCTGGGCAGGGGCTCCAGGCGGACCTTCCAGCAGCCTGAACACAGGGACAGGCCGGAGTCCCCCCTTCCAGCCTTCCTGATGGCAGACGGGGAGGAAGAAGCAGTAACAGCAATAGTAGCCATGATAGGTACCCCTTGCTACCGTGGGCCAGGTCCCTTAGCAACATCATTTCCCTTCATCTTCACAGAAGGCAACAGACACTATTGCTATTCCCCATCCACCAATGAGGAAACTGAGGCTCCCGAGGGGTCAGGGTGCCCAAGGTCATGGCACTAACAAATACAGAGGTGAGGATTTGGCCCCGTGCAAGGAACCACTTCACTGCAGTGCCTCCGCAGGGGGCCACTCACCCAGCTTAGCTCCGGAAGCCACCACCCTCCACCAGGCCTTTCCCAGAAGGGGCTCCTAATAGATACCCCAGCCACGGGGATGCATGAACCCCAAAAAGGAGGCTGTATGTAATTCAGCCTAAAAGAGTGCTTCTCCTCACCTCTTACCGCCCCCCACACCCGCCACGGCCTCCAGAGAGAGGACAGACTCAACAACGCCTCCACTGAGACAGAGGACGGTCAGGCTAAACAGATGCCGGTTTATGAATGTGGAGTGGCCGGAGGAGCATCTGCCAGGTGCCAGGACCCCTCCCTGTCTCTCCTGAGAACGTTTAAGTGGGGAGGTCTGGGGCCATGGGGCCATTGGCAAGGGCCAGGAACAAGTAAATAGCTACTGATGGATTTACTGGTTTGGACAGGGAGAGAGGAGAACTATGGGGGTGGGTAGGGCCTTGGACTACAAAACCCCTCAAGACTGCAAGTCTTTGCAAACCAGGGACGATGCCAGCTTGAAAGGGTGTGCCCTTTCTTTTAACATTGAACTAGGTCTCTGGTGGGAAGCTGGTCATTGAGACCCCGTGCCCGGCATGGTCCCCACAGCATGGGCCACCATGCTCCCTGGAGGCCAGCAGCAGATCCCACGAAAGCTGGTGGGTCCCCACAGGGTGGGGGCCTGGCGGGCCACCGGGGGCAGACAGTCTCCAGTCATGCTGAGCACAGCACATCACTTCATTCAGGAACCCGGAGCAAAACGCACAGCTGGGTCTCGAGTTGATTCAGCCCTTAACTCATTCGGGATCACCGGTGGTGGAGCCACGGAGGCGACAGGGAGGGGTCTGCAGCAACCTGGGGGAGGGGGAGGGCATATCTGGGGTGGGGGGTAGGCTGGGGGAGGCTGATAATGTGGACACCTATAAAAAGAAATCATCGTGTTTTCCAAAATCCCTCTAAAATCCAAACAGCCGTCAGCCGTTTAGGGAGGGAAGAGCGAGTCTGTGTTAAGTGGGGGGCGGGAGTGGGGAGCTTGTTTTCTACCCGCTGCCAAATTCTCATTCACTGTCAGCTCCAATCCTTTTGGAGCGCACTGACTCAATTGCCTTTTCACGGGGAAAGGGGCCCGCACAATGCGAGGGGCTTTTCAGCTCCACATTAGCACACAGGGCGCTGGGCAATGTCCGGGGGCGCATACACACCCTCCCAGAGGCCCCGGCTCCACCCCCACCCCAAACCACCCGCCAGCCCTGCCAGCGCCATATCTGGGCCCCCCTACTTTACACTGCGGGGTGTTTTCAGATCTAGTTTGGCCGGTGCGTGCACATGCGTGTGCACATGCGTGTGGGCGGGGTAGGGGCTCTAACTCACAAGTAAAAGGACCTGCAAAAGTTCATTTCAGGGAAGTTCCAGCTCTTCCCTTTGTCCACAGAGAAGGCGGATGGGGAGAAGGGGTCCAAAACAAGCTCCCTGAAGAAAGGGACTGGGGAGCGGGAGGCTCACTGAAGCTCACCCGGGAAAGCGCGGATGACAGAGAAATCAGAAGTTGGTCAGGAGTGTCCCTAAAGAACTTGGCGGCCACAAAAGCTCTTCAATAATCATTATGGAAATGATATCAACAATTATAATAATTATTATAATCACGGTGGCCCCCACTGTTCGAGCGCTCCCTATGTGCCCGGCGCTTTGCTTCATGTCTATGTTCATTGGCTGACCCACTGACCTCAAGGACCCCACAAGGCAGGCACCGTTCCTGTTAGCCCAACTCCAAGAGTCCAGAGCCCCGCCCAAGGTCACAGAGACCATGAGTGGGAGAGAGATTTGAACCCCGTTCTGCCTTAACTCCAGACCCATCACATCACCTTACCCCAGGAGAGAGGCGACCCACGGTGGAATCTGAAGGGAAGGTGGCCCCAGCACCGCAGAGGCCTTGGCACCAGGTAGGGACCTTCTGGGACACGTGGGTGTGTCCCTGCTGGCTGGCCCCCACCTCTCTCACCATGCCCGGGGGGTCACCCCTGGAGCCCGGGCTCTGACAGAAGCACCCCTTGGACTCTCCTCCCGTCCAGTGGAACTGCATGTGATGATGGGGGCGTGCCAGTCTCCCCTGTGCTGCCCAGGTCAGAAGCCACCAGCCGCATGGCTACGGGGCGCTTGGCCTGTGTCTGGTGTGTGGAAGAACTGAAGTTTTCATCTCATTTAAATGGCCATGTGGGCTAGTGGCTCCTGTATGGGACAGCACACATCCAGGACCCCTCCGGCTACCCTTTTCCCCACGGCCCAAGAGGCGTTTTGGAAATAAACTGAAAGCATCAGAAGATGGAAGCATGGCCCACCAGGAAGTCCTACCTCTGCCTCCACAACTGGCACTGCCCACCCCGTCAGGACCCTTCAAACACCTCCGGCCTGCCCCAGCTTGTCTGTCTCCCTCCCTCCCTCCTCCCTCCCTCCCTCCCTCCCTTTCCTTCCTTCCTCCCTTTCCTTCCTTCCTTCCTTTTTTCCTTCCTCCCTTTCCTTCTCTTGCTCACTCTTTCTCTCTCTCTTGCTTTTTCTTTCTCTCTCTCTCTCCTTCCTCCCTTCCTTTCCTCTCTCTCTTTCTTAGAAAAAAAGCATCAGTTTAATTAGATAAATCCTCTGAGCATGTGGCCTGGAGTTCGTCATGGAAATTAACCTGCTCCCAGATCTCAGATAGTGAAACAGGAACCGGGGTGTTTGGGCACAGCACAGTGAAATGGGAGAGGCCGATGGAGTTTCATACACCTCATCTTCCATAAGTGCCCCTTGCCCCTCCGGTGCCCCCCGCTTCGCAGCCCCCCTGCCCTTGCCGCCTCTGCCTCTTCTCCTGGCCCTCCTCTCCAACCTCCACCCAGCCTGGGAAGGGCAGCCTGGGGCAGGATCACTAAAAGACGGTGGGGGGGGTGCGAGGGGGAACCCCAGTTCCACATAAGCCTCTGCAATTAGCTCCAGTCACCCAGGGACCCAGCTTCGGGCCCAAGGCTGGCCTGTTAGCCTCGCCCCGCAGCCCTACCGGGCACGTTCAGTGTGTCCCATGAAGTAATGCTCCAAGTCGAACTTCAGCAAACGTTGCCTGCGATGCCTGTTCTCTACTTAATTCTCGAAAGATGGGGATTCTGAGCTCCACTTTACAGATGTGGAGACAAAGGGTGAGAGGGATCCACCCACCCAACTGGGAGAAACACGATTCACGTGGGGCTCAGCCTAGCTCCACAAGCTCGCTCCTGACCTCCGCCGGCTACACCGTGTCGGTCCGAGCAGAGGCCGGCACACAGGCCTCGGGGGCCCGGCCCCCAGTGCGACACTCTCAGGCTGTGCAAACTCGCAGGTGGGGGCCACGGGTGCAGCACCCGAGGCTGGGGTCTGCCCCACCCCACCCTCTGGCCGCCCGGACCACCCCAAGCTCCAGGAACATCAGTCTGACCACAACGGGGAAGAGAAACCAGCAGCTCCTGCCTGTTTGGGGTCCGACTCCCAATGTGAGTGCTGTCTTCCTTCTTGTCCTCTTCTGAATAATCACCAAAAATACCAGGGGGTGCCCTGGCAGCCCCGAGAGGAAAAACACAAAACTCCTAATTTCTAACCAACACCACAGCACCCCACACCCAGTAGGGTCCAGCCCCCCGACACACAGAGGGTGAGCTCTCCACACTGCCCCTCCCACAGGACTCCCTGGTGGGCAGTAAGTGCGTCCACACTCAGCCCCACACAGGTGAGGGGCCTGTTCTGTGCCCTTCACATATCTCAGCTCATCTCACCCTGAAAGGTCGGCACTGCTCTGCCCATTTTACAGATGAGAAAACCAAGGCACAGGCTCATTAACTGACATATGGCCACAAGTTTGATCTCCAGCTAACTGGCTCCAGAATGCACGATCTACAATACATACAGCTCCTCGGGAACCCATAGCTCAAAATAGCATAGTATACCCCACATCCTCAGTGGGATCCCCCATATTGCCTAAAATAGCCCCCCAACTTAGCCCAAGCTCCTGGTGATAAGAGAACTAACCTGCAACCTGATGCAGAAACACACCCCCCAAATCACACACTACGTCTAGGCCCATGGCTTTCAAGGGCCCCTTCTCAGACGGAGACCATTTTACATAAAACCAGCGTATCTGACACTGAGGGCACCCCCCACAAGGTGGCCATGACAAATTCTTCATTATGCTTAATTATTTCAAAGGTCTTTCAAGCTACAAGGCCAGCTGGACATCAGAGCAACCCTGTGAAGGTGGTAGGGTCAGAGGCCCTTTGATAAGAGAGGAAACTGAGGCACAGAGAGGGCAAATGACTTGCCCAAGGCCATACAGTGATTTGCTGCAGAGCTAGAACTGGAATGGGGTGGTCTCCTGATGCCTGTGACTAGCCCTCTGAGGGGCTCTGGACCACCCAAGTCTCACCCCACCTCAGCCCCCCAGACCAGCCCCCCCTAAGGATCTGATTTCCCTGAGATTCCCCAGGGAGCCTCTGGGACGAGTGGGCCCGGAAACGGCCCTCGTATAGCAAGTGGTGCAGCTGAGCTCCCCGCGGGCAAGGGGTGCGGGTGGAGCTGGAGACACTGGCACAGCCCCTGTGGGTACTCTGCCAGCAATTAGTGCTGGGGAAGGGTGCCAGCCTGGCAGAGCTAATCCCCCACCCCTTCTTCTCATTTACACACACACACACACACACACACACACACACACACTCACCCACCCCGAGACCAGCAGCAGAGAGAGAGCGCGGCTTCCTTTCGGTAAATCTCGTCAGCAAGGCACATGCAGGGCATGCAATTTGGTTATTACTGCTTTTAAACAACAGAAGAGCAGAATCCACCCGCCATTAACCCGTCCTGCTCTCCCTCTGGGCTTCCCACCAGCTCAGGCGCCAGCCTTCATCCCTAACTCCCACGCACCCCCTTTTGCATGCTCCCCAAAGTTGCTTTCCAAAAGAAACATACAGTTAAAAAATGCAGAACGTGACTGCAGTAAGTTGAACCTGAATTGTGTCCCCTGTCCCCAGAGGAAACGATCCATGGTTTGGACGTGACCTTGGCTAAGCCCCTTCCGCAAACATCCTCGGAGTCCTAGAGAATGCCAGCTGGAGGAGGGGGAGGCTGCCTTTGGCCCGGAGTGGGGCATCTACCTGAGCAGGTACGGTCCCTCAGAGGGGAACCTGCAGGCGGCCCCGATGCCCCTAGGTGGGGGCCTGTGTCACACAGTTCAATGCAGCCCTCCCTGTACTGTGGCAGGCAGGGGTGGGAGTGGCAGCCACAACTGATTTTGCCTCCTCACACTCCCCCCTTCACCCCCTATGGTCCTGGAAAACTGGAAAGAAGCCCACCAGAGCAAGGGACCCTAGAGGGTCCTTAGCTGGGTTTATAAGATGTGTGAAACCCCTTAAAGTATAAGCAGTATTTATGCTTACGAGATTGTTTTTTTATTAAGAGGATTCTCACAGGGGGCACATGAACTCAAAGGAGGAAGAATCAAAGACACCCCCCCCCCCATGGGCTCAGCAATGTCTCACGCCCTGAGCTGAGGTGTCAGAGAACACAGGGCCGGGCTCCAATTGTCCCTCCTACAAGTGTCCCTCGTGCAAGTGACCGGCTGCCTCCCGCCCCACCAAGGGAGCCACATGCAGCTTATCTTCCCTTTGCCTGCAAGCTGGTCACTGGGAGCCCAGGCCTGGGAGCTGAGCCATGCCCCTGGGCCGGGCAGCCCTGGCAGGCCCCAAGACGGCAGAGGCCAGGCACGGGGGAGCCCACCAGCGGGAAGGAGAGAGGCCGCCAGCGCTCCTCTTGGAAAGCCTCTCAGACCCTCTAAGCCACCTAGTGTCCGGAGCTGAGCTCCGGCCGCAGGCCTGTGTCTGCCTTCCCAGAGAGGACATGGCGGTGAAGCCCCGCAGGATCCCGGCCGGAGGCCAGGGGACAGGCTGAGCCGGCTGCAGAGCCGGGAGGAACAACCCGAGGCAGGGCCGCCCCAGGGCACGTGTTCCCAGCACTCCCACTCCCGGCACCAGCAAGTCCCCCTCCTGGAGGTCCCCAGTGTCATTGCAGACAACTGCCTGCTCTGGGCTCCTCTGGGTGCCCCCACCCCAGCCTCCAGGCCTCCTGCAGAGCCTCCCATACCCTGGGCCTGCCACTCCTCCAGGGCCACTTGGGCCCCCACCTCCCAGCCCCCTCCGCCACGCTCTCTTTTCTCTGTGTCCTCAAGACTCCTCTCACCTTGAGAAGTGTTAGGATTACCCAGCATTTACACTCAATGCTCTTCTTTATTCCTTAAGACTTATTAAGAATGATAATGAGTTCCGAAGGAGCCACATGTCTCCCTCTCTCTCTCTCTCCCCCCCTCTATCCTTCCCTCCCTCTCCCCCACCCCTTCCCTTTGCTCTTTCTACGTGTCTTTTCCACCAAAGACACACAGGACAAATCCAGACCAGAAGGGAAAAGAAATTCCAACAATATGGAACAAGGGCACTTGAGAATTTATATTCAACAAATCTCTCTCTCTTCTTCCCTCTCCTTGGTTGTTCTCAATCATTCAGATTTGAAAAAAAGAAACAACTCCCCCCTCCCCTCCCACCACCCAGGCCACCCCTCACTCCACTGGACTTTGAACAGGGGGCGCGGGAGAAAGGCCTGGCTTGCCTGTGCAACCTCGTTAGCGGGCAGCTCTGAAACAGTTGATTAATTTTTGCAGAATTTACGACATACTTTGGCTGCCCCCCACCCCCGGCAACACTGGCCTCAGAACCACAGTCACTTAAGTTGGTGAACTTAAGGGGGCCTCCCCCCGCCTGTGGCCTCCGGTGGCTGGAACCACGGCGGCCTGTGGACAGACGGACGGAACACACAGATGCCCAAGGCTGGGCAGGAGACACACCCGGTCGCCGAGCCGTGTGGTACCCACGGGGGAGGTCGTCAGGCAGCCAGAAGCCACGGCTAACTTTCAGCTCTCGGGGACTTTTTCATTTCAAAATAAGGAAGCCAGCAGAAAGTGAGCAGAGCGAAAACAAACCCTGCAAGCTGGCAGGGATGCCCAGGTTCGCGCCCACCAAGCCACACCACGCATCCGGCAGGGGGGCCGGCCTTATCGGTCTGCCGCGCTGCCCTTCAGAGAAGGGGAAGAGCAGATCCTAATGAAATTACGGTTCTTAAAATGTCTATAAATTAAATCTCTTGCCCTCTCTCTCTCTCTCTCAGTCTCTCTCTCTCTCTCTGAATCTCCCCCTGAGCTCCCTGCTCTACAAGCCTTGTTTGCCTCTCCCCGGCTCCCTCGCCCGTGTCTGTTTTTCTGATATAGACATCAAGAGGTTACAGGCTCAATTACAACTCCGCTGGAGTCTCAGCATCAGACTTGCCTGGCCTTCTCTGCTCCTCTTCAGAAACCAGATACCGAATAAATCTCTCTTCTGCTTGATATTTTTATTTTTCAAGCCAAAAGCCAGAACACTCATCCAGTGGACTCACAGCCCTTTTTAACTTACTTCACATGGGGGTGGGGGGAGATGGCCTTTTTAATTGTGTCAGAGGATAAATATAATATACATGCTTTTCTCTTCAACTCATTCCCCTTCTTAAGGACATACAGAAAACGTTGGCTAGTGTGAAATTTCACAAAGATGGGGACAGAGTACAAATGTGCTTCATTTATCCGTGTTTGCTGGGGGGCAGAGGAGCCGCTGGAGAACACCAGCTGGAGATCTAAGTGTATTTCTAAAGTTACGGGGTGAGATCATAAGGCTTCTTATTAGCGAAAGATCCATTTGAAAAGGGTGGAACATAAGTGGCGATTTTTTTTTAAAGGAAAATATTGCTTCCACCTTCCCCAATATACTATCCACTGGATACAGAAGGGAGACATGCCATCTATATCATTTTGTAGCTGCCCCCCACCACCAAGATGAAGTTTACAGAACCCAAGTCACCGTAGCAGAATTAACCCCTGAGAAGCAGAAATCTGCTTCGAGTTGTGGGTCTAAGGGAAAAACACGAAGACAAAACCCCACTATAGTGCTGAAAATATTAACCAGAGGGGATTCCAAAAGGTACTTTTCCAAGGAAAAAAAAAAAGCACTTGAGGCAAAGGCTAGAGAAAGTTGAAGCCTGAGCTGAATCAAAAAGAAAAACTTTGTCTTTCCAATTAACTAGACTGAGAAGAAGAAGGGGTGCGGCGGGTGGGGGGAGCATGACTACCGACTCATTAATTCTTTCCCGTAAACGATTTAATTAAATGCTGCTAAATACAGGAGAAATACTCATTTTGGAGTGCTTCCCCCCACCTCAAAAGCAAATTCCTCCAGGTCACTCCCCCCCATGCCGGCGCTTCCCGGCTGCACCACCTTCCAATGCATTTCCAACCCAGGCAGGGGCCGCACTGCTCCCAGCTGCAAGAATGACAGCCTCATGTGTCTGAAAGCTGACACTTCAGCTTTTAAAAGAAATGGAGGAAAATAAGCTGTTGACTTCTCGGTTAAAGTATTTTCTTGTTCTAACTCATGTTCTTATGTCACTGGGCTAAAAAAGAGAGAGAGGGGGAAGAGAGAGAGAAGAGAGAGAGATATGACTTTCCTTGAATGATCTGTTTAACCTAAGCCAGGGGAAAAAAAAGAAAGTCATTAATTACTTATGTGAGCTATTGCTTCAGAAAGACAATAAACCTGCCCGGTCGCCATGGATATGACATATTTGCTCTGAAAACAACACAATAATTAGCAAAGGGGAAAGATACAAGGAGAATATGCAAACTCCTGAGTTTAAAGCTACAGTGCTCTTTTCTACGCTTAAGCTTCTGTTCTGTTTGCCATCCAAATCAAACAAATTTTAAAAATATAGCAAAGGGGGGAAAGAACAGGAATGGCTCCTCTCTCCTTTGACCTGAGAAGCAACACCCGTTTCACCCCCTTCCAAAATAAAATAATATAAAGGAGAAGCAGAATGGCAGAAGAAAAAAAAAGTCAAGAATTACCTCTTTTTTCTTTCCTATAGCTGGGGTGGAGTCTGAAGCTTGTTTTGTTTCTTTTTTCTTTTCTTTTCCTTTCCTTTTTTAAAATAAGTGCTCTTATTTAGCATTGGACCTTCTGCCAGATATAAATTTATTTATGAACGCCAAATGCCCTGTGTGTGGCTCACCCCTCCCCAAAGTGAATGGAAATGGGCAAGGGTGGAGGTGGGGGGCTCAAGTTGGAAAAGGAAAGCATACTCAGAAAGCATACACTCTAGACAAGGACATCCACTTCCCCCACCTCCAAGAAAATGGAACCCAGGCCTTCCTTTAATATTAAAAATGTATTGAATGGTTTTACCTACAACTGAGTCCCAAAGGATCGTCAGGAAATGCAATCGCTTGTATCATATCTGGCAGCGTGATAAACACTGGCGTTCAAAGTAGGTTTGCTATTTTTCAGACGGTCACAAACCAAGATAATTTTTTCCTGCCTTACTTTCTTCATTCGCTGCACCCACCCCCTGCAAAGTCACACATCCACAGAAGGCGGCCAGAGGAGAGGAGAGGAGGAGAAAAAGTTGGTGTGTTCTCACACGCCAGACAGAGTTTACGGATATTCTCCTAAAAAGGAGGGAAGAAGGGAGTTTAAAATATTTGGGTGAGTATTTAAAAAAAAATTACAGCACTCTATTAAGTTTGAGTAAAAAACTCTTCCCTCTTCCCAGAGGCTAGTTTTCCAGAAACAGATGGTGAGGGTCTGAAAGAGAAGCTAGTACACCTCAACCCCCACAGGCAGAGAAATCTAACTTTGAACTTCCTTCTAAATTGAGGGGGGGCAAGATAAACTATTAATAAGTATGAAAAATTAGCTGAGCTACAAGTTTTGTTTTTCTTATTTCAAAAATTCTTTAAACACAAGGGGAGCAGATATGAAGGAGAGCTTCACATTTGAGTGACTTCCTATTTTTTTAAACAATAGTTGGGTTTTTTTTTTAGATTGAACTCTTTGATCTTGAAAGAATTTTGCTCTTATATGATGGGGGAGAAGGGGGTGGTGGTGAAGTGATCTGTTTTAAATGATGATGCAACTTAGGATCAAAGCCTTCGCTTTCTTCCAGCCATAATAAGCTGTACTTGCCACAAAGCGTGAGTCTCCCGGCTCCTCTGCTTGGTAAGAAGGAAATAAAATGCACTGAGACTCAGCAAGACGCGAAGTCTCTGCAAGGTGCAAAGTCGAGAGAGAGAGAGAGAGAGAGAGAGAGAGAGAGAGAGAGAGAGAGAGAGAGAGAGAGGGAGGCACTGCCCCTTTAAACGTTTTAGTGCATATGGAGTTTGATTTCTGAAAGAGATCAGTTTAACATCTCCATAGAAACCAGCAACAGATTATCATCAACAGAATAAATAACTAGTCTAATAAATTAAACAGGAGGCATAAGATCGCTGGAAACCTGATTACTGAAGTTCAACAATATTCCCCATAAACTCTCGTTAACCGCCTCGAAGGTGGCTAACAAGATGGGAAGGGGGGGGGGTGCTATCTCTCCAATTCGCCGGGTTCAGGGTAGAGAAGCGGTGGCGGCTGCCCGAAGGGAGAAGTTCCCCACCCTGCCCTTTAGAGGGTTTGAGAACTCGAAGCAACGCAAATCATAAAGCGAAGTTTGAGAAGTGGGAAAGCGGCTGGGCGTCGGGGGAGGCAGCGCGAGTCGCCGAAGAAGGCGCGGGACGCGCCGCCCGCCCGCCCGGGACTCACCGCCTCACCGCCACCTCGGCGCAAACCCGGAGCTTTGCGCTCGGGCGCCGAACAGCCCAGCGCCCCCTCTGGGCACGTGGAGCGCAGCCCGGGCGCAGCCCCGGGGGACCAACTACCCCCCTCACCACGCCTCGCGCAGCTGCTCCTGCTCAGCTCGGACAGCTCCCTTTAGGAAGACGACGTGCGTGGTGTGTGTGTGTGTGTGTGTGTGTGTCCGCGCGCGCGCCAAAGGGTGGGAGGGGGTGGGGGTGGGCGCACCAATTTACCCAGCGATCTGTTTTCCAGTCCCTTCTCAAGCTCTCACCGCGCCTGTACCAGCTTTGTGACCTCCTAAATTTACCAACTTTGCCAATCGACTGCCCTGGCTTTCCCCCCTCGCTGCTCCCCACCTCCGTGAATGTACGGGGTGTTGGCAGGACAACCCCACACTCCGAGAGGGTCGTGCTTCCAGATTCCACTGGGGCAGTGACGCATAATCCCCCCAATCACCCCTTGATCTGGATGGGTTTGGGGGAGCTCCAGGCTCATTGGAGGGGTGTTCAGCTGTTTCCCTGTGGAACAAATCATACTCATACACACCCGCACCCGTACCGGCAGACTCCCCAGAGTGACTGGAAGGAGGTCCTCGCCGCACCCTGGGCCGGCTTCCCAAGCTGAGGCCGGGTCAAGAGGAACTTGAGTGTAGGGAGAAGCGGCCCCTTGCCTCTCTCGGCACTCTTCTCCTCCCCCAACTCTGGACCCGGGTTGGGGATGACTTGGAAGAAGAATCTGCACCCACCCCCTAGAAAAAAATCTATTATTATTATTTTAATCTACGCCCCCAGTGTCCCTTCTGCCGTGATTGACGGCGCATACACCTGTTCCCCTCGCCGGGGAGCTTTCAACGCTGGGGACGGACGTTCGCCCAAATGCTCCGCAGCGGCCCAGCGCCAGCCCTCCGCCCTTGGCCGGCCAGCCCCTGCCCGCCACCCCAGCACGCCCCTGCCCTAAACCTTGCCACCCCAGCGGTCGCCCCCTCCCCTCCTAGGCCCGGTTCCCCCGCCCGCCCGCTCCCGGCCGCGCTGGCTTCGGAAAGAGAGAAAGAACAGAAAGCAAAACTTCCTGGCGGCCGACGGCCATCAGCTGCACATTCTGCAAATGCCACCGAGTAAAAATAAACCGGCCGCCGCTCCGCCCGGCCGGCTCACCCCCGACGCAAGACTCGGCCCCCTGCCCCAGGAGCTCCCTGACTGTTGGTTGGGCCCTATCCCCCATTCCCGCGCGCCCCCTGGAGCCCCACTCCCCTGCACTTCTCTACCAGCCACCACACGGGCTTTGCCCTGAAGCTCGACCCCCAAGTGACCAGGTGGCCCGGACCTCTTCCGTTTGGTGTCCCACTGTGCCCCACTCTTCTCTTGGTCCTCCACCTGGTGCCTATTTCAGCCGCGGGCTCCTGGATTCAGGGCTCCTCTTCTCCAAATGCTAAGCCCCGTGGTTATCCTCAGCCCACTCTCGGGGCATAGACTTCGCCAGACCCTCTCCCACCGCGGCCGAGCCCCCTGGGAGCGCACCGCTCCACCCGTCCGCCTGCCCGCCCGCCCAGCGTCCCACGTCCTGGGGCGCAACTTCTCTCCTAGCGCACACAACAACTGCGGCAACTCCCCCGAACTTTTCCCGGGACCCAGGCGGGCTCCGGCCGACGGCCGCACGGCTCTGAGCCGGTGCCCCGGCTCCCTGTGCCCAGCACTGGCAGCTCTGTGCCCGGGGAGACTAGAATGGGGGTGGGGTGGGGGTGGGGGGTAGGAGAGCCACTAGCCGCGCCCGGAGCAGCGCACTTGAGACAAACTTCCCAGGCACAAATGAAAAAGGGGACGCCGCTCCCCCCATCGAAACAACCCATGGCTTGCGTTTTCCCACCGGGAGGCACCCCTTCACACTCTGCACCTAAGTGAACACTGCCTACCTCTGCCGGTAGCACCTACACCCTGGTAGTAGGGCACAAGAGTCGGCTGGAGGGCTTTCCCCACCCACCCCTTCCCCTGGGCAAAGTCTTGCAAAGTCACCCCGGGTGCCCCTCACCCCTGCCTCCTTCTCTGCCCTGGAGAGCGCGTGAACCCCTGCAACTGTGGGTGGGGGAGCGTAGGGGAAAGGAGTGATTACACGGTATTGGCGAGCACCTGCCCCCCCGCCGAAGCCCGCAGCACGGGGGGCACCCCCACCCTATTTGCAAAGTCCTGCACTCACGCCTAGCACCTCCCCCTCTTCTCCCCTACCCCGCCGCCCCCTCAGTTGGAGTAAGTGACCCCCAGGAGGAGCAGCCCTCCCCTCCCTCGGAGCCGCGCGCTGGGCATTCCCCTGGCCACGGCGGGCGACGCGCCGCCCTGCGCCTGGGTGCCAGCCCTCCGTGCCCCCTGCCTCCCGCACGGCCGGAGTTGGGTGGCAGCCGCCGCGCGCTGGCTGGCTGGCTGGCTGGCTGGTTCTCTCGCTCGCTCGCTCGCCCGCTCCCAGCGAGCAAGCGGCAGCCCCGGGGGTGGGGGGCTGCACCGGGACAGAGAGCGAGACGCAGAAGCACCTCGGGAGGCTCGCGAAGCTGAGGGGTGTGGGGGGGCCGCGGCGGAGGGAGCGCCGAGTCTCTTACCTGCACTTGGGGCGGCTTTGGGTGACTTTCCAAGTCCGGGGGAAAAATGTGTGTGTGTGTTTGGGATGGAGCGCCGCGGGCGCGCATGCGCTACCCAAAGTTGCCGGATCCCGGATTTTTCGCTCCCAGTCTCCGCTCTCGCCCGCTGTGATTATGGAATTCTCCGCGGCCGAGCGGGCGACTGGGTGGCATGCAAAACCCGGGACGGATCGCAGGGCTGGGCTCCGCTCCGCCCTCGCACCCCCAGACCTTCCCCGTCTGGTTTCTTCCCACCCACCGCCCCGGCTGAGCTCGCCTTGCACGCGCCCCGAGGCGCGGCCTGCCGAGGAGCATCTGAACGCACGGCAACCTTTTGCGCCTGGAGAAGCTTTCCACAGTCCCAAATGAGTGGAGCTGAGGCTGGTATAGATGAGAGAAGGGATCAGTGTGGGGTACTCTTCACCTGTTCTGAACCCCAGAGAGCCAGTGGGCTTGCCACTTTTCCTGAAGAACTAGCTCTTTTATGCAAGTTAAGATGTTAGGAACGTGATGTTCTCACTGTTCCATATCTGCTTTGCACTTTTTTATTCTTTGCAAAGGGGTTTTTCATTCATCTCGTTGTGCGAGAAATAAGTAAGTCCTTAAGTGAGGCAGATAGGCTGTGAAGAATGAAGGAGGGAGGGGTGTGTGTGTGCAGACAATGAACATTAAAGTACATGAATAATATTATTTCAGAGAGTGAAAAGACCCGTGAAGAAAATAAAACAAGGCAATAAGATAAAGAGTGTCCCGGGAAAACTAACTTCCTCTGTCTCCAGGTGAAAGAGGAGGGCCTCTGTGAGGGGGAACCTTCACACTCCATTGGAGAAACGACTTGTTCTCCCCCTTGGCCCATCCTGCCACCTTCCAGTTGGTCTGAGGTGGCCATGCCAGGCTGCGGCTGGAGGTCAGCAGCAGTCCTCTGCTCAATAGCACTGGACCTGCCTTTCCCGGCCAGGCCACCCCCAGCCCCTCACTGAGCTAGTCACTGTACCTGTCTTTCCTTCTGAACAAGAACAGGATGCAAATATCACCAGCTCTGAAAGAAAGAGGGAAACACTCAGATGGAGAGATAAGTGAGAAGTGGACCACAATAGCAAACCAAACAGCGAAACGATTTGTAGAATAGATGAATAAAAATTCAAAGTAGGACCTACAGGTTTGAGAAGTGTTCAACAGAGTGCGTTAAATAACGAGCGAAACGCCGCAGGCTGACAACCATTGCTGCTAGGCTTTGGGCCTAATCTGTGAGGTTTCAGCAGAGCTTCTCAGGACTGGGAGTGACCAGAAGCCCTGTATGGTGATTGTCCAAGAGAGACATCTGCTGGGATGCTTTCCATGCCCTGCCTAAGCTGGAAGTTAATTGGTAAATGGATAGAGACTGGGGGTTCTATGGCCCTCTGTCCCTGAGGTGGCCAATATTTGTCTTGTCCCCTAAAAAGCTTCTAGATTTGAGGGAGGAGGCTCCTCTGTCCTGTGCCCTTTAGAGGCTGAGTGGCCTCCGCTTGTTTTAGACTGGCTGGAGTGAAACCAGCTTCAAAACGGAGCGCACCTCCTTCCTGCCCAGCAGAGGTCTAGGATCAGGGTTTGTCTGCACAGGAAGGCCAGGTTTGGGGGCGAGACCCACCTCTAGGGTCCATTTAGCTTTCTCTACTCCTTAGCCCCATAATTAGCAGGAAGCAGCAACGCATTAATAATTAACAGTCCCCACTGACCACTGACCCATTACTCTCCATTGTCACCCCCCACCCCAGACAAAGGCACCCTCAGTTGCCCGGAGTTGGCTCCTGGCCTCTAAGTCTCTGGTGCCGGGTGACTCAGCGGAATGCACAGCCCCAGAGATCTCAGGCCCAATCCTGACATTCTGCAGAAGGAGAAACTGAGGCACAGTGAGAGATGGTGAGTCAAGGAGGGGCAAGGAAGGTCTTCTAAGTTTTGATTCGGGACTTGTTCCACTCCCGGGCAGTAGGAAGAAGTGAGTTAACGGCTTGGGCTTTGGAGGTCACACCCCAGCAACCCACCAGCAGAGGAGTGACCTTGAGGAAGGCATCTGATCCCTCTGTGCCTCAGTCGTCTCAACAGTAAAATGGGGTAATAATAGTACTTACTCCCTGGGATTGTTGAGAGGCTAAAATGAGTTAATGCGGGAAAAGTGCCTGAGCCAAGATGGTGATCGATAAATGCCAGTAATTGTCATTGCTCCTTGGGACACCCAGTGCTCCCTCTCCGTCTCATTGCTTCCTGTCCTCTCTCCCTTCCTTCTCCTCTGTCCTTTTTTCTCCCCCCTTTCCAGCAACAGCTTGCTCTCATTCATTCATTCAGCAGGCATTTTCTGAGCCCCAGTGAGAGCGGACCCTTCCCAGGGCTGGGGAGCCCAGGCCTTTGAGTAGCTGGCAGAGGAACGTGCTAGTCACCCCTTCTCCACACTCCAGCTCCAAACCTCCCCCGCCAAACTTTTATTAAAACATCTTATCTCCCTTCCACTTTTCTCAGATACTCTGCAGTTCTCCCAACCTCCAACAACAATAATAATACCAAAGTGAGGGGCTAGGAGAGAGCATCGCCCACAAACAGGAGCCCAGGTTTCTCAAGCCTCCCAGTGCCTGTGCCCCACTCTCCTCGCAGGGACTGAAATCAGATGTTCTTTTCCTCATTTGCTTCATTTTAGCATTTCCTGAGTTTTCCCTGAGACAATACAAACCCCTGGAGCTTACTTCCCTCCACACTCCCCTGGGTCCCCTCATCCCCTCCATGCTAGCTTCTTGCTGTCCTGGAAAACACGAGCTTGCCCCTACCTCTGGGCCTTTTCACTTGCTCCTTCTGCTTTTGCGGCTGCCTCTTCGGCATCATTCAGGTTCTGCTCCCTAAAGGTGCTCCCCAGCCCTTCTCCATCGCGTCACCCTATCTGAGTGTCTGCAGTGACTGTGCTTGTCTCTGTGTTCCCACGCTTCCTGTCCTGCTGCCCCTGCTAGTTGGGAGCTCCTCGAAGGCAGGGACTTGGTTCTGTGTCCCTTCATGTCCTCAGCTTCTCCAAGAGTGTCTGGCACGTAGTAGGCCCTCACCGTCTGTGGGTCAGGCACTGAATCAGGATAAGCCTCCACGGTCCCCGCCCTGGCAGGGCCTATACTGCAGGAGAATAATCAGAAAGCTCCTAGGACAAAGTCTGGGGGAGGGAGGAGGAGCTGGTCCGATCCAGGAGTTGCCGGGGTGGCACAGCGGCTTTGCCGAGTTTTCTACTCTGTGGCCTCTGGCTAAGGGTGGGCAGTGGGGAAATACCTGACTCTGGTGAGCTGTCCCCCAACAGAGGGGGCTGCACAGGCAGCAGGGGAGGTGGGGTCCACTAAGGACTCTGCTGAGGT